>JAYDZK010000233.1:10469840-10526277 GCA_034509185.1 Euphonia xanthogaster
TCAGGGCACACCTCGCATCCTGGGCTCAGCTCTGGGCCCCTCGGGACAGGAAGGGGCTGGAGAATGTCCAGAGAAGGGAAAGGAGCTGGGGAAGGGTCTGGAGCCTATCCAGAGGATGGACTGGAGCTGGGGAAGGGTCTGGAGCACAAGGTTGATGAGGAGCAGCTGAGGGTGTTTGGCCTGGAGAAAAAGAAGCTCAAGGGGGACCTTATCACTCTGTACAACTGCCTGAAAGGAGGCTGTAGCCAGGTGGGATTCAGTCTCTTTTCCCAGGTAACAAGCAACAGAAGAGGAAATGGTTTCAAGATGCTCCAGGGGATGTTCAGGTTGGATATTAGGAGAAATTCCTTTACTGGAAGGGCTGTCAAGCACTGGAACAGGGAAGTGGTGGAGTCACCATTGTGGGAAACATATTAAATGTAAGAAGATTTCCAGAAAGCTGTAAATATAGGCCTCAGAAAGAACAGAGAGCTTACAGCTGCAAAGTCTGAAAGCAGAAAAGTTACAATGGTACAGCAAGCAAGGATATGAAACAATAGTGTGAGTTTTAGGTTTAGCTAAGATAGACCTTAAGACTGTAGAAAAATATGCCTAACAAGATAGAAGGTTTTAAACTTAAAAATAGAGTACTGTGTATTGTTAATAGCAAAGCACACAAGCAAGCATTGCTCAAAGCAAGTGTGCATGTGCTTTTAGTGACTAGCTAGAACAATCATCTGTCAGCTTTAACAATGGGCAATTGGCTGGAAAGTTTTTAAAATACTCTATAACAAAGAAATCTTCAGCAAGGCATGAGCTGTTGCCATCTTTCAGTTGTCTCAACCATGTAATGAAACTGATACCACAATAAAACTCAAACAATGTATCCCAGCAGTCCTGTCCCATTTGTGGAAACCTCCACCACAGCCATTCCTGGAGGGATTGAAAAGACACACAGATGTGGCACCCGGGGACATGGCTTAGTGCTGGACTTGGCAGAGCTGGGTTGGACTTGGTCCTTTCCAAGCTAAATGGTTCTAATCTAAGTGATGAGATATTCTTGTTGGGAACACAAGCTATTACGCCTCAGTTTTGACAGGCTTTCACTGCAGCTTAAAATACACATTTTCTACATGAACACATCTCTCACTAGTGCACACAGCCACTGCTATTTTTCCTCAAATTAAGAGACTAGCAGTAACAATACTACCTGTGCAAGTTTATATGTGTGTATATATGTTAATGTAATATCTGATTTCTCTCTCCAAATACAGTCTTTAATTTAAGAATATTCAATACAGACACGATGCAGTTCTGTAGAGCATAGAAATAATTTTAAATACATTTTATATATATATATACACACACACACCATATTTTTTAATGGTATAGTGAGACAGTGACCCCCAGCCTCACAGACTATAACTCCTACATTCCTTTTTAAAGGGGCTTTTGCCTGCCAACTCCCACTAAATCCCTAGTCCCATGTCAGCTGAACATGGCACATTTTGCCCCCTTGCAAACACCATGGATATTGTTAATTTTGCCTGCATGTGAACTGCTGGAGCAATCTCCTATTTTTAAAAAAAAGATCTATTTATACTTAAATCATTAAATCACTTCTCACTTTCATTTTTTATTGCCACTTTTACCACCAACAGTCCTAACTTCTAACTGATAAAACCAAATCATTCTGGATTGGGCACAGTTCTCCTCCTACATTAAAGCTACATTAGCATAACTACAGCTTTCAGTGAAATTAGTCATGTTCACTTTGCTGGGAAACAAAGAAAAAGAATCAGTCCTACTGCTTCCTCCCTAATACACTTAGAGGAGGAGTTCAGTCCACAAATTCATATGCATGACCCAATGCTGGAGGGAGAATTACTCAGTATGGCCAAAGAATATTGCAGCAGATCTGATGTTTCATTGTCACTAAGCATTTTCACCAAGAAAACTGGCTCATTTCAGTTATCACACCACCTGCAGACACTAGAATTAGACAGTAGATATTAGTATGAACACCAAACAAACCAAAATAAAATCAGTCCTACATCTGCACTGAAACAACTCCTCAAATCCCAGAGGGAAATTATAAATGAGCTTGACTGGACTCTAATGTGTTACAGAAAATTGCACATGTAAGCACACCAAGCATGGCCTGCAGAGCTGATCTTTCCCCCACTGCTTTTGACTGCTCTCACAATGGTTGTTCTGTTACAGGAGAAAAAAACAAAAAACACCAACAAAAGTCTGGGGACTGCAGCAGGTGCCAACCTGTTACACACAACCCAGCTCCTGGGGCTTGTGCCAGGCCAATATAAAACCATGGGCCCTGCAAAGCTTTGTCACAGCTGACTTACTCAGTCCTCTACACTTCTAAAACCAATACTCCCCTTTGATTTTCACTTCAAAGGTCCTGCTTCAGCAGGCTTAATGAGAAAGAAAGAAATCACAAAGCAAATTAAGGATTAATCATTGTGCAATTCCCTTAGATAACTTAATTGTCTCATCCTCAGTGTTTTGCAGTGTAATTAACTACATCCCAGAACCAAAGGCAAAACTCACTTCAGTTCAAGGTCACAAAACAAGTAGACAGAGGCAAGATGTCCTGACTTGTCACCTCCACTCAGTCCCCTGCTTCAACCACTAGGTAGCATCCACTCTTCAAGTTGACACAAAACCCAGGACACCAAAGTCAGTGCTAGCTGCTAACTAAAATTTGAGAGCAGAGGCTGGGAAAAGGAGCCTTTCCACAATGGTCTTATAAAGGAGCTGCAGCTTAAGGCAGTGTTTGATGTGCAGTATGCCTGACAAATGGACTTGTGTGCAAAGCTACCTAGCTCTTTTTACACATCCTTGTAAAATCTTACAGCAACTATGGACTCTAAAGATTCAAGCACCATTTCTGAACTCAGCTGTAATTTACTCTTCCTTGCTGAGCTCTTTATCATCCTAATGGCCCTGCCAAAACTAGAATAAATTCCACCAGACACATCATTAAGGTATTTAATAATCACTACAAGACAGTTATATAATTCACTAAACACAAAATACTCCAAAATGCTGTTTCTGTCCCTTCACAGTTACTGAAGTGCCTTAATGAAATTCTATTTGGCTGCAAAGGGAAGATATGGATGGATTTCCACATGACATGGAAATAGTCCATTTAATTAGCAGCTGAGATGTTTATTGGCTAGTATTAATTTCTGCTAAACATTGAGACATAGCTCTCAGCTGAAAGCTCTGAATTCAAACAGTTGTTCAGGATTCATTTCACTTCAAAGGCTCAAAGCTAAATTTCAGATGCAACTGCCCAACTAAGAAGTTTGAGTTATGAGCAAATCAAGAGACCACCGCTCAGAATTGAGAAGACCTACAGAAATTACTCCAACGTGGCCATCCCACCTCCATCTCAGGCTGTAACAGGGATTGTCTGCTGAAGCCCCAGGGGACAGTGAAGTTAGAGAGGTGCAATTTGTTCCTTACCCAAAAGCCTGACTACCATACTCCACAAAGCATGGAGATGGAGAGACTGCCATTGCCATCCCAGCTGTTATCACCAGCTGTGCTGCTCCAGCCCAGCTCTGTGCCCCCTCAAAGAGGTCACTTACATGTAACAGCAATTCCTCAAACAGCAATACCCACAAACACACCCTAAGGCAAGCAACCAGCTCCAAGCATTCACAAGATGCTGCCTCTTGGGGGGCAGCAGTAAAGACTGTTCATTGTTTTCCAAAATTTCAGCATCAGAGAACAGAGTGAGGGAAAGGTCTGGCATCTGAAATGACACATTCTGTCAGCCTAGGGACCCACAATTTAAAACAAAGTCTTTATTTCCTTCTTGGAGTAAAGCCTGGCCAAATGTCTCCAGGCCTCAGATGGATCAGCAGGGGAGAAGCAGCCCCACTCCTGAGCTCTTACAAAGGCACCAAGCAGCACAGCCCCACTGCAGAGCAGGGCTCAGCAGACAGCCAGCACAACTGGCCTTGCTGTTCATCTGCAAACTTCACTTCCTAAACATGCTGAGCACAGGAAACCCTTCAGTGTCTGTATTACCAACCTCCTCATTCCTTTTCTGCACAGTCCTAGGAACATGGCAAAAATAGACTGAGGCTCCAGTTTCCTGTTGAAAAGCAAAGGAAAAGCTTGCACATGGCTACTAAAGCAAAGCTCATTTTACACTTCTCAGTCAGTGACACACAAAGTGCAAACCCCTGCATTCCCTGATGGAAATACAGGGTCTCCAGGGTGACCTTACAGCACTTCCCAGTACCTACAGCAGCCAGCAGAGAGCTGGGGAGGGATTTTAACAAGGGCATAGAATGACAGGACAAGGAATAATGGCTCCAAACTGATAGAGGACAGGTTTAGATGAGATATAAGGAAGAAATTCTTCCTGTGAGGGTGGTGAGGCCCTGCCACAGGTTATCCAGAGAGGTTGTGGCTGCCCCATCCCTGGAACTGTTCAAGGGCACGCTGGATAGGGCTTTCAGTAACCTGGTCCAGTGGAAGGTGTCCCTGCCCATGGCAGGGGAGTTGGGATTAAATGGGATTTGGGATTACAGCCCCTTCCAACACAAATAATTCCATGGCATCTCCTCAGTAAAAATAAAAATACCAGCTGTCTTCCACATGCACAAACTCCCATGGTTTTTTTGTTGCTTGTTATTGATTTTCAATTGTTAAGAATATGTCAATCTGTAAGAGTTCACCTCTAACAGCCCTGCATGTGCTTCTATGTTACAGAGCAGTTTCAGGCAGCAAAATGTCAAAATAAACAAGATAAACAGGTAACTGTGACACGTTTTCCCAAGGGTAGAAAAACATTAGCAGCACCTGCTGCATTTTCCATCTGTTCTGAAGTACCCAGGAGGAAAAAACCCAGAACTTTCATGTAGCAAATAATTTTAAATGTATGATTGGTCTTGGTTCCTCTAGGAAAAGCCAGGCTGTGCCAATAAATAAGTAATCATACATACACACACTTCCATACAATGAAGAAAGCAGTATAATGGCTACCCCAGAACCCAAAGGGCTTCAAGACAAAGTACAGTTCTTTTTCCTTCACCTGTCTATTCCTCTCTTTCAGTGGTGGCCTACAGGGAAGGGATGAGCCTGGGAAGGAGGGGAATTTCTGGTCTAGAGACATCAGGAGAGTCTCACATGGAACCAATTACTCTCAAGGTTTGCAGACAAATGCCCTGCTATCACCTTCATGCAGGGCTTGGTTATGACTAACCCAAGCAGGGTTTAACCTGTGTCATTGCCTAAATATGTAACGTTTCTCACACCCCCAGGCAGGGCTAGTTGTACTGGGGCTTGGTGTCATCAGCTCAGTCAGGAGCACTGCAGCTCTGGGAGGAGCACAGCCAGGGCAGGGCAGCAAGAAGGACAGGTTCTGTGTGTGATGAACACCCCCTGTCACCACTTGAATTCCTCCATCACCACCAGCAGGGCAGAGACAGCCACAGACTACAAGAACAGAGCAGCTCTGTTTCCCACAGGAGATACCTGCTTTTGGGAACATCTTTTGACTTTCCCATAAAGAGCATTGTAGCAAGGAAGCAATTCTCCCACCCTCAGCAGAACTGCCCCCTCCTACCTCAGTGTGGTGTCTCTCCTGGTTTAGTCTCCCCAGACCCACTGGAACTGGATGTGGCCCCACTTTTGCACCACCTCAAGGTGCTGGAGCCCTGCAGTGCCCCTGGGGCTGGCACAGCAGCCTGTCATTGCTGTCTGACTGTATAACTTCCATACCTTTTTGTGAGCTCTCCTAGGTAGTTCCTCACAGCCAGATAACTCCCTCCTCCTCTCCACAGCACTACTGACTCCAGCTTTCTCTGAACTAGCTAGCCCACCCTTTTATAACACTCAGCCTCATTGGATACACCTGTGGCCCATTAAGGGCAGGCCTGCTCCTAATCCTTGGTAATTAGCACAGCTGCAACTCCTCAGGGGTGAGATTGCCTTCTGCACTATCTCTTATCCTTCTACAACCCATCCTCCCACAGCAACCACAGCACAGCAGCATCCTCCTCTCCCAGCCACACTGCCTGGGAAAGCAGAGCCTCTCCCCAGGGGGATTTTAGCCCTTGAGGGCTCCACTCTGCCCAGGGGCAGCTCATTAATCCCGTCCTATCCCTGCCTGGCCAAGCTGTGCCCAGGTTGCCATTCCTACAGCTTGGGGCTCCCTAGAGCGAGACACAAACCAAAAGAAAATTGTCTTTTATTTACAATGAAATCATAGCTGGGGAGGGAAAGATAAGAAAGACCAAAAGCAAAATCTTACTGAAGTACCAGTACATGTGTTCATTTAATAGTTTCCAAAGTGTGCTTTGGTTTTCTCTAAGTTTGTTTAGTTTTCCTTACTGTGTTGACTGTTTCTCTGCAGCCAGACACCCATTCCCTGCCACCTGCATGTCCCTGTGCCATAAAAATCCTTGGGTCATTTTTTTATATTACAGAGTTTCTTAACTTCATTGTCCTGGCCAGGTCCCAGTTCAGTACAATCTCTTCAAATATTTCTCTCTTATTTCAATCAGAAATGTCTATTACAATTACTTCCTGCAAATTGCTTTGGAGCTTTTTCCACACCCTTTTTTTTAAAATTGCAAAACAGCTGTCACTTTTCAGCCAGAAGATGGTTGTATTTTGATGCCACATTAAACCTCTATCCTACATACTTACCAAAACCAGTGGAAACCTACCTCGAGGCAAAGCAACCTGCTTACAGTTGAGAAAACAATTTTGCATCCTATTTACAGTGAAATTCAGAAATTTTGCTTGCAGGAGAAGCACAATGATGAAGGAAGGACATAACAGTTTATTAAATGTGCTATGCATAAAATATTCCACATACAAAATAAATTATGTGCTTCAACTGGACAGACATAAAATGGTTTGATGGCTCAAGTCTATTTAAAAGATAATCTAAGCAAGCCGTGACTGTTCAGACATTGCACCTTATCTAAAAGACATTAAAGTTTCCCTGATCTCTTAGAAGCAATCATTTGAGTTAAAAACCCTATCAGGAGACCATGCTTGGCAGAAAATAGAGAAACATATTTCAGTTAATGGTTCAGACCCACCTTGTTTGCTCTGGAAACCGACCCTGTTCTGTAAATTCTATCTCTGCTGTACAGTACTTATAGCCCATGAATAATGGATATTCTAAACAAGCACTTGAAAATGAAAATTCAGTTAGCAATATTATGGAGCTTCCATTCACAAGTGTAGTTCACGAGTGATATGAATTTTATGGTTCTTATCACAAATGAAAAAATTTGCATATCCCATCACAGAGTTCTTATGAGAACCTATTCTGCATTTCTTATCTCAGGGTTTTTGTGGTAAGAAGTAGCGCATTAAGTCCAGTGATTTACATTTTTTCAATAAAATTCGAAATACATATGCAGTAGCTCTTTACTGACTGGTTTCATGTTATAAATTATAAGCTTGGAGGTAAATATATTAGGACAAATATTGGTTTCTAAATAGTCACTATGAGTGAGATTTTATCCTGGTATTAAATTACCACATCTCTTGTGTTTTATATCTCTGTCTTATCTCCCAGTTACTATACTTTGTGATAAGTAAGTAAATAAATAACACTGCCTTACTTCTGACAGTTCAATTCATTCTGTTCCACATGGTAGAAACAGCAGGTACAAGTCCCTGAAAGGGTTTTCTGGCAGCTCTGCACAAAGAGACATTTTGAGATTAGCTACTGTCATAAACACTGCTTTCAGCATGTCACACCACTAAGCATTGCAGGCTTCACTGTGGAAGCAGCAGGTGAAGTCCAGTGCCTGCTGGAAAAGATTAGGGAAAAAAGTAACAATACTGCTTGGGGATGTAATTGAATGAATAGCCCTTGCTCATTCAACTTGTCTGCTCCATGGCTTTTCAGCAATTCTTTGGTTTAACAGATGTTCTTTGTTTTACTGGATAATCTCAGCCTCTAGTACCTTAACACCATGGCTATATGTGACATCTGGTTAGGAAACAGGAGCTCAGGTTGCAGTTACCATTGGACCCCTGCATACTCCCAGATTTCCTGCTTCACGACCAGCACAGAGACTCCCCCAGAACAGCTCCAGTCAAGTCAGCACAGGAATATAATCAGTGCAACCTGTGGATAGAACCTATTGGCTGAAGAACTGAATGAGTACAGCAAAACCCACCCCAAAACAGAGGTGGGGGAAAGAGCACAAGTGGAACATCTTGGATACAGCACCCTCACAAAGCTCCATGATGGAGACCAAGTGTGTGTCAGCCCTCACTGTGCCCCCAGCCCAGGGGGACCCTCTCTGTCCCATCCCTTCCCTACAACCCAACACCACCTTGTGCCCTGACTTGCAGCCACGCTGGCTCCCACACCTTCCTGCTGACAGCTCAGCTGTGCTGGCCTTCCCAGGAAAGAGCAAGGGAAAGGATATGACAAACTCTGCTTCCACAGCACCCCTGGACAGACACAAGGACAGGCACGGATAGGGACAAGAAAGGCAAAGGACACTGAAGGGGCACACAGTGAGAAGACCAATGGCTGTGTGGAGAAAGTTTCTTCCCTCATGAGGAAGGCCAGAGTGCATCAGGCAGCTGACTCACAGGCAAGGGGAAGAAAACATGTGGATCCAAGGAGATGTCTCAGATGGCCCGGGTCATTCACCTCCAGGTCCAACCTGGGCTGCTGAGATGTGTGAACTCCAACACGTTTGACAATTCAATCTGCTTTCTGGGAGTCAACAAAACTCAAACTGATGTTCCAAATATTTATTAAAAAGCAACTGCTAGTGGAGAAAAAAAAATCAGTAAATAGTCCAATGCCAGATTTATTACATTTTTAACAGGTAAAAGGGAATTAATCTATTTTATGAACAAAAATGGCAATAGGAAAGTCTACTGAAGGATTCTCAATTAAACATTAAAATGGAAACAGCATATGCAATACATATTTATATATAAATATATTGGTTACATTCTTCTTAAATTGATGAAACAACATTCATTAGCAACATCCAAAAATATTTCTTTGTGGCAAGAGATTCATCTTTCTTCACAGCAATACTGCCTCTCCATAAGTTTCCACTACAACAATTTTGGAGCTTGGGACTAGAATAGGTATTCAACACACCACATCAAACCCAGAGCAAGTGATTTGAAACTAGTTTATATGAGATCTCAATGAGACTTAAGGCCAGATATGCAACAGGTGGAAGTGGCAGAATGCAATTAAAATTGTAGGATCTCACTGAAATCTCAAATTTGGATGAAAGCTAGATTCCCATAGGGAAACTGTGACACTGCTCAGAATTCTCAGCTAAAACACACTTCTCTTTCTCTGTAAACAAATGCTAACAAAAATAAACTCTCTGTACCCTGTTAACCATTTCCTAACATAAAAATAAGGAGCTTCTCGGGTAGTTTTAAAATAAGTCAATATAAAACTCCATCCTATATAAGCGCTGCCTCTCTCAAAGTGCTAACAAATGGCACAGTGTTTCCTGTTTGAGGCTACATTCCCTGCTTCCCATGGTTCATATTGCAAACCTCAGCTCCAGCAGGACTGAGCTCAAGCCTCCAACCATGGTGGCTGAATCAGCCCAGCCCTGGGCACCTCCCTGGGACACCCAGAGCCTTCTGAACAGGTCGTGCCAGGGCTGTGCTCCCTGTGCTGCCACAGCCACCCCAGCCTGTGGGGTCTGCACTGCAGGCAGCTGCTCAGACCCACCCCAGCACAGCAGGTACTATCCCTGCAGAGATCTGGGCAGCAGCTGGGCTCAGAGCCCGTGGCAGGAGAGGAGCAGGTCATTTTGCATAGTTTGGTTGAGTGGTGACTCAGTGAGTCCTGGGGAGATGCCCTATCACACTCCTGCTGCTCCCACTCCTGCCAGGTGGAGAAGGAACTCTCACAGATTGCCTGTTCAGGACCTCTTTGGATTTGGTTTGGTTCAAATACTTGCTGGCTGTTAACTTTGGAGCCTGAATAAGAAATAGTGCAAATACAAGCTTAAAGAATAAAATAATAATAAAAAAAACCCCACATTATCTCCACTGAACATTCAGTTAAAAAGACAAGAATCCATAAGATGAAACCCCAGCTTTGGGGTATTTGAGATATTTGGCAAACTTGCACAAGATTCTTCACAATTGTCTCAAAGCAGTATATTTCACTTGGCACTAGATGCTTCAAATTATTTGCTAATGTGATTCTAACTAACACTGTTGTGGCTAATTGCAAATGACTTTAAAGACTAGTCATGGAACACGGGACATCTCCCAGGCGTGATGGGACAAACACTCCCTGCAGTTATGTGCCCTCAGTGCTTTTCTTATCCAAGTTTAACTCAAAATGATTTTGCTTGCATGGAATGGTGTGAATTCATCCAGGGTGGTTTTTCTGGAAGGCGAACAGACAACAGTTATTTCTGAGGGTCAAAATACCTTTATTTGGCCATGCTGAGACAGATTAAGAGGCCAAAACAGAACTCAGTTTGATTCCTATTATGGGAGGCTGGCTGCAGTGCATTTTAAAACAACATTCATCTGAAGTGGCTGAGATGCTCAAGTTTGAAACTTCCTAAGTGCCAGGGCACCCTATAAATGCAGGGCCCCCTGTTACTGCAGTGACCTTCACCACATGGCAGCAGAGCAGCAGAGACACTCAGTCCTCGTGGAAGCAACGCAGCATGCAAAGTTCCTTGGCCCACTTCAGAAATAGCCTTTATTTTTCTCAATTCCTCTTCCCCAAGAAAATCAGCAGAAGGGACATTCAGCAGCAAGTTGGTTTCAGAAAGCAGTGCACAAATGGCTTATTATTTTCACTAAGGATTAGGCACAGTGCCTGCTCAGGCTTTGGGGAAATCCTACATACCTCCATCTCCAGGCACCTATGAAGTCTGGTCTTGGTCTTTCAGGGCTCAGTGCTGGGAACTAGTCCTGCCTTGATTAGAACCAAAGAGAGAAGACTGCAGTCCTTGACCAGGGGCAGGGCTGCCTGCTGTCCTCGTCAGACCCCCAGGGCTCAGCCCTGCCCCTCTCCCTGCTGTGCCCCTCAGCATACTGGCAGGGGTGCTAACCTGAAGGTAGAGTTGCACCAGGGGTGTCTTACCTGTTCATTTTATGGGGTTGTTTCAAAGCAGGATCCACATTTAAAGCCATAGAGATGAATTCACAATGAAGCTAAGGAAACAAAGAAGTCCTATCTGCAGACAGCTGCCATCACACACACACACCCCTTTCATACTCCATTAAAGAAACAGCCTTATCTTTGCCCATGTGCTTATGTCTAATGTGATACTGGCCTCCCCAGAACTTCATGACATTGTTTCCAATGATACAGATAGCACAGTCCAGGCTTAAACAGAACTGATGCAGAATTATGCTTAAGCAGCTTTCGTCTCCCCACTCTGTGAGTTAATTACAGTTCTGTACGTGAATAAAATGGGAAAAATATCTTCACTTTTTCTCCCATCAGCAAATTCATGTTCTGTGATGGGCAAAAAGAGGGATTTTTGTAAAAACACTGCCTTCCCCTTCTGCTTTTGGCTGCAAGTATAAATGTTACTGGAACTTAAAAGTCGCAATCTGTGTTACACAGATGGGACTCTACTATGTTCATCTTTTTTATTGTGATGTTCATGTAGCAGTGACTTTTAAAAGATGTTTGGAGTGACTGCTGGCCATGATAGGATACTGCCTAAATTAGAATCAGGCTCCAAGTATCTTACTGCAATTAGATTATGTCATATGTCATATACTTACTCATGGCCTGGGAAGGAGAGTGCAAGGGTACTTAATGTCTGTAGATACTCAATTAAAATGAGTGCATCAGACACACACTGGTCTGGCTTCTGCCTGCCTCACATCTAGCCCAGGCTAGCTCCTAAACCTTAAGAGAAAAGAAGAAGGGAAACACATACCATGCCCATACATACACCTGCTGGCTAACACGGTTACTTATCTACAATGTAAAAAGCCATGCAGTTTGCACTTTGTTTGATACAGTTCAGGTTAAATTAATGCTAGAAAAATAGAATTCAGAGGGAGGGGAGAAAGGTTTGTGTGTAATAAAGGGCAATTTTGCTGTCTCTTGAAGGTTGCATTTCAAGCATAACTGCATTTCTCCATGCACTCTGAACGCTTCCCTTTTCGGGTATTGGCATGCTTGTGGCAAAAGCAACCAAACCGATTAATTAGGCACACAGTGAAAGATGACATAAAAAAAAAAATCAGTCCTTTCCATTCTGAAAATCCTTATTCAAAGCCTTGATGTCACAGCGATAAGCTAAGCATGAAAGGTTGCAGACTCCTTCCTTGCATGAGGGCAACGCCAGCTGTGCAGTGCACACAGCAGAAAGGCTCTTATATATTATATATACAACTGTAATCCAGAATAAATAGTACTGTCCTGACTCATAGGTGTATTTCAGCGTGGTTGTTGTTGGTTGTTATGGCTGGAGAATGCTTGCTTTTCATCCCTTCTGTCCCCCCCTTGGACACATCAATGAACAGCAGCCTGGGAGTCCACAGTGTCAGCAATATCCTTTTGTATTCCTTCCGAAAATTCTGGTTAAGAAGCCCATAGATCACAGCATTGAGGCAGCTGTTAAAATAGGCCATAAAATAGCTCAGGACAAAAAGCCATTCTGGAATGTGTGGCTGCACTTTTGAAGGATTAATTGAAACAGCAAGGCCAATAAAGTTTAATGGTCCCCAGCACACAGCAAAAAGGACAAAAACCACAAACATAGTCAAGAAGTTTCGGATGTCAGCCGCCCTGAATTTCTGCTTGCAGTCTTGTCTCACCCGGTGTTTGACTTGAATCACCAAAATCCAAATCCGTAGGTAGCAGAACGTCACGACGGAGAGCGGGACGATGAAGTGAACCACCACCACCGTGATGGTGTACGACGTGCTCACCGTCTGGGCAAAGGTGCAGGAGTAAATCCGGGGGTCATACTGCAAGGAGCCAACAAAGAAGTTTGGCACAATGGCCACCACCGTGAGTGTCCAGGTGAGGCAGAGATAGCAGCAGGTGTTCTTCAGGTTGAAGAGCTTGTCGTACCGAAGGCTGTGGCAGATGTAGCAGTAGCGGTTGATCGCGATCGCCGTGATGTTGAAAATGGACCCGATGACACTCAAGCCCATCAGGAACCCACTTATCTGGCAGTGGACGTTTCCCATGGTCCATCCGTTGTGGAAGATGGCACTTAAGATCAGAGGGTACGGATAAACTGCAACCACGAGGTCTGCAACGGACAAGCTGACAACAAAGATGTTGCCTACAAAAAAGAAGAGACCATGAGAGGTTAGTGTAGGTCCAGATGGACAACTTGCACCTCAAAACTCCTCTTTAGGCCTAACTCCTCTGATGTGCTTCATTCTACTGTCCCCTTGGAATTTCAAACCCTAGAAAATAAGACTTTGCTCTACTAGTGAGAGCAAGGGAGAGTAACTAGGCATGATTGACCTGTGTGTTCCTTCTTAGGAACAGCCTGCACTAGAAGTGTTACCTTTAACTTGGCTACACCTGGGAGTCAGGTACCTGTAGTCCTCTAAGTTGTGTAGGAGAGAAGGATTTCGTTCTCCTGGTTAACCAGCCAGCTTGACT
This sequence comes from Euphonia xanthogaster, assembly GCA_034509185.1. NCBI lineage: Eukaryota > Metazoa > Chordata > Aves > Passeriformes > Fringillidae > Euphonia > Euphonia xanthogaster. The sequence goes on from JAYDZK010000233.1 coordinate 10,483,435, forward strand.
CTTTCTGACCACCATGGGACAAAGGAGTATGGGAGGCAGGTTATGTTTTCTGTGGTTCATTCATTCCACTGACAGCAGTTGCACAGGAAAAGTCTTTTTTGTTCTTTTGCATGTAAGCAGGTATGCATTCACCAGAATTTCTGCACTGCTTGTGCTAACGATTGTGTGTTCTTCAAGGAACCACATGCAGGCAGCCTTCATGAGCTTATCTTATTTGGTGTATTTTCCTGTGTTTTTAATGTTAAAGTTGTCCAGTTCAATTGGAAGGTCAGTCACTTCTTCACTGTCTGGTCCTGGGCAGAGAATGTGATTAATAAGCTGCAGTCAGTCATCTCTGCAGAGTATGTGCTGCAGCTTGTTCATTTAGGCTCTACAACAGAGAGTCGAGAGTCTCAGCAAGTATAAAATAATTTAATTATTGAATTGAAAATGCTGTATTGCGTGGGACAACACCTGACAGCTCCGCCGTGAGGAGCAGCCTTCGATGAGCTGGGCGACCAGTGACCTTCTAAGAGTACTTGCTGCTCATTTCATGAGTCTGGTGTATTTTCAGGGAGGCAAAAAGCCTTTCTGTTCATTTTGCCAGTCAGCATGGAGGATTGCATTAAGAAAAGGACCCCGAGGTCTTGTGGGAACTGGTGTAACTACAGGACTAGCTATACTCTGGAAAAGGACATCTGTCAATACTCAGCATTTTGATGACCACGGAGAGTGTCATTTCAGCAGGAGCTCAACACTTCAGTTAGAGGATAGCACACTAGAAAAAGTAGTTGGTTTTCCTAACTCTGCAACTTTCAGGTGTATCTGCAGCAGTGGGAAGGAAAATACTACTAGATAACAGATATATATATATTCATAGAGAGAGTATATATAGAGAATACAGTTGTATGTAATACATTTAAGGTGTGAAGACCTGTGCCCCTAAGTGATACAGGCAACATCCCATCCAGCTGATCACACCTACACCTCCTCTTCAAACCCTCATATCCCGCTGTCTAGTGGAGTAGATACCTATTTTAAAAGTTACTAAAAAGAGGTATTTTTGTGTAGTATTGCTGTAAGGACTCTCTTACATCTCTATTCAACCAGGTCACAGGATTTAGCATTTGGAAAAAACATGCAAGGGCTGTTGGAAAGCATGGCTGCATTGGCATTGCAGTTGGGTCATGGCTATGTTTGTGCCAACAAAAACTGCCAGGACAAGTCAACAGTTCAAATCAGGGCACTTGATGCTGACCGGAAAGCAGTCCAGACTGGAGAACAGCCGCCGGCAGTGTGCAGCTGAGGCAGCTGACACAGACTGTCACCTCAGAATAAGTATTACCAGAGGTCATGTGAAGTGCTAAAATCTTTTCAGAGAGAAATTTTACACACACAGGTTTACCACAGCACACAGCTTCTGCGTCTGCTGGGCCTCAGTGCTGCTTTCTTGCTGATTTAATAACTTACTGAGAGCCTTTTAAAATGCAGTTACTGAACCTGGTCCCCCATATAATTAATTCAATTTATGCCCATTTTCAAGGGCAGAACCAACTGTGGCCAGGCTTAGTGAGGCTGCAGGCACCCCAGACAGGGAATGCTCTTCTGCAGCAAAACTTTTTTTCACTCGATCAAAAACATGCACTTCAACAAAAAGAAAATGTGCCCCCAGCACCAGAATTTCCTTTTCTAAAACAATTTTCAAGAGAGTGAAACAGAGACAGAGAGGTATCAGCAATCCAATTTAGAAGACTTCCAGAGGATACTGGAGACAGACTCCACTAACTGGACCACAACTCTCCCTCTTCACCAGATCTCTCCAACTTGGCTACACATTTATACACAAGCAGCTAGAAAGCAAGTCTCTGCCTTTGCTGGGCATGAAAGAGACACATTCAATGTCCAGCTCTGAACCAGGCACAGCAGAACAAAGCTGAATATTCCCTACTTAAAACACCACATCCATGGATTTAATCCAAAGCTTAGAAAAATCATGGGGAAAACTACTAGTCTTACTTCACTGCCAGCTGCTGGAAGAAATAAGCCATTTCTGTTGGTCTTTCTTAACCAACTTGAATATTTGAAAGGAAGTAAAAATATAAGGAAAAAATCTATAGAAATAATATTCACCGGATGAACTTCATAGTTTGGATTCAATCCAAGAGCACAGTATTGTGTGTATTATTCTGACACAACTTCCTTGCAGGGAGAAAATTAGGTGGTTTTATCAAGAAAAGAATAATCTCCTCCACTCAGGGAGCAAACCTGCCCTCCCCTGCTCTGTACCTTCAATGGTGCAGTCTCACCTCTCCTACCCACCAGACCTATGGCCCAGGCAGGGGGCTGGGTGCCTGGAAACAGCCAGAGGGTTCACTCAGTACTATCTCACAGAAACAAGCCCATCTCCCAGTTTATGTGGGAATGTGCTCAACTTCTTCCTTTTCTTCTGGTGAGATGAAAGGGCAAGTCAGACCCATAAAACAGCCATTTGCAGGTCAGTCCTGCAAATCAGTGCATTTTTAATGGCTGAGGACTGAGAAGAGGGGGCACATTGCATGCCACCAAAGCAGAACATGCCCTTCAAAGTGTGGGAACTGGCAATTGGCTAATTATTCAAATAGGAGCAATCTGACTTAAACGTTGCTTTAGCCTTGCAGTCCCTGGTTTGCTATGAGACCACCATGTGCTCAGCCCTGCACCAACAGCTTGTGTCCTTCCCTCTGTAGGATGAGGTTGGAGCCCCCCTGCCCAAAGACACTGCAGAATGGGAAGCCATCTAATATGCGGCTTTTAGAAAAGGTAAAGAGCAAGTCTCCTGCCAATGATCTTCATTACTGCTTTTTTTTTTAAATTTTCCCACTATAAAACAAAGGAGCCTGGCCCATAAATAATACAAGTAGGGCTTTATCTCAAATTTAAATTTATCTGCTTCTTCAACAATACTTTCAGATGTATCTTTTTCACTTTGTTGGCATGTGACTATATTTCCTTATTAGCTTTCACATTTTCCATCCTTTTTTAAATTTCTACTTATTATAAACTGTCTCATGTGCCACTGTGCTCCATCCCCAGTTATGGAGTCATATATGAAGAGGCAGGAATGGGGGAGAAAGGCAAGTGTAACACTGGCAATACAGACTTCTTCACATTTTCAGAGAAATTACACAAAGCTACAGATTATAGTGATACAACACACTGTGCAGAGTGTAATCCAAAATTGTTTAGGGAAAAAAAAAACAACTCCAAGCAACCTGAAGCCCAGCTGCAGAGCAGATTACAGGCATGTGCAAGTGATGCAAAAAGGAATTTATCCCAGAACATCTTGTGTCCTAGCACTTCTTTGAGTTCCCCTTCTAGTCCCATAAACCTATTTCTGCCCACTCCAGCAGTCTGCTCCTGTACTCCAGCTGTTCCCTGGCCCTACCTCTCATTCTGCCTGGATTATCCAACAACACAAGTTATCTGAGGACATTGTCAAGCCCTGGTTCTAGGAAATGTGGAAATACCTCAATGAATTCTGCAAATCAACAAACCACATATGTAAAAGTCTTTACTGGCAGGCTGCCCCAGCAGCACCTGACTCATCCAAACAGGTATCGCTCTATGGAGGTTAACTGAGCATCACTGTACAAACACCAGGGTCACTGGCACTGCCTGCCTCAAGAGGCTGTTGGAAATCCCCTGGTGCCCAAGCTCCTGTTGCACAGATCCAGCCTCTCCCTGTTTTTCTCACACAGCAGCTGTGGGCTGTCCTTTACAGGCTGTGGTTTTGCATATCCTGAACCTAGAACCAGAGTTAAAAGGTGAGGGGGGGAAAAGGAGATAAAATATTTTTCTGGAAGTTGTCACTTTTTGTACATCTCAAAACGTCCAAACACCCAAACCTCTTTTTCTTTGCTATTCATGTGAAGTTCTTTTATATTCCTTGCTGAAGTATTACAGAACTACAAAACTGTTTCCTTCAGGTGAACAAGACAGAGATGCTCAATGCAACCTGAAGTTAGCACTGTTACCTGTACACCCAATGCTGAAACGGAACTGTCCTGAGTGACAGGATTTGCACCAAAGCAGAAACACAGTTCTGGATCAACTTCTGCTCTAAGTGAGCCTGCTGTCCAGGCTGCTGCTTCCTCCCCCGCTCTGTTCAGGGATTTGAGTTGCTCCCAAATAGACAGTGCCAAGCACAGCATTTTGAGGCAAACAAAACCACACGCAACAGCTTCAAAGGCAGCAAATGAGAAGCTGACCCATGAGCACAATGGATGAGCGCCATGGGGCTCACTGCATGACTAGTCACCTTGCTGTTCCAACCTCTTCCCAGCAGTGAGATCAGACCCTGGTGTCTGTCCAGCTTCTGTCAGATTAACTGACAGCTATAGAAAAGCAGGTCTAAAAACCTGTATTGATAAAAATGTGCTAAGACAGTAACAGAATTACAGAATCACAGAATGAACTGGGTTGGAAAAGACCTTTAAGACCATCTATTCCAACCTATGACCTAATACCTGCTGGTGTTAGGAGGCAGTGAGTGTCATGTCCAGTCTTTTTTAAACACCTCCAGGGACAGTGACTCCACCACCTTCCTGGGCAGCTGATTCCAGCATGCAATCACTCTTTCAGTGAAGAATTTCATTCCAACATCTAACCTAAACTTCCCTTAGCACAGCTTAAGGCTGTGTCCTCTTGTTCGGTCAGCTGCTGCCTGGAGAAAGAGACCAACCTCCACCTGAGCAGAGCCACCTTACAGGGAGTTGCAGAGAGTGATGAGGCCACCCCTGAGTCTCCTTTTCTCCAGGCTGAGCACCCCCAGCTCCCTCAGTGGTTCCTCTCAGGGTTTGTGTTCCCAGCCCCTCTCCAGCCTCGCTGCCTCCTCTGGATGTGCTCGAGCATCTCAAGGTCCTTCCCAAGCTGAGGGGCCAGAGCTGGACCCAGCACTCAGGGTGAGGCCTCACCAGTGCCGAGTACAGGGGCAGGATGACCTCCCTGCTCCTGCTGGCCACACTATTCCTGATACTGGCCAGGTGTCATTGGTCTTTTTGGCCACCTGGGCACACTGCTGGCTCATGTTCAGTCGGTTGTCCAGCACACCCAGGTCCCTTTTACCTGGCCACTGTCCAGTCACTCTGTCCCCAGCCTGTAGCACTGCAGGGGTTGTTGTGGCCAAAGTGCAGGACTTGGCACTTGGACTTATTAAACTTCATGTTGTTGGACTTGGCCCATCCATCCAGCCTGTCCAGGTCCCTTTGCAGAGCCCTCCTACCCTCCAGCAGAGCGACACATGCTCCCAGCTTGGTGTCACTGATGGTGGATTCAATCCCCTCATACATGTCATCAATAAAGATATTAAACAGAACTGGCCCCAGCACAGACCCCTGAGGGACACCACTGGTGACTGGCCACCATTCACTGCCACTCCCTGGGCCCAGCCATCCCGCCAGTTCCAAACCCAGCACAGAGTGCTCCTGTCCCAGCCCTGGGCTGCAGCTTTTCCAGCAGTGTGCTGTGGGAGACAGTGTCAAAGGCCTTGCTGGAGTCCAGGTACAGCATCCACAGCCTTTCCCACATCCACCAGCTGGGTCACCTGGTCATAAAAGGAGATCAGGTTGGTGAAGCACAGCCTGCCCCTCCTAAACCCCTGCTGGCTGGGGCTGATAGCCTGGCCATCCTGTAAGTGCTGTGTGATGACACTCAAGATGATCTGGTCCATTATCTTGCTGGGCACCAAGGTCAAACTGACTGGCCTGTAGTTCCCTGGATCCTCCTTCCCACCCTTGCTGTGGATGGGGTCACACTGGCCAGCTTCCAGTCCTCTGGGACCTCCCCAGTGAGCCAGGACTGCTGGTAAATGATGGAGAGTGGCTTTGCAAGCTCATCTGCCAGCTCCCTGAGAAAGCCAAAGTCAAAATGCTTTACATTTCATCTTTTGCAGGTTTTTGGTACAAGCTATTGATCCCAAATCAGCAATTGGATAGCTTCTTTACAAACCATAACCAAACCCTAATAATCATACATCAGAGGGAGGCACTACTTTTAGAGAATGTCATGTTAAGTGGTTATCTTTTAAAAATTATAATCTGTATTCTTCTCTACACAATCAGAACCAATATTCACTTAGTTCCACTAGGCTGGAACTTAACCTCATAAGGACTGAAACATAAAATCTAACCTTAATTTTTATTTGGGAATAGAGTAAAGTACTAAGGAAAATTCATGAGTAATCAGAAAGCCAAAAGGATGACATAAAGAAGAAATGTGAAAAACCCTGTCATTTATCTCATAACAGTTGAATGCATTGTTAATCAGTGACTTTTGTCACAGTGACAAAGGAAAATGAGAGCATCCTCCCAAACTAAGACATCTATTCAGCCTGCAGACAACTCAGTTCTTAAAAGCTGTCTGAATCTGTGAATTTGATTTCAGTGCTCTTTAGAAAAGCACACTCTACAAGCCATTATACCTCACAATCCTGGCAAATTTAGTGCATCTGTGTCTATGTTAAAAAAAATTATTCCTGCAATGCTATCAGAAGATCATTAAATACATGCATATCTTTAAGGCATTGGTATGGCTAGCTTCAATTAGAAATTTTTGGGGGTTACTTGAAATTCCCTGTTTCCTCAAAGGGCATGTTTGTTTTTATTGATTAAAAGATCTCATTTGTGCAACCATTACTTGATTTTTTTTTTCTGTTGTTTTAAACAATTACTCTGGAATTTGTCCCATATTGCATTTCTGTTCCTCCTATATACAAGTTAATAGAATTTATAAAAAATTGGAGAGATATGAAGACTGTCTATGGTAAATATAGAAGTTGCTGGAATTTCATCTGCTTATACCAACTCCTAACTTACTTTACAGTTCTGTGCATTAAAGACCACTGGATGAGGCACCCAGAAAAAGCTGGCTACAAGATCAGCTCCTTGGGACCTGTTTTTCATTTCTTCATCCACTATCTGTATGTTATGTGATGATGGCACTGTGATTGTTTTAGAAAGGATAAAATGAAAATGCATTTTCTTACTGCTCTCCCATTACCTCAGAACCCTCATTATCCCTCCTCCTTCAAGCTTCCAGTGTGTTATTTATTATGAATGAAGCCATACTTGGTCCATCACTCAGCTGTTATACAGTAACCAGACCCCAAATGCGCACAAATAATTTCCAGGCTGCCAGCTGGATAAAATGTCAACAAAAGATGCAATGAACATTTGGATTCTAATGACTTAATTATTTTCTATCTAAAAATTAAAAGAGATAACATATTGGCAGAGGAAGAGAAAGGAAGATGCCAAGAACTTTAGTTTTATGTAGGCCTAGTGGTAACTCAAACTTACACATGAAATAGAAGAGTTAGTGCAGCATATCTGCCAGGCTCAGTAACACAGGTGGGTTTGCCTGTCCAAAATTTCACTCTCTCTATTTTTCTTTTCCTTCTTCATCAGCATATTAATGCTCTTCATCACCATTCTTTGGAAGTGCAACACATACCACATTTCCCATCCTTCTGAGCATATGGTCTGGAACTATTCAATAGCTGCAGCGTGATGATTCCGGGCTGCTGAGCACAACTGATAGGCACATTAAACTGCTGGGAGACTCTTATCTGGGCCAGACAGGATTCCTTCCAGTGCAGTCCTGAGGGGCCCTCAGTAATGAAAAATAGTCATTCTAAGTCTTTTCTACCTGTCTGTTGCCAGGCATTTTAAAATGCAGTTTCAATAGTTTCTCATTCCCCATAACCCTTATTAAAGCAAATCAAGTGTAAGCCAGAAGGACCTGGAGAGTTTCACTAGAGACCCTGCAGTTATCAATTTAAGAAAAGGTTTTTCAAAGCTTATTTTCCCTTGCTTTTAACACTGTAAAGCAATCTAATATAGAAAGGATGCTAATACCAATAAGTATAAAATTAACTAAGCAAATACAGCATTATGATGTTTGATTACTAATTTAAAAAAAACCTGTTATTTTAAAAGAGACTTTCCCCTTCATCATGAAATTAATAAAGAAAAACAATTTATTTTGCAAATAAACAAAGTTAGCCAAAATCTAATTGAAGATACAAAGTTAACCAGATTTAAAGAGATTCTTTCATCTTTTTCAGTCTCTTCTTAGCTGTGATTATAGTGATAAGCACTCATGTTCTTGCCTGGAACAACAGTGAATGCAATATTTGTTTCCAATTCCCATTTCTTCAGCTCAAGGGAAAAAAAAAATCAGCTTCCAGACCCATGGCTCTTTACAAAATAAGAGAAGGATTTTCTGAGAACAGTGATTGCCCGAAGAATCACTGTAGGAATAGGATACTGATATCATGATCTAAAGACAGAGCTTTTGTGGTTGACACAGTGGCAATTCAAATGGTTTACATGTGCTGCCTTTTAACTCAATAAGATAATATTTCACTTCCTTTCATCTCTAAAACTAGAAAAAACTGATTCTTTTCACCTCAGTGTAAGTTTTATTATGCTCAGATCCTTAAATAGGGACTCTGTTGTTCCTTTCCAGGAGATCATGGTAAATTCTGAATAGATATGAGGATGTACAGGACTTTGCAGCAGGCATACCTTCTGCAGTGGTGCACAAAATAGATAAATTGAGCATCACTTGAAGTCTAGGAAATATTCTCAATTGCTTTATATTTCTAATGCACACAACTTTATGTTTACAACTTCAGTAACATTTCTTACGCTGAATGACTCACATCACTACACCCTAAATTCTAGTTTCTGTAAGGTTATAAATTTACCACTCTCTGTCAAGGTCTTTCAGTTTAGAAAATATGGATACAGTAAGGATTTTATTCCATTGGAGTCAGCCATTCGTACAACAGACAGCGTTGGAAATTAAAGTTCTTACTTATGAGATTGTAAAAAGATCCCAGAGAGAATTCCATGCTTAGGTTCTCTTCATAAGTATTGCTAAAATTTGCAATTAATCCCCATTTTCAGGGATTAAATTTTATCATTTTTTATATAAAAAGTTCTCAGAGGAGAAATAGTCACTAATTTTAAGACAGCTAGAAAGAAATCACACACAAAATTGATTATTTTCACGTAAAGAGCAATATTTAAGTTATAAGCTTGTCTTTATGCTTCACATAAAAACTGCATTAACATTTGCATTCTTCATGGAATCACAAATATTTTCCCTACTTTCCAATGTTTGTGTGTTACACGCTGTATTTTCATCTAGCATCACTGCAGCTGAGGATCTGGCAATGCTGTTTGCACTCAGCTTGGTAAAACTGAATTCTTTTCAATGGTGATGCATTAAAGCAGTTGGATGCACTAACATTCGTACAACTCTCCTGCTGGATATTTGTAAAACCATTTATTTCCATGTTTACCTATGAAAGAGAAAATCACTTATTTGGAGAACTTTATGAGTGGCTTCTTGCAGAGTAATCTGCTGTGACAGAGCCATGGATCTCAGAAGGACAGCTGCCTGACAGGGAGCATCTCACATGCACAGCTGCACCTAAATAAATTTTTGCCCATTTTACTTTTGTTCATTGCTTTTTTTTATTTCTATACAAGCTTCTCTTCAAATAAGAAAGAGGCAAGAATAAGTTACAAGCAGTGCAGTGGCCCCAATAAGAATTTGGAGTGGACTGAAAGGAAACTTTTAAATACTGGGCACAATCTGTACTTTTTTGGGGCTCTTGGGGAAGAAGAAGCAGTTATGTAACTATCAGGTATGTTTTACTACTGTCAGATGTGTAGGACTTCTGTAACTTGGCAGGCAAGTCTTATTCAGCTGTGCATAAACTAAAGTAACAGTTTATTACATTTATAACAAACCTCTCTGTTTAGCCAGCTCTTGTGCCCTGCCTACTCTGCTTTTGGAGAAAATTGTAGTACAGCTCAGAGGGTACTTTAGAATTTCAGAATTTTGGTGTGTTTCTTCCACACAAGGGCCGATGTCACATAACCAATATAATATATTTTTTTCAAACATACTGTAAATTATAAGTGGCTATGGTAATCCTAAGTATTCAAGACTTAGAATATCTGTGATATGTATTTTTCAAGTAGTCTAAGCTGAATGCCTTCTGCTCTCCTGATAGACTGCTGAATGTTATTTAAAAATAAATAAAACATCTATTTTACTAAAAATATATTGCTGACAGAGTTGGAAAATGAGCATTATTGATTTTAATATATTTAATAAAACCCTTGTACCAAAACTCAGCAGCTAAACACAAAACATTGTATCTTTTCTTCTTATGTTTTGAGAAGTACCCTTTCATGAAGCAAAGTTGTACATTACTGTTGTAGTTTAATGAATATCTTTAATGAACAAAATGTTTAATTATTAGATATATTGGAATTTGGGGGATGCTTAAAGAGAATGAGAGCATGGTGAAAAAAAAAGTCCTCATCTACTTAGGCTTCTTCCCACTCAAGTCTCAGACGTGCTCCTTTTCCCACCTTCAGTAGGTATCATGTTCCCTGAATGACTTTAGAAGTATTTTTCCTCCAGTCAAACAGTCTGTCATTAGCACAAAGTAATCCTTACTGTAATGGTCTTTAATTGCCTCTAATTATTTTATATCTGAATTACCGTACACTGCAGGACATTCAAAGCCATAACAATAAAATATCTTATTACAGTGGCTTATTGAAGTACTACTGGGCTCAGACTTCTGGGAATCATTCTAAAGTCCAGCAGTGACTGTAAATCATTCTGGTTTCTCTGTGTAAGTCAATGGGGATATTGCATAAGAAACTCCACTTGTAAACTCTTAACGTTGAGTCCTACTAGAACCAAAGGCATTAAATTCCTTCATTCATTGTACTTGGGTTAGGCCAAAGCTCCAAAAGCAAGGCAAACATCAACTATGGCACAAAATCAATGCTTTCTGTTCTCCTAAATATCCAGTATTGGTGACCCATAAACTCCCTGAAGGGACTTGGCCAGGAAAGTAAGCATTGCTCTATAGTTATTAAAGCCACCTATACCCAGGCCATGTTCTGAATTCACCACTTGAAATCCATGCTTGGAATCTGGAGAAGTTTTAAAGTAAGGTCATTTCTTGAAAGGCAAAGATAAAAGGCAGCCTATCCTCAGCAAGATCTGAGATAGCAAAATGGTCATTAGAAAAGTTGTTTAATGTATTTGCTAAAGTAAGTATTTAAAAAAATAAGTCAGTTATATTAACAGCAGAGGGGGGTTTTAGTATTAGTCAATTTGCTAAAGGCTTTATTGATGCTGGCATTCAATATTTCTATCTCCTAACAGGAGACACAGGACTGCCATCACAGAACCAGAGAATGGCTGGGAGGGACCTTAAAGGTCATCTCATTTTGATCCCCAGCCATGGGCAGAGACACCTTCCACTAGAACACAGTGCTCAAATCCCCATCCAAACTGGCCCTGAGCACTTCCAGGGATGGGGCAGCCACAGCTTCCCTGGCCTACCTGTGTTGCTCTTATTAGCCTGCTGCTCTAGCTCACACACAGCTCCCCTTGGAGCCAAATATCAACACCCTGAAAATGCAGGCAATGGTGCTTCAGCTGTTCATGGGTCTGGCTGGCCTGTGCCTACGTGGGCTCTGCACTCAGGAGCAAGGATTGTCTCCAGAGGACACAAAGCAATGAACAGGAGATGCTGGTTTTGCTATGCAACGCACCAAGCTTGGAGCTCCTGAGGTGCAGGACTGCTGAGCACCACGTGCAACTGTGTGTGTAGAAAAGAAAGCTGAGCCCACCAGCAGCAACACAGCAACAGCAAACTGGGGGAAGCAGTTCTGATTCGTGTCACACACCAGCTGCCGAGTCACATCAGCTGCCAGCGTGCTCTGCTTTGCTAACCCATCCTTGATGCCTTGTGTCTGTATAGGCTTCAGCAGCCTGCTCTTGCTGGGGGAACAGGACAAGGAAACAGGCAGCAGCACCACAGCCCAGAGCTAAAAACAGCCCCAGCTCTGCCCTCATCACTGCCCCTCTTCACCTTGAATTTCTCCCTTTCTTTGTTAACAAGCTTACCAGTTGAAGACATGCTGCACTTCCAAATGACATATCACAACTACCTTTAATGTGAAGAAAGTCAAAACCATCTCCCTTAAAATAACAGACAGAATTAAAGCACAGTGAAAGCTGAAGACAGGAGCTTCACTGGAAAACAGGACAGATATGGGAATCTCAAGGGAGGGTACTAGACATAATACCACATAACTGTCCAGTGGTTTCAGATATTCAGATAGTATTTGTAGTAGTACTACAGATAATTAATCAATAAAACAGTCTGATTTCAAAGCATTTTTATGCATCTTGAAGGAATTCACTAAACTTTTGTCTTACTCATCCTTGCATTCTTTTTCTGTCATCAGATACCTCAGGCAAATCTCAAAAATCTGCAATCCTCTCCATCACAAGTTACTTTTACCATCAAATCTTTTCTATTCAGATGCAATACAGCCATTATGTCAATGTTGTCCCAGAGGATGCGCCCTCAGCAAGACCAATATTTTCATTTTATTATATTGTATTTTGTCTTTCATTAATAGTGTGTATTAACAATCACTTATAGAGAAGAAAGCAAACATAGACTTTGCTCTTTGGAAGACAAAATGTTTGTTAAGTTTGTTGGCACATGCCTATCAAACCAGCACAGCTGAGACCGATAAATAAGAATTTGATTAGCATTCAAATTATAACTTCTCCATTCCTCTCCATAATGACAGCCTGACTGAGATTGTGTCTGTCCATTTTCAGAGATGAATAACTGTGGCATTTAGTTAAGAAGTGAGAAAACCATGTTTGGTTTTTAATTTGCTTTAATGACTTTCTTGGCCATGGTTAGTTGAAGAAGAGTCTAGCCAGATGCCTTTATTTCCCCTTCTGCTAGATTATGATCTCTCTCAAAACAATACTTGAAAATAGTTCATCTGAACAAAATTCAGAAAGGGCTACAGAGCAGCTGAAAGACAAAAAGAAATTGTGCCAGCATCACTAAGCTTAATTCAGCAGTATGATTTATGCTAAAAAAACCTGGAGAAAATTTGTCCTCAATCTTCCCTATAAATAATTTGATTTTCAAACAGTCTAGCACTGTTTCTCTGTCCTGAGGCACAAGGCACTGTGCTGTTAGACACATTTTCAAGAGCCTGTTGCATTCTGCCTTCAGAACCCACAGAAAAGAAGGGAATTGCTTTCTGCTGCAGCTCAGGGGTGCACCCTGCACACCTGTGCCAGGTGTGTGTGGGTCACACGTGAAGGTGACTCCCCAGGGAGAAGCAGTTCTGAAATGCAGGTCAGGAAGTGCCTTGCTGTCAGTGCTCTGCATATCAACTGCCCTGTACCACACCCACTTTGCTGGAGCAGGGCAGGAAGGTGCCAGCCCATCCAGGAGGGTTTCCCTGAAACCTTCTCCCTCTGTTCTTCATCCCAATGAAGCAATATTTCCACATCTATCATTCTCTCACTTTCCACGGGACATACAACAGTTATTCCCATATTCTTACTCCATCAGGTGAAGTAAGAGTATTTGTAACTAGAGAACACTGTCAAGTGGCAAGACATAAAAAGAGGAATTTACTAAAGGATTTGCAACAATTCTTAGACTATGTATGCTAAGCAGAATGAAAATCACCCCTGCCCAGTTTTGTTGGTCTTTCTATGAAGTGTTTTAGACAATTTGTTAGTTATCACCAAAATCACTAATCAATGGATATTTCAAAACTGTTCTTCAATGCCCTTCTCCCTTCTGTGCTTTATTCATTTACAAGTACAATATGGATTTTTACTCTCCTCTGTTACATACTCAATATTATGTGCCAACATAATTTAAGCTCAATTTCTCAAATGGGATTAGCCCATTTAAAGATATTTAACTAGTTTGTCAAATGGCTTACTTGAGGTGCTGCATGCAAAAATGTGCTACTTAAAAGAGAACTGATTTTGTGCAAAAAAGAAAAATCAAAGAACTGAGGCCATAAATCTCAGCTGTCTCAAACGGCTTCCTCTGTTCATTACACAGAGTAGTAAGTCAGTGCCTCATGCAAAATAAAGTTTATTTAAACATTACACTGTCCAAAGACCATGCTTACAGGCATAAGGTAGTGACCATCTAATTAATGCAAATAGCCATCTTCTGCAGCTACAGAAAATTCTATCCTAGTGAAAATTTCAAGATTAAATTAAATATTTGTGAGTTCCTGAGCATATTACAATTTCTTCTGGCTAAAGGAAGCAAACATCATTGCACAAAATAGTCTCAAGTATGATAATTAATTCAAATGAAGAACTCCCATGTGGCACCAGATTCACAGTGGGGTTGAAAGAGCAAACAGGTTTCCTAGTCAATGGAGTATTTGTTTTACCTTCACAGAAAATGTATTAATAACAAAGCAGCTAAGATTGCTCAAAAAGCACCAATTTTACACAACTTTAACCTTTGTAATGTAAATTAAGATATTCCATCTTTGAAAGTACAAAGACAAGTATTTCTTATTCTAAAAATACACTTCCCCCCCCCAAAATAGCAGAGGTTTATGCTTGGGCAGGATAGCGTCTGCTTTTACACAAATTGCTGGCTTAGCAGGATCTGCTAATGTTACAATACATCTGTAATGAGCCAAAATTCAGCACAAGTTCTGAGGCCCATTCATTGTGAGGCTTCCACTGTGTGGGAAGTATTACATCCACAAGTGAGCATCCTCTATATATACAGTGCAATTTCATGCAAGGATTTCTGGACTGATTTTTTTATTATATTTACATTAAAAATTGAATTTTGTAATCAGTAAGTTCTGGGGTTTTTGAGGGAATGTGCAATTTCAAAAGAACTTGCTTCCAGATTTCATCTTACTTTTGAAATTCATATGTCCATGTATGCACCCAGAAACAATACTGCTTTACAGATTTTTTACATTTGAATAGAATATTTGTTATTTGGATATTTACTGTGTTCAATTGATCATTTCTTCTTTTATATCTTTTTGACATATTCACACTTCATTAACATTTTCTCTCTCTCCACAGTTGTGACAGGATCAGCTGAAAATTAATATTCTGAATAGTTTGCTGAATTCTCTTTCCTTCTGTGAGCTACAACTAATTTTGCATGCATTCTGGTAATGCTTCATAATTATCTTATCTCACCAACTGCTGTGCCACAGCAACAATGGCTTACTGCTAGTGGTATGGATGAGGCATTTTCCCTCTGTTGAAAGCAGAAGATGTGGAATCCTCACTGCTCCCAGCAGGCTCCTGGGGATGGCTAGAGACCCCTTGAATATCAGCTCTCATATGACAAAGACTTTTCTACAAACTTAGAAGTCTGTAAACAATGAATACATGATGAGGATGTCACAGTGGTAGATAAAAGTCATAGTGAAGACATTAAAATAGCAGCTGTCAACTCTTCTCTTTGGTGAGCCTTGCTCTTAGAGTTTCTCAGTGTGAAGGAAGACCAGAATTTAACACCACAGCCCAAAGCAGAATAAGCCCCTCATTCTCAGATGAATCACTGCCACAAGCCAGAGCCAGCGTTTGGGCACAGCACAGCCCCTGTGCCCTCCTCGGGAATCAGCATTCAAACCCAGCACAGCCCCTGTGGTGGGTGTTGGGCAAGGTAAATTCCATTCTGTTCTGCAGTGCCCGGCTTCGGGGATTCCCACAGCACCTGCTTAGACAGAGCTGGAGTTTTACAAGTGCAGCTGAGCTGTTAAACACACCTGAACAGTTCTATTAGTGCAGATTTTAGGAAAGGCTGTTGCTGAATTTTAAATACGACTTTTCCTTGAAAAATGTGGAAAAGAAAAAAAGTGCTTTCCCTGGTTTACAAGTTGTGATGCATTTACTGCAGGTGCTCTGCTTGTAATCCCCCCCGGCTTATTCAGATGGAAAATCATTATGGTTTATGATTTTTTGTTTTGGCATTTTTGTCCAAGCTTAAAAGAAATGGTGCAGTAGGATTTAATGAAAGACACTGAAAGGGTAGGCCCTGGACAGACTCTGAAAGCATCAGTCCTTCTTAATAAAGACATAAAAGAAATAAATGTATTTGTAATATTTGAACTACAAGGATGACAACCTTTAGTGCACATATTTGCACTAATTCCTATATCTGTACAATTCAAGATGTATTCACAGCTGTTCTATAGTCTTGAGCTTAATATCACTTGGGTCATGAAAAAAAAAATTCTCAGCTGATAAAAATACTGATTGTTGTATTGATTCCCTAGAGCCATGCTCATTGAAACCAGTGCAGGGAAACAGTTGCACAGGTATCACCGTAGACTCATCTGCGTGGGCCTCAATGTGCAGCAGAGCAAAAATCACAGGTACCTGTCCTCCTCTATTTTTACATATTTCCTCCTGCCTTGCAGAACTTTCAGAAATAGAAGCTGCAGTTTCACATGTCATATTTTGAAAGGGAACATCAGAGTGAGTCAAGAAAAAGGATTTTTCTGATCCAGATCCTCACACTTCACCATTAGAGAATGTAAAGACATCCCAGTGTCACTGTGGAGCTGTCTGCACTCATCAGACACGCTGGATTGACTTCTCCCCTCTCTGCAGATTCAGTTCACCAAGGGGATTCAAAATCAGGGTGAGAGAAAAGGAGAAAAGAGAGACAGGAACTGAAGCACCACTTCATAGCATCTCTGTCAGCAAGACAGCCCAATAACTCCAGTATTATTAAAACATGAATGCAGAGCACCCAGCAATGATGCAGGGTTCAGTGCCACCTGATCCAAGATCCAGCACTGCCCTAGCAGAATATCCATGCAGCTCACACCCTGCTCCACAAACTGAATGGCAGGTATAGTGCATTAACAAAGAAAAAGAATCACATGGTGAAAACTGCTAAAGAGAGAACTTCCTATCTGCTTTCTTCAAGATTCACCCTTCCTCTGATCTCTTTTTACAAACTCTTGGTAAACTTTTCCTTTGCTTTTCAGAAAGATGAATTGTGTCTGAAGCCACTGATAAATATACATATGAACTGTAGTACATAGTCAGAGACACGAGTACACCTTGACATGAATTTACTAGCAGTACAGAACTCTCATCACAGCACTTACAATTCCATTTTCACCTGCCTAAGGGGATATTGGCATTAATGTTACCTACTGCTTAAAAGCACTCCCAGGCTGCAGGTAATCCTTAATATTTTCATTATTTCAACCCAGTATTTCATTATTTCAATCTAATCCTACTTCATATGAAGAGTTTATGAAATCACATAGATTTGGAGAGAAGCTGGGGATAGCTGAACTAGGACTATTTTATACCCATAATTTTTTTAACCCATAGTAATTTTTTTAAACCACAATTCTATGCACTTGCCGGTGTGGTTGACCAACAACAAGAAAATAAAATCTGGACATCCTTAAACTCAAAAATGGCTGTATCTTCCTTTAAAAAAATACCCAAAACCTGCACAGCATTTTTCATCTGCATATTGTGAAGTCCTTTTACAAAAGTCTAATCATCCAATTTCCACAGTTGGGAGAAACAGTGATAAAGATAGGCTCATTTGCTGTTAAGTACATAAAACAGTTGAGACTAAGCACTTAGACTTGGTTTTGTTCTGCAAGATCAGAACAACCTTCCCTCTTCTAGAAGTCCTCCATGTACTCTATTTTGGCACAAAAGATTTCAGATAAGACATCCAGGAGAAGCAGCAAGCTTCTAGCACATTAAAGTCTATATTGCCTTTTATCTTAGGTGAGACACCATTCAGCATTCCTTTACTCACTTCTCCTGTGTTTATTAATTTCTTGCCCTGGTTCTGTCCTGGTTACACTTAAATCCTTATGACTCCCAGTCGTGGAATTGTCTACTTACACCACAGTTTATTGGGTGTTACATTACATATATTATCCAATTACCTCTATCTTTGTTTCCAATGCAGTGAGATAATGAATTTCAACACCTGGAAATCAATTTCCATTTAGACTGAGCTCACTGCAGTTGATGATCCAGTTCAAAACAGTGTTTGTGGGGGAGTGGGAGAGCCGTAACAGAATGCATCATTATCTTATTAATGAGAAGGAAACTAAGCAGGTGTGGAAAACTCACTGGCCTTAAAAAGGGATATGTAATGAGTGGCCACCAGGTGTAAAATCCTAAAGCACAGCACCAGCCTCACCTATCCCAAAAGATGGAAAACAAACATGAGAAAGGTATCTTTAGAAACCAGTATTTTAAAGTTGAATGATTGATAAGGATGGGTGGATGAATATTGAAGCCTTATTCGACCTGCTTAGAAAGTGATACCTGATAATAGCTAAAGGATACCAGTCATCTCACACAGGTTCTTAAGTTCAGTTCTCAGTATTAAATTGAGTCACAGAAAAATACAGACATGTAATTGCTTCTCTAGCCTTTCTGAGAGGGAAAAAAAAAATGGGAATCTTATAATCCATCACAAGTTCAGACACTGCTATCCTTGAAACAGCCATTAAGGACCAGGTAAGTGAAACAACCAGTTTTGAAATGCCTTCCTCTTTAACTTGATTTGCAAAAGACACAGCAGGTGACAAGGAGACTGTTAACAAGAGTCTCTACACACGAGTGTTTTGCATTTTACAAAACAAAAGGGCAGAAAAGCCGTGAAGCCTTAGCTGTGACACATCTGTCCACATCTGTCCTGACAAACCCTCCATGGCACCCCAGTCCTGCCTGGCCAGTGCAGCCCTGCAGTGTCAGCCAGGCTTCACTCAGAAGCAGCCTTGTTAGTGAGGCAAGAGGCTGACAGAGAGCTGCTTGGGTTCACTTTCTGTGCCAGGGATCAGGGGCTGAGCATGTTCCTTATTTTTTAAAGAGACTGTGAATTCCATCAGGAGAATTACATGCATTTCTTCTTTACCCTGTCAGGTCACCTCTTCTCTTGATAGTAGAAAAGCTAATCCAGGAACACCAGGCTGCTGCATTGCAATAAGAACATGGCTTTACTAATTTTCCCTGCCTTACTATAAGAGACAGAAGAGGTCCCTCATGCAGCATTTCTTCAAATGGCACTTTATCATCTGCCCTGTGAGCACTTCACACCCAGTACTATCATTTGCCTCCCCACTCCATTTCCAGATGTGGCTGTTGGGAATTCACATTTGGAAATAGTGAGTGTACACAGCACTTGTGTGTGTGAGCAACAGTCCAGGGTGAGCACAGCGACTTTTCTGGAGTAAGGCAAGGCCACAGGAAGGATGTTGGGTCTGCACTGAGGGGATGTGCATCAGGGAGGAGGATTTTCCTTCTCTGCACAAAAGAAATGCAGGAATTTTTTATTACACATGAGGCCTCACCTGTCATTCCATGACAAATAAAGGTTGAAGTTTAATTTTAAAGGGTAAGAAAGACACAAATCCTTCTGGTGATCATAAGACATTATGGCAATTTGTACACAGAGTGTCTTTGCCTAAGTGCATTTTCAGAGAGTTGGAGCCCTCAGTTTCCATCTGTCAGGAATGAGGTGTGTGGATAGGTGCTAGTTTCAGGGGAATTCAGGATTCAGAAGAATTCATCTTAACAGGTGGCATTGTTAGGCTGTGGAGATGTCTGCTAATTTAAGAGACCCATAACCTACTTAGAACTCATTAGATTCCAGTAGCCATAGACAGGGTCCTCTGGGCTCATATTTGGGCTTAACCTTCCAAACAGAATAAAGCAAAAAAACTAAGCTCAGAGCTTGCACTGAAGTTACAGTTATCTAATACCATCAGCAGTATTTTATAAGGAAAGGGGAGCAACAGGGTTAATGTGCACACATAAAACATGATTTCAGTTTGAATTGTTGCCATGTTTGAGTGAAATTTTCACTCTGGCTTCAGCACACAAAACACAATTTATTTTTTTGTGATGAAACTAACAATATTGCTCCAAGTAAAAGGGATTTAACAAAAAGGATTAGCAAGTAGTTTCTGTTCTCAGGTTTTCTCCCTGTATTTCGCAAAATATGTGCATAGCACCAAAAATGTTGTTTGCCTGTTGTCAATAAAGCACAGTAACAAGGTAAACATTAAAAAGGATTAATGATACAAAAGCATCACAGTTTCACAAGCTAATCATTTGTGACAAGTGTAATGTATTGACCAGTAAAATGCCCCAAGGTTTCATATTCAATTTGAAGTTTAATATATTTATTAATGGCAGTGCAGGTGAACGACAAAGCAGCAGTATTTGCAAACAACAGATTAAATTCGGGGAAAGCTGTGAAGAAAGCTGGGGGAATTTTGCCATACTGGGTGAATAGACAACAGATAGAAGTGCAAGGCAAAGGAAAGAATTTAAACTACTTGCACTCCTGCTAGGTTTGGATGTGGCTGCTGTAGCACAGCTCAGGCTGATATCACATTAAGATGTGCTAGGTATGAGAGGAAGATGATGTGCAATCCATTCTAATCCAGCCTCCTCTGGAATGCTACAGGCTGCACTAAAGGAGGACAATAAAAGCAATACAAGCATAGAGAAACTATCACAGAGAGAGAAACTGCAAGACTTGAACAGTTTGTCTTGGAAAAGAGACAAATAACAAAGGACACAAAAAGGGCATATTCCAAACTAAAATGACAGGGAAGATAGATCTGACATTATCATTCCACACACACCATAAAGCAAGAGTAAAAGGAAAGCTAATGAAAGATGGTGGAATTGAAAACACTGAATAAATGCCTTCACTGTGACAATTACACTGTGCACCTCCCTGCCACCAGGTACTGCAGATGTGCATGTAGGAGTCCATCCTGTGACATTTGGGATTGGACATTTATATGTGTATAGGAAGGATATACTGAATGGAATCACAGGAAAGAACACTAAAAAAAGAAAATTCTATCTCATCCTCTAAATTGATATCTAAGCAGGACAGTTTACAGTCTGACCTCAGGAAGAAGAAGAGTATGAAAACTTTATTTTACATCTATCTACTTTACATGTATCTACTGGCAGTTCCCCAGTGTCTGCCATAAACTACTATCAAAAGTAAAATTCTGAGTAAGATGGACAACATTCTGTATAGCAATTCATGTCATGATTAGCTTTCTCAAACAAATTATGATTTTATACATTTTTAAGCAGCATATTGTTCAGTCACTGCTCCAGCAGACACTTTCTGTGTCAGAAATTACTCCAGAGAGGAGCCAGAATGCCTGACTTATCACACACATGGACCTGCCAGACTCAGAAAGCAAAACAAGGAGGCTTCACTGCTTACAGTTTTGCAAATCTATTTAGGCCAGCACAGCTATGTTTATCCTGGTGTCTATCTGGGCTGTCTAGAAACTGTCTTAACATATACTCTGATCCTTCTGCAAATAGGTACATACTCTAACATGCACAGACAGAGGTCTGAAACTAGAAAATTCAAAGATGCCATACTGTGAAGAGTTGCAGTATAATTGTAAATTACACATGCCAAAACCCACATCAGGTATATCAAGCGAGCTTAAAGTTGCTCATTAAAGCCAACACAAGAACATGTTCTGATTCTGATTGTTTCTCTTGGCTAACAAATTTAAATCAATAAGACTGAAGGGAGTTTGCTGTCGCTGTTTTGATCCATTACAAAAATGATACAGAAATCCCCATTCCCCTTAAGCAATCTCAAAAGCAAGAAGACATGTATTTCCTGTATCTTTTATGTTTCCACAGTTCACTTGCTATGATGCAAGACCACTTTCTTTTCTTCTTTTTTTTCACACTGTAGTATAATACAGAGGAAAATGTGACTGCAGAAAAGCAATAAGTCTAATAACCCCACTGCTTGGTGCCTGAAATTACTTTCCAAGAGAAAAGGCTTTCACTGGAAACACATAATTTCAAACTCCTTCTTCTTCAATGACTTTGAGAACACCTCTTGCTCAAAGGGACTGTGGCCAAGATGTAAACAATAATGTTATCATCTTTACCTACATACAGATGCTGGATATTCTTGTTACCAACATCTTTCAATTTCAGCAAAAGGCAACAGAGTAAGGAAAAAGAAAGAAAAAAACAATCCCAACACCCCCCAAACCCCTCAATCTTCTTTGCCAGGTTCAAAGATGACCCAGTCTAACACTGATTTCTATAATGCTGTTAAGGGATCAGTGAGATTATGATCTTCCCTTTCATAGCTGCCACAAACCTATCATAAACAGGCTGTGCCACCTTTTCCATTTGCACACAGACCAGCACAATATCCTGCTGGGAAATAACTAAGCCCAACCTGTTACTTCTAAGGGATTGTGCATTTGCCTACCCAAATTAAATAAACCCTCTTGCTTTCCTGGTACACTAATACTTAGCACTCACCTGGTCATTGCAAGAGGGTTTCATTAGGAGAAGAAACAGCTCTCCAAGAAAACCAATATTTTTGAAATGGCCCCCAATCCATGCTGAATTAGGGTTTTTGTGTTGGAAAATCTGAATTCATACTTTTCAATTAATTTCACTTCCATGAAAATGAAAGTGACTACAGAGATGAATTATCACGCAGCATGATCAAAACTGAGCTTGGCACCTCGGCCAATACAGCTTAGGTTTATTAGTGCAGCAGCTAAACTTGAAACAGCAGCACAGCGTTTGGGATGGATAGTCATCATTATCTATTCAACTGGACACAAAATAATTTGTTACAGCCACTTGGTTTTATCATTACTTGATATTGAAAACTGACAAGCATCATAATTCACTGGCATTTTGAAATCTCTTAATACTTTGATCCTTCAGAAGATTTGTTTTCAGTAAGTAATCTAGGTCTGGCCTGCTAGGCTTATAGTAATTAGTTTCCTAAGTGTATATACTACCTCAATGTGGCTTATGGCAGGAATGAAAATGATGAAAAGGCCTGTCATGGTTCAAACTAATAGTTTCTCCAACCTCTTTGTGAATTCCCCAAGCATATCCTCCTCAGCTGCTACACTTCAAGGCTTTTATCTCAGGTAAATCACATGAAGCTTTCAGACCAGAAAATGTCCTCCTGATTAACTGTTCTTATCATGAGGGCAGCTCTCTAACCTTATTTATTTTTTTCTACCATCTACTGCCTCCTCTGCATGCTATATTTCTCTCTCCTTCTTTACTGGTGCAGAACTCCTCCTCAAACAGGGAGCCCCTGATTCCCTCTGTCCCTGGGCTCTTTACTGCCAAAATCCTCTGTCCCCCAGGCTCTCCCTGCCCTTCCCAGCCCCCCATTCCTGTCTCCTCTCCCTCTGCTGGGGTCTGGCTCCATCCAGATTCAATTTCTTCAGTGCACCTGCACCCCTCACTGCTCATTCCTGGCCCTGGTACTGCCTCACGGTCCCACAGGAGAGTTGTGCCAGCAGGGAATAAGAAGGGACTAAACATGAGAACAGTTCCAGAAAAAAAACTGGAAACTCCTTTACAAGCTGGATCAGTTCTTTGATGTAACACACCAGCTAATGAACGTGAAAACTAAGAATAGAAGTTGGTGCTGCTTCAAGTGGGTGAAATTGCTTTTGCCAAATGAGATACCACAGCCCTGGTGTTTTTCATCTCAGTATTTAAAGCAAGGGAGCCTAAAAACATCTGACAAATGTGCCTTGGTCCCAATTCCCGGAGGACCTCATTTTTAAATAAAGTCCTTTTTCCACTGTGTCCACTAAATTGGGCTTTCAAATTACCAAACTTACATGTAAAATCACAGAAGACAAATTGAAGTATTTTACAGGTGCTGATACAGCCACCTTGCTCCCTTTCCCCTTCTAGAGCTGCCAGAATTATTCTAGAGTTTCCCAACATTCCATAAACACCTTCTGACCATTCAGAGAAGTCAATACTTATTCATAATTTCACCTAAAATTCATCACATACAGATTAAAATATAAAGAAATCATAGACTAGCTTATCACATCAGAACTTAGACTTTCCTTCCATTTTGAATTCAAGCAGCTGTAACAATGCCAAGTTCACTTACCAGAAAGATTCCCAAAATGTTGTGATAGGTTCTGTATTGGATGCTACTTCCCTCTAGTGTGCAGCCCTTGCAAAGCCCCAGTGACACTGGAGTTCATAATCTGTCAGAGCACAAGCTGCAGTTGAGATAGCCACGATACACAGAGCCTCACCACACAATTCCAGAAGGCTGCAAGCATCTGCCCTTCTTGTTCCTTAGCCCAGCCTTTTATCCCCCTCATGGTGATGCATTGCACCTGGGTGCCCTCTGTTCCCTGTGCTGGTCGGTCAGTGCCCCTGGGCACTCATGGCTTGTCACTGTTAATGCTGCTCACCTGCTTCTCACAGCTGTGCCCACTGGGGATGAGGCTGGGCTGCAGCCCCACTTCCAATTACCACAGACTGTGTGCCCACAATAACCCTGAAAATTTACTCCAAAACGATATCTGCTGCAAAGCTGTTGAGTCTTTAAAGAACACCACCTTGCAACATCATCTCATTTCTTTGCAGGCTGCAACCAGAATGTAGCCTAGCATCTTTTCCATCTTCTGAGTACAGCCAGAAGTCCTAAATATGATAGAGCAGATGGGAAGCTCAGGCAGAAACCTAAAAATAGAAGTTACCTTTATGACACTGCAGAAAACCCTGACTAACGTATCAGCTAGTACTTGTATGAGGAGGTGGTCAGTAATAAGTAGCTGATTATTCCTTGGATTCACTCATCAGACATTTGTAATAAAGTACTTTGTCAAAGGAAATTTTAAAAAAACTGTCAGAATTTGTTACAGTCTCACTCAAAAGAGATGATTGTTTTGAGTGCATTTGCCACCAGCTCATAGTTAATGCAAAAGTCTCTAGTAAACTAACAAACTCATTTTGAGCATTATTTGAATCAATCTAACACAATTATCATGCTGACAATTTGACTTTTGCCTAAATTGTAGATAACTGACAATAAGCATTAGAGGAAAGATCTATTCCTGTCATTTCAAAGCACAATTGGGTTTCTGCCCTTCCTCTGACTTTTATTACAGGGTACATTTTCAGAAACAGCTACTTAAACTGAGCATTTGAGTCCCCCATTCACATGCAGAAAATGAACATTAAACTTTCCTTTCAGACAACCTCTCAAAACTGTCTTTGAATTTTTTTTTCTCTTATTTCAAAATCAACCATTAACGCACTATATGAACCTGCCACTGGCCCTAAGAGAGTGGGGAGACAGGGAATGGGCAGCCAAAACAAATAGTCCCGGCTTTTCTCCAACTTCAAGTGCTTCCCTAAGCAAAGGTGACATTTTCTTCACGTATGTTATCAGCTGCCCATACTGGACAACTGTCAACTACCTAAACAGATACAGAAAAATTTCTTCCTTTTCTCAGTCTGCTCTCATTGGCAACTCACACATTCCCTGAAGAGAAGTCCCATGACTTCTCTTCCACTAACTTGTCAATCAAGCAGCTGCATCTGCCACAGCAGGTCTCGAGCAGGAGAGGAGCTGTGCAGCTGTACAGTTTTGTAGCCTGGAGAGAAGCAAATAATTTTAAGTAAACAAGTTTGATAACAAACATCAACATTGCACTAACTGTACAGATAATAAACTGTTAATAGAAAGTAGATAGAAGTGAACTGTACATGGATACACATGGATTCTTCTATTGATGCATAACTTGAGTTTCTAGGTCCCTGAGAAATCTGGGAAACTCAAAGTATGAGTGTATGTATTAACAAGAATATATTAAGGCAAGCTAAAATCATTCTGAGAGAACAATAGTGAGATTCTGTGTTCCAAATAGATGTAAATCTGTCTCTGAAGAAAAATATACCCTGATGGTATTTCTGAAAATTGTTAATTCACAAGAAGAACAGGTTATCTAAGCAATAATACATTGATAGGCGGCCTTCACTGAGAAAACCACTTAAACTCTTACAAGAATAATTTAATTTAGTTTTGTGGGGAATCATTAAAGATGATCATAACTAATGGCATGAGCAGTGTCATCTCTGTGTTGACTCTAAGAACACATCAAACTCCAATGAGCTGCACAGGCACTTCTTTAACTGAAGAGAGCGTGCAGAATTGTGCTCTGGAAACCACAACTGCTGTGTTTCATCTGTGCTGCTGCTTGTAAGCCTTGCTCAATTATTATCATCATCCAGGCTGGAATTCAGATGCCCAGACAGAACTGGCAGAGTATGAGCACCCTCACACCTCCCAGGTGCAGGCTCATAGTGCGTGGCCTCTGGGAGATTTTGGGTTTGGACACTCTTCTAATTAACTGAGTGTCCTCTTTCTTCCACTTGCCTGTTGCAGTACAAGCTGGGGTGTACTGGGCAATTAATTCTGCTATAAATAAGAAACCCAGCTCAGTTCTGTGGATGCCATGAGACAGAGAGAAAGAAACAGCAAGCGTTTCTCATGGCAGCTTGTGAGAATTTTTAGAGTTGCAAAGATGTAATAACTTGTTAAGTACAAACATCTGCAGGTGGTGTTTTTCTACTTCATCTTTCTGTCCTTCTCAAAGACGGTGTATGAGGAGAGTGTTTTTGATAGTTAGCCAATCAAACAGAATCTATTGTATCACTCTAGAAAAACTGTGTGGCTCTCCTGAATAAAGCCTTCTTGTGCTCTTTCTACAGTACTGCCTCCCTCCTATTCCTGTGTCATTCTCAGCACAAAAGTGACACAGTTCCACAAGCAAGTCCCTGTCTGAGCAAGGATAGGATGGATTTGAATACTGATGGGGACTCCACACAGTTCTGTTTCATCTGAGCTGCAAACATCTCACTGGCCCCGGAGCTGGGCAGTGTTAAAGCCAGACCAATGAGCTGCTTGGACCTGGGAGTTCTGAACTGCCTGTGTAAGAAGGCTCTGAAGAATAAACCAGGCTGCTGTCACATGCAGCTCTGAGGTGTGTGTGTGCTCCCTGCCTCTGACCAACCACTCCGCAATATCCACGGCTCCCCACGTGATACTCAAATCACTTCTGTTCTCTCAGCCACGGGGCTGGGAGCAGAAGCACATAGAATGGAGTACCTTTCACATAATGTAAGACACGCCCCACAAAATCAAGTAAAACTCCTTCATAGCTTATCAAAATATTCCTTAGCTGGGGGAGCACAAAGGCTGTTGTTTCCACCCTTTCTACTTTGTCTCCACTAGTCTTGCCTGTGGGAATGTACAACTTTATCTCTGGATTCATCACTAGGGCAAGCTTCAGTACAATAGAGACAGGTATAATCACTTGATCTTTTCAAACCACTTTTCCCTACTCACATTTTGGGTCTAGCTAAGCCAGCTCTGCTACCTTATCACATAAAGTCAGCTCCTGCTCCTTTCCATTTTGGCCATTTACCCTCATTTCTGAACTCAGGGTCACTGCCACCTAACTTTACTGAAGTGGTCCAAGCTGAAAATAAACCTCTAAAAGCAACAGCAGAAATTAAAAGAATAAAAGAATGGGGAATGCATAGTTTCATGGCAAGTGTTCAGGGAAAAAAGTGAGAAATTTTTCAGGCCACAGTTCCTGGTATAACACGAACCCAGTCATCCACAGGATTCTTGGGTATTATAATATACATAATTAAAAACTAAAAGCAACTTCACTGTTTAAATCTTCAGGGTTTCTTTCCTGTTACGTTCCTTTTTACTTCAGTTGTTTTACCTCCAAGAAACTTGGATTACTGAATCCCTAACTTAATTTTTAGCAGTGTAGCAGAAATATTTAATGCTTGTTGAACATTAAATATTGAAAATACTTATTAATAGAACATAAAACATAATAGAATATAAGCCTTAACACAATAGACCTGTTTGAATGGGTGTATTAAATTCAGCCTCAATTTTGAAATTAAGAAAAATATCTTTTTTTGTTTCTCATTAAAACCCCAAGGTCTTTTGGGGTTATTTCTGAAAATATGTAGTTTAAAAAAATAATAACTCTGTAATGAGAGGAACTCTACAAAAATCGTTATACCTTACTTCACACACCTGTATTTAAATTCCATTATCACAATTGTATTCTCATGTATTTTTTTGCATCAGTTTCTAATAAAGTGCCATGCTCAGGCTTGTAATGGTAATGAACTTACAGATGTCCATCTGTCTCCTTTTTTATCCATTCAAAGTGTTTCCAGCCTGTGGCTGTGCCTGAGGCAAAGTTATATCATCTTGACGCAAAGAAATACCAAGTCTTGCCTTGGAGATTCCCTTGCTTGAAAGCAGCAGTACTGTAAAAGCTCCACGGTGTTACAATTAAAAACTTATCAATTAGTTATACAGTCAACTAAAAAAAAAATATTCAGAATTATTTTCATCCATATAGCAAACCATTCCTTCTTCCTCTGCATTTGTACTTTTAATTTACTGATGAAAATGCTGTGTTCCTTGCAGAAAAATCATACCAAGTGCTCTTAAATGCCCCCAGGAACTACTAATCTATGAACCTTGTTTTATATATATTTAACATACATATGAAAAGATATCAATAGAGATGCAGATTTTCTGACCACTGCTTTGGGCAGCTGAATACAATCTCTCTCTCTAGAAATGCTAATATCATTTGTTGATATCACACAAGAAATTGAATTTTAATTAAAGAACACTTTTTTTCATTATTTGATCCTTTTTGGGTATGTATAAAAATGTGGAATATAATTAGACACATTGTAATTAAAGAAATAATTAGCACTGCAGGCTGCTAGCACAAACATTTAGGGCAATTTCAATCTTTTACCACCATGTCACACCAGCAAATTCCCTCCCTCATGCAAAGTTTGCTCAACAAAATCACTATCTTTTTAGTCATTTAAAATGAATAAGATATATTAACAAGAAAATGAAAATTTTATCTTGTTGGGAAGGCGGATAAAATGATTCCTGCCTAAATTAAACCACAGAATCAGTTCTACTCGGGCAAATAAGAGCAAACAAGTTGCTTTTTATGGAGAGCCTTATTTTATTTTAATTAAACAAGAGACTCAACCCACTACAAATAATTGTGGTGTTACTCTCACTACATTAATTTAGCAGAAACTGAAGAAAAACTGGTCAATGTTAATCAGGTGCCTTGGAAAAAGACAGCACTTTTTGACAGGTTTGCATAATGGATGAAGCACAAAATGAGATAATTGGGAGGTGTTTGTCCTAGAGGGTGCAAAGTTTGTAATTACAAGTAAAAAGATTCATTATATTCTTACATTAAGTTCTTTTCATGCATGATCAGGGTGTGTTCAGAGAAATACTCAGCAAGGAGGGGGAGGGCTGGTATAATTGTATCAGATATTTAAAACTGTGCTTACTTTATTATGCTAATGAAGGCCTTAGTCAACAGACTCTCACCTCAGGCAATCTTCAGCAACCTAAATTAATACAACAAAAGAAGAATGTTTAAAATTTGCCACTTACTTTGCTTATAATATATAAAAACCTGCATAAATTGAAGTGATGTTTACTTAAATCTAACTAAGGAAATTCCAAATCCCAGTGTTTACTTTTTTTCCTTTACAATGAGCCGTACTGTTACTGCCAAAATACATAACAATAAAAACTGAGCTGTAGGAAACAGCATCACAGAGACAGCATTTTCACAGGAAAGTAAATTTCTTGGATTACCTGTTGGTAATAGTCGGGATAGTCTGTCAACAGAAGCAAGAAAGTAGAAAATTTGGAGATGGTCTAAAGATAGAGGCTTAAAAGAAAAATTTTCCCCAGGAGAGTATGAGAGTCCTTCTCCTTTCATAAAAAGGTTTTGATCACACTCCTCACCAGCAGATTCTGGGTAACACTGAGGTATTTGCCCTATTTCACCTTCTCTATTCATAGAACCAGACAAGCATTAAGAAAACCCTAGTGTGTTATTTCATGTATAATTATAACAAGGCTTTGGAACCATTTTCCTAATCCAAAATCATAATGCACTCATCCTTTCAATTGTAGTATTCTGTTTTCCAGTCTCATGTTATAATACTAACATAAGAAAAAATGATACGTAAATCATAACACCAAATGTCCCAGGGGAACTTCGCATTTCTGACCATGAGTTTCAGCACATAAAACTGGAATTAAGCTTAATTAAATAAAACTGGAATATAAAACTGGAATTAAGTAGTGAAAAGCAACATGTCAAAGTGCAGCACTTGTTCCAACCACTTGTTGGATTCAGTAATTTAAATTATTTGTCTGAAGCTGCAGAGCAACTTGTTAAATTTTGGAAGTGATCTTGAGAAAGAAAATTCTAAAAAGCAAAGCAAATGAAGCCAAGGAAAAGACATCTCTAGGTCCAGATCTGTACTAACTTTCAAGGATTCATCAAAAGTTTTGTTCACCACTATAATCTTTTAACTGTTGCAAATTGAGCCCTTGCTCAGCTAATAGCAAGTAGTTCCTATCACAAGACAAAACTGTAACACCTGAGAGATTCAGAAGCCTTTTCATGGGGAGAATTCAACAAATTTTGCAAAAAGCTTGAGAAAGTTCATGTCTATGGCATGTTACAAGGAACATAGTCAATAATAAAATAATCACATTTTACTAATGACTCAGCTGTGAGGAGCAGCAGAGTTTTCTAATTTGCACAGCAAAGCAGGCCCCATCTTTCATCTTAGTGCTACATTTATCAAACTTTTGGATCTCTTTGTAACTTTTTTCTTGGTTTCCTGCCCATCTACAAAGGTACACATCTGTAGCCATCAACACCTAAATTGCATATCAGAGTTTCTGACGGAAAAAGCACATCATGCCAATAAGAGACTGTTTTGAAAGCAAGCCAGTTTGTCAGTAAATTATAAGCTTTATTACAATAAAACTCTAGCAAATTGGACCCACTTCTACTTAACTGAAAGCACAGTGGCTGCAGCAATATTCCTCTCCTGGAGGAACCCTTATCTACTGGAGGGCAAAGATGGAGCTTTTGCTGAGATGTGCCACTAATGATGACCTTAACTTTACATATTAAAGAATGTCTGAACATCTCTGAAAATACTCATTTCCACCTTCAACTATGCTGTTCTGATTAAGTTACTGTACTAATGAATTCTATGAATTTTAACTTTTTTCTATCAGAGAACTGCACATTAATTTAAAGTCAGAAAAATGTTTCATCTTGGATTTATTTTCATTGGCTTGCAACTTTCCATTTCATCCAGCTGAGTAATTTGTAAATTGAACTTGCTCTTGACCTGCTCTACACTTTGAGCAAATCTAGAAGGAATATTAAAGAAGAACTACTCTGCTGTTCTTGAGCTTGCCAGGCTTAGCTTTTATTTCTAAAGAAATTTATTGTGTTTCTATAGACTGTCGGAAAGTTAATTACAGAAAGCAGAGAGGAAAGTCTGCTCTGCAATACATGACATAAAGCATTGTAGTGATAGCATTAATTAATGAAGGCAAATATCACATTAGGGTTTCCAATCACTTCACACTTCCTACAAAAGAAATCATTTGGTGCTCTCAGCCAACATCCCAAACTCCCCCTGCTAGCAAAGTTCCTGCAGCTGTGCAATAAAATGCTCTGCGCAGTGTGGAAGGACAGAACCACAGCCCCACCATGATCTGAAACCAGCGTCCTGCTCCTGCCCCAGCACCCCTGCACTTATGTGCTGCTGTAAGACAGCATGGAAAATATGATGTCAGCTCTGTCAGCCTTTCTCCTGGCCCTTTTTATCTCATGAGCTGTTTGGGAAATGTCTACTGCCAAAAGTCTGGGTAATTTGTTTTGATCTGGGTATCACTCTTGGACTCTCAATTTTGGTACAGATGAAACTCTCAAAAGAAACTATAAGACTTAAACCACCAATAAACTGAAACAAGCCATGAAAACATGTGTCCCAGGAATCTCTAAAATCACCCTTTTTCTAGCTGAAATGCATCTTTTTTTTTTTTTTTTTGTACAGAAACTGCATACATGGGAATGACAGTCATCACAAATAGGTGGAAGGTGTAATTCTAAGGTGACAGTAGGATATAATTTCTTTTTGAAAGCATATCTATCATGGAAATATTTACAGACAAAAGGATACTATGAATATAACTTGAAAAGAAATTATTAGTTGTGAAAGTCATATAGCTCTTCTTCCTTTATTCAGTCCAGTTTGCTTGATTTTCTCCTGGGGTGGTAATATATACTTTTAAACAAAATAAACAACCCCAAAACAATTTCTCCTCAAATATCACAGAATGCACTGAAATATTATTTTATTATTCTTCGCTTCCCAAAACTGTTTTAGACCTCAATTTTTGAATCTAAATTACAGAACAGCCATAAAAGACAATTTTTAAACTCAGATATCAAAGTAAGTATATAATAATTATTTATTTTGGATGGAAAAGGTCAGATCCATGTAGTGATATCATAGTGATATCAATTGTGACTTCTTTCTAAACAATATTGGACAATTAAAATTGGCATTCCATGAAATGTAATTATGTGTGATATTTAATTGTGTGATAAACCCTTCCTGCATTTTGAAATCATTTAATATTAGATGTTGTTTACTAAATGTATGAGACTAGGGAGGCAGCAAAAAATCTTGTTGGCCAAAGAGAGTAATAAGAAATACAACTAAAGGAAAATAGTCTGCCTGAAATAGGTTAATGGACTCTTGGCCAATGTAAATCAGAGCAAAATAAAATCCCTACTAAGAGATTCTTTCCTGTCTGGTGGTTCTCTTCAGACCCCTGGAGCTGACTCTACACCTGATGCTGTGGCTGTTTCTCCTGCCAAGTCACACTGCACCATGCAGCTGCTTGCCAAATCAGTTTGGTTTGATAAATAACAGTGCACTTACTGAGAAAAGTCTCCCTGAAAATGTAAAAGGAAGAGAAAAACAGTCTTAATTCCTGGGAAATTTTAAAGCCTCCTGAAAACCATGGATTCTGCTAGGACATTTAGCCTCTCGTGAGCCTTTCAGTAAATCAGGTCCTCCTGCATATGTTTCATTTCCTACAGTTTATCTCTTGCATTTACTACCCTGTATGCAGTACAGCAGAGAGACCAGCCCTCACTTCTGCTATTCTGTTACCCACAGATGCAGAAGTGCACAAGGTAGAAAGATCATTTTCAAAGTTATTTCTTGATCTAAATTTTGTTGAACTTTAACCGCAAGATTACAGAAGGCCCTGTATCCTAACAGCATCCAGCAGCTCAGTTTTTCCTTTTTTTCTTTTTCACTCTAATTTCAGAATTCACCTTAGCTCTAAATAACTTTAGTAGGCTTATACTAATTGTAGTGCTCAGTGGTGTTACAGAAGAAAACCAGGCCACTCTTCCAGAGATCCAGCATAGATTTTAGACTTTAGCAACTGCACTTTTCTGCCAAGTCTGCCTCAAGCACTGGCTTGTCTGTGTGATCTGCAATCATAGCCTGACTTGAAAAGTGTAAATATTAATAGAATTTACATGTCATTGAAATACTTATTAAAATTTTAGAACCCCCACCTAAAATAACGGAGCCCTTATTTTGGCACAAAAACCATCACACTTTTAGCACTTCATCATCTGTGTTACATGGGCAATTGCTCCCAGGATGGCATGCCATGTTTTGATTCCATTACCATATTGCATTAAATATGAACAATATTTATGAACAGCACTTCATGGATTGATACTCAAAAGAAATTAGTTTGTATCAAAAAATTTCTGCAAGCCTTCCAGAATAGTTTTTTCCTGTCTTCTGAGAACAGGAAGTTTTGTAAGTTAAAGTCTAGACCACAGCCCAGACAAGCTCTGTATTACAATGAATAATAAATATATTGCATTGGCACTTGTAAACTTTCCTGTAAATTAGCCAAAACACGTATCTGCATTTTAGCTAGGCTAAACAAATATAATTAGTTTTTGCTGAATAAAGTTATTGTTTGTTTAAATGTTGTAAGCTTTATACTAAATATAAGACAGAAGTTAATTTGATGGCACAAGTAGATATTTCCAAGCAGTTTTATCCAAGTTACCTAATACAGCTTTTCTTATTCTTTCCTCATGAAATTTACATTTACATAATTAGAATTCTTTACAATTTCTCCTGGTGTTTCCTACAGATTGTTTAATAGATCTTTCATGAAGAAAAAAGATAAGAACAGGAAAAAAAAGAGCAGCACTTCAGTTAATTTATGAAAGGTTTGCTGATTTCTTGGTGTGTACACACTAGATTTATATGCAGACGTGATAGAGGGAAGAGAAAAAGCAAATCATATACTGAGATTTTTGGCATTTGATTAAATTGTTTCCAAACACCCGTGTCATCCCTGGGAGATGGTTTAACCACAGCCTCTGATTCAGGTCTAGTCCATGCTGAAATCCTTGGCATTTTTAAGTCCCCCAATCTACTGAAGCTTTAGTGCTTGGCTGATGTAGAAGCAGGGTTTGATGCAGCACGGTGGAAAACCCCACAGAGTGGAGTGCTACTTCCCAGCTGCTGTGCCAGCTCCCATCAGGCACCCTCAGCCTCCCAGCGTGGCTGAATCCATCTGTTCTCCGCAGCAGAGCACGAGGAGGTGTCTCTGCATTCTGAGCTGCACTGCCCCCACTGCAGGCAAATGGCATCATTGCACGGGAGAGGGGATGGAAGAGGGAAAATGTGTCTGAAAGGTCAAAAGCAATTCCCTTCCACAACTTCTGAGCACTTGTGACGTGTTACACAGAGATTCCAGCCATGAATCATGACCAATCCACTTTCAGCAGCAGGAAAATGAAATTTGAGCCATGCTGAATCTTCCACTACTTATTAACATCCGGGGCTTCTTGACAGCCCATTCCTTTTAGCATTTACAAACTGTGCAGGGGGAAAAAATCCTTAACTGGGGATAGTAAACATTCATGCACTGTTACCAAGGGTGTGAGACCCACCTGACTTAAATTCCAATTAATATGTACCCTGGCTAGATAATCAGACTAGCACAAGAGTGAAAAGCAGAAGGTAAAAAATTCCATTAGGTTATTTCCAAATTACCAGATCTAGACTTGATTGTATTCAGATCTCTCATTGCTGAGGTCTGAAAATGCAAACTTTATCCAAAACACTTGGAAGGGAAATAAAAATGAAATGGAAAAGGTAAGAGTGAAATAAAAAACAATTCACCTTCATCAGCTCATCAGCTGGAACATTCTGGCTTTTTCACCCTTTCTGAGATCTATTCCACTGGACAATAGGCTGATTCTGAATAAGCATGTCAGACCTTTCTCTTCCTCAGAGCACTTCCAAGGCATGAAGACTGTCATATCTAAGCCTTCCCCTTACACTTCTGCTCCTAGTTTTGCTGGAACACCAATCCCATCTCAAGAGTTCAGAATGAGGACCTCTTTGCTGATCCCATTATTAAGGCTTTCTGCCCATTGGAATCCATCTTACACTTCATTTCTATGCTTTAATTGGTTTCAGTACTAAGAGCAATTTCATATTTATGTTTCTATTACACTGTAATTTATTTATTTATTATGAATAATGTACTAAAGTGCAGAACACTGACTGGGAAGAGACATTTATGAAATGTACAAGGAAATTATTGTATCTTCAGAAGAACACAATGTCCTCATTCAAAGGCCTTGAAGTCAGTCTGAGCATTAACTTCTTTAAATAAGACCTGGTGAATCTCTATCCCTCCAAATTAGAAAACACTTAGAAAATGGGCTGGAGCTGACTGTAGCAAGGTGAAAAACAATTAAATCTGTCACTACATTATTAACTCATTAATATGAATTTGCACAGTGCTGCTAATACAGGAAGTCAATGGTCTCTCCATTTCAAACACACTTGCTCCAGCTACACACAGAAGAAACACTGCAGTAAAAGAAGGTTCTCATGCTTTTCAGTTGGCAGTCAGGCATGTAATTAATAAATTTCTAAACGCTGATGTAAATGCTGGGCTTTGCATGTGCATATTTACCATCTTCAAACACTATTTCAAAATTTGCACCACTCAAGTAAATCATCTATAATCTGCTTCTTGTCCTTTGCTGTATGTCTCTTTTAGAGCAGTTTAAATTTTACATGCTGGTTTGTACTGAACGCTTTGTTTCTTTGCATAAATAAATAAAATGCACAAAAATAACAACAATCTATTTCCATATAATAGCAAACAATTTCAAGGCAAAACAGCAGCCTTCAACTGACATTGGACCTACAATGGCAATTCAAAACAGAGAAAAAATTTCTCTGTTGTGCAGCTAAAAGCACATTAAATAAAAGCATTTTTTCCCAAAGTTAAATAAATAAAACAATTCTATATCAAATGACAAGCTAAATTCAGAGGCAGCAAGACAGGTCCTCAGTCCTTCACAAATGAGGAAATAGTTGTTTTACCAGTAATAATTAAAGACATTTTTACTAAACACAGGTGATAGCAAGAATCAGGATTGCTTCTTCTGGGTGGACTTCTATTATTATTTTAATTTTGGGCCTCAGCATATTTTCTTGCATCTTGAATTATAGGGAGTACATTACATTTCATCTTGTAAGCTGTTTATTTGACCGTGTAAGAAAAAAATATTACTAAAATTTTTTAATGCATTAAAATCACTTTGTAGATCACACAGGCATTCTCTAAAGGAACAGGAAACAGCCATCCTGGTTCCTCCCTCATTTACCTAAACAGCTGAACACTTTCAGTTGCCTTTTTTCTGTTAAATTAAACCTTCTTGCAAGTTGAAAAGCTGATTACAATTGGCAGTCACAAAAAGAGGTTACAGAAAAGAAAGATATGGATGCTTTCAGGCTCCTGGAGAACTCCACACACGTTGCTGTCTATTGCAGTCACTAAATGGAAGGAAATTAAAGAGTTCTCATGTCTGGATGAGATTTTTTCTATTGTCTTAATGTTCTGACCAGAAAAACAACGGCAGCCAGTTACATAGGACTTGAGACTTAAAAAGAAAAATGTTATTTATTTGCTGAGTTTTGAGACTATTCAGCACCAGAAACATGGTGACAACTCATTAGAAATTAAAATATGCCTCGGCAAGACTACTTTGTACTTAATGCAGTGAACAATGAACAGCTGAACCACAGACAACATCTCTCCTCTAACTAATTTTCATTTAAATAAAGCTCCCTTTGGGGTTTTTTTGTTTTTTTTTTTTGGAACTAAAAGCCTATCCAGGGATTTTATGCTATTCAGACTAGAAATACAATATTCTGCAACATGACCTGTATTCATTTAAGGTACTAGAAAAAGTCCTGTATATTTAAATAGTTGAAAATCAAATTCTTCTTACTGCAGACCCCAGCACACCTGGGAGTGAGGCAGGAAATCACTCCAGTCCTGTCCCTTGGTGGTCTTTAGATCACTTCCTTATCTCTCTCTTTCCAAAGTTTCTCCCTCTGCTAAGTGGCAGCAAGGTGATCTTTTACTTATGCCTTCACAATGGATTCACCAAGGACAGGCCATTATGTATAAAATGCTCTCCCTAAATCTTTTCATGCCACCTCTCACCAGCAGCTTCCCCCTGGTTCCAAATGAG
Source organism: Euphonia xanthogaster (assembly GCA_034509185.1). Classification (NCBI taxonomy): domain Eukaryota; kingdom Metazoa; phylum Chordata; class Aves; order Passeriformes; family Fringillidae; genus Euphonia; species Euphonia xanthogaster. The sequence goes on from JAYDZK010000233.1 coordinate 10,520,715, forward strand.
CCAGACAGATCCTAGCAAGAGCAAAGAAGAAAGCAGCTAACAAATATAATTATCAGTTTAAAGGGATGCCTGCAGCTATTTGGCTGCTGGAGTGGTTGCTATTGATTTAACTAGAAACTTCTTAGCCTTGACTCAGTCAGCCCAGTATAACAGAGCTCAGTCTCTCTCTTCTTTGACCTTCTTGGCCTAATTACAGGAGATGTTCAAGGGAACACAGGATATCTGGTGACTGGCAGCCCACTTCCACCCAATCACAATTCCAAAGCAATTCTAATATGGACAGTTTAACTTTTTTTAAACATTTATTATTTACTAATTAGAAAACGCCAATCACACAGAACCACACTCTTTCCATTCTCACTGTTCCCTAGCAACACAGAAATTGAAGCATGTGCACTGTCTCAAAGCAGCACACTTACAGCAGAGCCACATCTGTTAGCAGACCTTTCATTTTTCAGACTTAATCTTTCAGGAAGCACAATTATGCTACAGTTTGTGTTTTTTAGAAGCATTTTGAGACCTACATAATATACAAAATAATGTAGAATAATTTAATTGGTCCTTTCTCTATTACACTCTTTGCAAGAAAAAAGCATTATTTTGACAATAATGGAAATTTTAACTGCTTCAATATTATCAAGCTAGAGTAAATATGCACATGTAAGGTTTCTAGCTGGAATTTCACCTCAAACCTCAAAATAACTCAGCAACATCTTTGAAGATCATTTCAGTATTTGGTTTTTAGTGATTATCCATGGCCTCTCAGTTGAGAAGCCATGGATAATCACTATAAACCAAATACTCAGATGCTTTTCAGGAAAGTTCTCAATCCAAGGCTCTCCAAGTCAGATATTTCATTTTCTAATTGTGTGTATTTACTCCCCTTCATGAGGGTTTAGGAATTTTATCACACCAAAGTGACCCGTGTCCCACGCCACCCACATGGCTGGATTCAGGGTGCCTTGGAATGGAGAACTGGGTCCAGCTTCCTGACAGGCTTCTCACAACAGGCAGATTTAGATGACATCAGAGTATCTAACACGAGCGAGCCAATAACAGGAGCAGTAAAATCCTGAAATAACCAAGAATTTTTTCAAAGCTCCCAGAAGAAAACACCAAGTGACCTCAGAAATCCTTTCTGATGCCAGATAGAAGCTACAGGAGGAATCTGATCTACAAAGCCGATCTGCAAGAGCACCAGTGGTGTAGGGAGAAGAGATTTAGGTTGGTAGAGTTGTGTTTATTGGGTGCTGTGGCAGGTCTGTGAGAAACACAACCTACAATCCCATTACAGAAAGGTAAGAGTCTTGGAGATGCCTAAAATACAACTGCAGATGTGAAGAAAATACTGGTGGTATAAAGCTGATTTGCAGCTCGATCCTCTACCAGTAGATTGGTCAGAATTTTACAAGAAAAGCTTCTGATTTTACATAATGTGGAAGCACTACCAAGTTGTTACCACTGAGACAGTAGTTAAGTATGGAAGGTTATTTTCTATCTCATTGGCAGTTAGAGAAGGTGTTTTACTAGTGCCTCCTGGATTTACTCCCACCTGAAGGAATTCTTTCTCAACTAACATCATTATGTTTTGGATTCATATATGTAATTCACTAAAATATCAAAAATTCAACATTTTATATCAACAGTAAAACCTAAATGTTAATCTCAAGTAGTCTTGCTAACACCTGGATGAAAACAAACGGAATATCTTGGGAGCACTCCAAGAGAAATCAGCAATTAGAGGATGGTGAGCTGATGTTTTGACAATTTATGTTGATTTCCTTACAGTTTTCAGTAACTCAGTCATAGGATTCCTTAAGATTAATAATTTTTTCTTTAATAAGCTATTCCTGCATAGTTATACCAATCTTCACAAATAGCAGAAAGAGATTTTCCAAGGGCATGTGGATATTGGCAGATGAACTTCCTGTTGTACTGTGCATGTTGTGAAGAGGGAAGTCATTCCAAAAAGCAGCAGTGCCTTAAACAGAGACATTTAGCAAAATCAGGTCACAAGTTCAATCAAGGTTCACCTTGTAAGGAGACTTGGCCACAGTGTGATAAACCCTTCCTGCATTTCCAGAGCAAAGGAGTTGGGAATCCTTGTGAACATCAAAAATAATGTCTGTACTACCTGCAGTTGTAAAAGCTAAGTCAGATACAGACAATGAGTCAATAGCATTTAATTATCTGGGTCTGTGGATGGTTTTATAAAGGGGTGGTAATGGCTTTATTTCAGGTCTACAAACCTTCCTGCAATCTCATTTTTATTCATGTTATTGGAAGTATCCACATTGATGCACAATTGCCTTTCATGCAAAAATGTTACCTTTTAGAAGAGAGTGTCCATGGAATATAGTGCATTTAAGATCCTTGCTGAATCCAATTATACTTCAAAATCCCTTTCTTCTTTCTACAATTACAGATATCTAGAACATACATCCAAGGAAACATCATCTTAATACAGTGAGCATGAGTTGAGAATTTTCTCCCTCTAACGCTTGTTACAATCATTATCACAAAAAGAGATTCATGTTGTGCTGTTTATTATTTATGGTTCTCATTATATTCTTTGTCACAAGACCACAGAATCAGAATTTTAATGCCTCATATATTCTGTGGAAGATAATAGTAAAGTGTACTGCTCTGACCTTTTCAGTGTCCTGCAGTTTGATTCATTAGGCATTCCCATTCTCTCCTATTAACAGCATCAGTAACCTGGGAAGAGGTAGCTCAGGCAACCAACCAGAAAGCAGAATATTGAAAAGGTTAAAATCTAGATTTATAAATCTATTCAGAGTTTACAATCCTTTCCAAACTATACTTAGTATAAAAATTATTTCTTGGTCTTCTGGCGAAGGCTGTCACTGCAAACAAGAGTGTAAATAAACTACTTACAGCCACTTTTGAGATTGAAAGCCTTTGCTTTTTAAAAAGAGCCAAAGGTGAATGAGCTCAATATATAGTCTATTTGTCACATACCATGTCTGTCAATTTATATCCAGGTCATAGGTGCAGTTTGAGGAAATACTGTAAGCACTGCATTGTCATGCAGTAAGGATATTATAAGTGCCAGAGAGAAGTGCTGCTTGCAAGACATTGCAAGGAAAATACATTGAAAAACAAACTTGTTTTTCATTTCACAACAAAGAGGATTTCAAGTAGGAGAGCTGAAGCAGCTTATACACAATTATTTCATGATCAGCAAGTATTCTCAAATGATTTCTTAGGCAGTGTTTACTGTGCAATACAACTAGACTCTTGAGCACAATATAAATGTATTCCTATTATATCAAATATAACGATGCTAATAGCAAATGAAAACAATATCAGAGTATAGGGGAGAGGTAAGAAATGCATTGTATCACCATTCCATTTTACTACTTCATGGTCACAATTTAAAAGCAAAATTCATTCAGATTTGGTTAAAAGTTAAACAAATGATAAAATGGCAGTAAATTCCTTTCCTTTATGTGCCTTTGCTTAGCTTAAAATAAAACACGTTATATGCTGTTGTGCATATAAAAGATTCTACAGTTCAACAATTCCCTAAACTAATAAGGATTTTATAAAAAATTTGGTTATGCTAAATCTCCCAGAACAGACATATTTCTCAACACAATATAACATTCTGAATTGAAACTATAAATAAACCAATGAAGTAAACAAATTCTGTAAACTCAGAATTTCTTTGCCTAGCTCCTATGAAAATCTGGTTTTACTGTGTATCCACAGATAAATTAAAAGAAACACAGGACATTAGCATTAACAAATTAGCTTTGTTAGAGCAATAGGCCCATGGAGGTTTTACTTTCTGCCTCAAACACTTTGCCATAACAGACACTTATGACTTTAGAATCATGCACTTTTTCCTTTTTGGTTATCTGAGAGCTCATTGTTTCCCTTTTTCACATCCTCAGCAATTGTGTAGTTAACAATTTGCAGAGGTGAAGCTAGGAGGGAATATACATGTTTTTATTCAATGCAGTCTTCATCAAGCAGCCAATAAATGTGTTTTATTGCACTTCCCATAGTAGGCATTATTGCCTCCTCCATGTAAAAATGGCCATATATTTTGAGTCCTTATAGTCACTCAATAGCTAATCAGGATCTCATACCATTATAAATGTGCTGAAGACAATGCATAATGTCTCAGCCTGAGTGTTGATTATTCATTAAAAAGAAACTTCTACTAGTAATAAGTTACTTGTGCAGTATCATGGCTAACTCTAGGCATAAATTATTTTTTAAAGCCAAATATATTTGAATAATAGGAATTCTTTAAATATCAACAATAGGACATAATATATTCACACAAATCACAGGATAAAAATGTTTTTTAGGTACTAATTTAATTCCCTGCTTTTTCTTGGACCAGTGCATAGACTGTACAATGCTACCTCTACACTCAGCACAAGCTCAACTTTGTTAGTTTCTGTACTAAATTTGGTTTTTTTTTGTTAATTAGAAGCAACATTTCCACATAAAGCATGAGACACCTTATTCCTATGCAGAGTACTGTGAAGATTTTAGTAGTTTTCATATTGGCACAAGCCTTTTACCTCATCTGAGCTGCCTGCACTCTGCTCACACTGCATTTGGCTTTGCCAGGTGCAGGGGAATTTGCCATTTATCCCAAGGCCCTGGAGCCCTTTCTTGTTTGTCTCTCCACACCTGGCACTGTCCTCCCCAGCTGGTGCCCCTTGGAGAGCCCCCAGTGGGTGCTGCCCAGAACTGAGCAGCATTTCCCACCCTGAGCACTCCCAGCCTGCAATCACTCCTGAAGGGCTCAGCAGCAAGGCAGGAGCTCAGCCATCCAAACAACCCCACCTGGCAAACCAACTTCAGCACACTGAACTACTTAAGCTCCAAACAATGAACTGCAACAACACCACATCTGGTGAGAGAGACTGCACCTTCCCTGCCCACCCATAAGGTCTGAATAATGGGAGGTTACAAGGACCTTTCCTCCACATTCCATGATAGCCAAGCTCCATAGGGATGTTTCCACTCTCCAAAAGGCAACCCAGTCTCCAAACAAATGAGATATGTGATGAAATTTTCCTGGAGCTTGTTTAATTATAAAGTCAGGAGCATGTGTATGTGACTTTAATTATAAAGTCACATACATGTGTCCAGACTCTCACATAATTATGAATACTGTTGTATTTTCTATTACTTTCCCTCCTCAGTATTGTAGAGTTCTTTCTCTTATGTTTAGTCAAGTTACATTAAAACAAAATCACATAGAAGAGCCATTGGGATATCCCCAACTGCAAGTGTTATTCAGATTTCTTTCTCACCACAACCATCATTTAAGTGGAATATGGAAACCTCTGCAGATTATAACATTCAGATTAGGTTGTATCTTTAAGAAAAGATAACATTAGCTTTTGAATTATTATAGATGAAAAGTGTAACTATTAACTCAACTGCTATACATTCAATATAGATATGTTCAGAATAGGGATCAAGTGCAACAGCATTTTAAATTTCATATTTTACCCTAGAAAGGAAGGGTAGATTTACAGTAGAAAAACAGCAAAAGGTGAAGTGATTTTGG
>JAYDZK010000233.1:10537472-10554820 GCA_034509185.1 Euphonia xanthogaster
GACGCTCTTCCGATCTAGATTTTTTATTTTTTTAGTAGGGTTTTTGGTTTAATATCATATAAAATTAATACTTTAAAAAAATGGTAGATTAACATCCCCTAAATGTTCCTCTGTTTGTAACCTGCTGCTCTACTGGTAACTGAAGGTGCACAAAACACCACAGAATCAGTTTGTATGCCTAGAAACAAAATTCCTAAAAATCACCCTCAGTCATTCTCGGTAGAAAACATCCAAAGATGTGACTCAGAAACATGACAGTCATGACTGAGCAAACTCCAGTTGGTGGCACAGCACTTTGGGACAGTCAGAGCTCTGGAAATATTAATATTTTAAGTTGTACTCGGACCCTTAAGATCTGTCCTGGACTAAGCAGTCATGAAAGGAAATAAATGGCCAGTAACAATCGATGGCTATTGCAGAGATACTAGAGACCTCTAAAATATTTACATTCCCCCTTACTTCCTCTGCACTGCACAGCTCAGTGAGTTTGCTGTTGTGTGCTATGCAGCAGTAGGGAACATGGACAAATGGCTTCCACATAATGAAATCAGTTGTTTAAACTAAAGCAAATGACAACATTATATGAAACAAATAGGATAGACTGAATGATTTATTGAGGAAATGATGAGCTATTAGCTGCTTATACTAAAAAGACATTTTAACACAGCTCATAAGATTGCCAATTAAAAATACATTTGCAAAGCAAAAGAAAGGGAATAAGAAGTGAGTACCTCTGGAAAAATGAAATTTATCAAGCAAAATTGAAATAGATTAACAATTAGTAATACTCTAGGACTTAATAAACTTGTGCTTAGGATGATGGAAATAGCCAACATAGTTTCCCTAAATTTAAATTCCAGCTTTGGGCAGGCACCCTAAAATGAATAAGGCTTCCCAAGTCTACTTTTACAATGTCTAAAACTACATCTATATCCTTTGATAGACTGCACAACAGCTAAGAAAGTAACATGAGAATTTATTATAAACAGCTCAAGTCAGGTTAGATTTAAATACTTTTAATAGGCAAGAATGAAAATAATCTCAATTTAACTTCATTAATTTATGTAGTCCTAAAACAGAGCCTCTCTAGAGCCTTCTAAGCTATCAACTTTTAAACCTAAATAAGAGAGCTAGAATTGTTTTAATCATGAAGTTTTAGTTCATCCTCTGTCATTATTTACAAGTTTCTATTTTAAAATTATTCAAGTTGAAAAGTCATCCAGTTTGATATCAAACAAAATAAGACCTTTAAATTTATTAATATCAGTAATATAGTTGCAAAATTATTTTTCTGTGTTTTTTTCACTTTTTCCTTGTTCATTCCAAACCTTTTCACATAATAATATTCTTGCCCTTCATCTTTATTCCCTTCTACATGCATATGAAGATCATATCTTTGATAATTCATTTCCTTTGAATGTTACTACCATTAAATGCATAATAAAGTCAATAATAAATGAACTCTAAACTGCAGGCACTCTGCATCTTTGCAGTTTTTCTAACACAGTATGGATTCCAGTAAATATTTCCTTTATGTTTTTCACATTTTTGAAAGAAGTCTAAAGGGAACTCAGTGACTGTCTACAGCTATAGGAAAGATTTTTGTTGCCATTTAAAATAGCCTTCTTGATTTACAGAACATCACTGTATCCTCTCCACAGCAGCTCAGGGGCTTTACTCTTTGCTTACAGTCAAAGAGTGGATTGAGTAGGGTGAAACTACAAAACAGGAATTTCCACTTAAAGTACTTCATCATCTGAGCTTTTGCAAAACAAGGGGCAGAGTAGGCAGATGTGGAAAGAGTACAATAAGTTATTTCTGAATCATAGAATCATTTAGTTTGGAAAACCCTCTAAGATCATCACTGTTAACCCAGCACTACCATGCTCACCAGCTAACCTTGTCCCCAGGCACCATTTCTACACTTCATTTGAGCACAAGGACAGTGATGCCACCATTTCCCTGGGAAACTGTACCAACACCTCACAACCCTTTCAGTGGGGGAATCTTTTCAAATATCCAGCCTAAAATTATGCAGCTATTTGGATTCAAAATTATGGGAATTGAACATCCATTCTTAAAATGTTGGCTAATATCAGACGCCTGACAAACCTCTCACCAGGGGTATACTCAGTGGGTTTTTTTGTAGTTACTTGCAGGAGTTTATCTGAAATAAAATAGTACTGTTAATTAACCAGCTCTACTAATATTTACTAACCTGTCACTTTCAGTTTGTAATTGAGGAAGTAAATAAGAGAGAGTGATGTCTCTGCTCTAGAAAGCTGGGAATCAAGATGCACAAGTCTATTTTCAAATGGTTCCAAAGCTTTTAATAATATCCTCACAGAAGAAATGGCTTTTTTACAGCCCAGGTCTAACACTGGCACCAGGGGCACAGCCTCTATTCAGCTCCAGCCCCAGTGCAACTCTGGGCTGATAAATGTGTGGGTCCTCCTGGCTGCCACGAGATCAAAGCATGACTCCTACTATAGCAAGATGTTTACACCCTCTGACAAATTTCCTTTTAGTTGCTGAATTTTCAGAATAATTGCATATATAAACCAAACACTTTGCTTATTTATATTCTCATATTTAATGACATAGTCTTGCAGTAACTTCTGAAATTATAACGAATGATGTTTTAAATTACTATTCCTGCCTATTTTCATTATATATGTACTTGATAGAATCAGGTAAAGTAATATTATTTCAAATATATTCAGAAATAATGTTTTTTTCAAAAATGCAATCTGAAGAAAAAACTCATCTATAAACTGTTCCAAAAGGCTTCTTAATTACATTTTTAACCGCAAATGATGTAACAGTCAAGCCATCACAAGAAAATAAATTATATTTCGTTTTTACTATGTCAAAATGTTTGAGATTGCAATTGTAGTACTTGAAACATTTTACAAATTTTATGTGTATTTCTGAGCATTTTCAGTTTTTCCATTGGGTTTAGAATTTTGTTTTTCTCTCAGTACCTTTTCTAGCTCTCTATAATTCAGCCTTGATGCAAACTAAGCAACCTGAAGTGGAAGAGTAGGTCCCCTACATGAGCTGCTCAAATCCATAACTGCTTTTCTTAGGCAACCAGCTTGGATGCCATAAGGGCTGCCCATAACATTTTGATAAAAAGACTAGAAAAAAAAAATCATTGATCAGCTAGTGATTGATATTTGCAGTTCCTCCATAACTGTCTGAAAAAAAATTAAAGATATGTTGAGGCAAGTATCACTTTATTCTTTTTTAAACATTGATTTTTGGGGCTTAGTGAAAGTTATAGGAAAAGTTTTAATAACAGGAAAAAGTATGTCTTTTAATTATTGATATAGACTATCATAAACTAAATGCCAAATAATACATAAATGCTAATTTGAACCTACTTTCACTTCCATGCAGAATCCAGTGTAATGAATAAGTAACAGACTATCCTCCAAAGAGCAATATACTCTATCACAAATCTGAGCTGCATTTCCTCCCTTATTTTTAGTCCAAAATATGATTCAAATAAGATAGTAAGTTATAACACCTTAGTCCTTTTCAAGCTAAAGGCACTTAATATGCTGAATTTTAGATAGGTTTTTTATATTCTGCCTGTTCCTGCCTTCTTTACTCTATGTTAAGGTATTAAAACTGTCTGCTCCAATTTCCCCTCTGTTTAGGAAGATATGACAGAGAGATGAAAAAGACCACCTTCCATCTTGAAAAGCTAAACAGACCATAAAAAAGAAACAGTGGGAGCTAATAGCACCTTACTAGTTTACATCATACAGCCACTGAAAATACACTAAAATTAGAGTGTGTGACATAGCACAAGTCCTGTCAGGTTTCTTCCAGAAAAACTACAACTGCTATTCCTCATATTTTGAGCTTCTATTAGAATGCCCTAATATAAAAGAAATCCTATTAAATTAGTCTCATTAATAAAATTAAAAAAAAAATCCCAAAAGGTTATTCAGTACAGTGAGAGCACCAATTTTTAAATTTCAGTCTACTGAAAGTCATTAATCTGGGGTGAGGGGGGGAGGCGGTTTCAAAATACCTTTAATGACTGAAATTTAGACTGAATCAATCTCCATTCTGATAGGTTTCAATGCTTAAAACTGAATCCTGGCAATACTTTCACGTGTAAGTCTTGTTGTCTTTGAAAAGAGAGGAAGAATCAGGTTTGGATCTCTATGACTAAAGTACTACATGGCATGTCTCTATTTGTAGGTGGAATTTGAGGTTGCAATATGTAATCCTAGAGACTGTTGCACCATAGATAACAATTTGTGGGGAAAAAGAAAAATAAAACAGTTTTTGCATAGATCTTTTGGGTTGGAAAAGACCTTGAAAATCAACACACACACACAGAGGAGACTACTTTCCAGACATTTTGGGACAAAAGACATTTGCTACCACAGACCAGGAGTAGCACAACTGCATGTCTTCAGGCCTTCTGCATAACCAGGAAATTGCTAATAGGAAGCCATGAAAGCCAAGCTCGGAGCTATCAGTTTGCACATAGCCAACAGGCTGATTTTGTTCACTCTCACACAAGTTCACAAGAAACACTGAGCCATTAATAACACCAAAGGTAAATGTAATTATTTCAGATCAGAAAAAAAAGCACTGGAAAAGGCTCATTGCACTAAATGAATGGGCATTCCAGCCTGTATCAGCTGGAACAGGTTCCACAAGGAAACAGCCCAAACCAGACACCAGAGGGCTGCTCCATGGATTGGCATCATGCAGTCAGACCTTGTGTCCCTGAATGCAGCATTAGCCCAACCCCACACTCTGGGGTACGCTGAGCTGCACCAGAGAGAAGGGGTGCACTGAGTTCTTCTTCAAGCTTAAGAAGTTGTTTGATAGTTTTTCCTCAGAGCTTTTGCCATTAATGGTTACTGAGCCTATTCCCCCTCGAGTGCTCAGCAAAGCCTTGGCAAGGCTCAATGGCAGCTGGTGCCTTGGGGCTGGGGGAATCTCCTGCCGTTTCTGGAGAGCTGCTGACAGCAGCTCAGCTGATTTTATGTGAGATATTTGCATTCCTTTTATGCTAACAGCTCACTTTTAATGTTGTGGAAATCAAACATTGCAAGACAGAATAATCAAGCCACATCTCCCTAAGACACTCAGTTAATTACCCTTTTCCACAGAGGTGACAACAGTGGTGCCTCAGATACCTCTGTAAAGCAAAAGAACATAAGCAATAATTTGAAACAAGTGACTATCTCAAATACACTTATTTTAAATGTCAACTGGTGGGAAATTTACTATACAATTGGTGGGGTGTTTTTTTTTCAGACTGAGAAGATTATTACTTAGTGAAACAATTCTCCTGTATTGATAATAAAGGGGGAAAGTTTCACTTAGGAAACTTGGAACACTTTCTTACAAGCTCATTTTGACCCCATGTTGGTGGTTATGGCAACATGTTCCAGAATTATCTCACATAACATGGAACAATCAAGATAAGTTATTTTTCTACACTGCAAAAGCAAATAGAAGAAGTCTGCTCCTAGTCTGCATTTCACAAGCTGCTTATCTGGACGACCTGATAGGGAAAATTTCCTTTTAATTAGCAAATGAGAAGTGCTAATATGAATATGCTGACATAGGATAAAAATCTACCCATTCCATTTTGTACAATGACACATATATATATATATATATATATTCAACCTACTCTGAGAGTCAGCTTAAATAGCAAGTGACTCTAATAAAGACTGATAGGGTCTCTATGTCATACAAAGGACAATATGTAGCAGAAGGAAGAGCAAAAAAGAGTACAGTAATCAAGGTGATTACATGTACAGCTGTTTTGCATTCAACCTTTTTCCCTGCCTTATAAGGCACTCACTCACCCATTCTGTCTTCCTGTGCTAAACCCCACTTCAGAAAAACTTACAAAAACAGGAAGAAGAATAATCATGGAATTTAACTTGCAGATGTGCTACAAACTCTTGCCCTGCAGTGAGAAACTGATTAAATTCATATACAATAAGAAAATAAAATTTCATTAATTGTTCAGACAGTGGGCTTTGGAACTAGAAGAGAAATTAGATCTCAATATATTTCACTAATTAAGGCACAGTAAGAAAACACACTTCATACCACTGGACATCCAGTTGATGATTTGTTGCATGTTATTTGGAATGGCTTGAAGGAGTTATTCTGGATGGAAACCTTTACCAATAGGCCATGTAAAGAATTCTCCATCAATAAACCCATCTTGCCTGCTTACAATCCCTCTGACTTGTGGATGAAGACTGAGTACTTGCTGTGACTGCTCTTGCAGGGAACTGTAATAACAGATCCTCCCAACTGCTTGGATCAATACCACCAACTTTGGTCTGAATTTCCAGTGGGAACACACCTTCCTCTCAGCCCTGGAAAGGGAGGGAACATGATGCCAAGAGCACCACTATTTTTGCAGGGTATTTCACTGTCTCTCTCAACCAGTCTCGTGTCATCCCGCGCAGCAGACGCGGTCTCCAGATGGATCATGCAGCTGTGCAGATTTGGCTCAGAGGTGTGTCAGCTCCTATTTGCTCACAAGGCAGCCAGCAGGCTCTTGTCACAGAAGCAGGGGAAGGATCAATACAGATGGATGCTAAAAAGAGCAAGTCAGTCTGGGTGGGCCATGGTGCCCATGCACAGCCCTGTGTGACTATGGGAGTCACAGCATGGGCACTGGCTCTTTCTCAGGTTCACCCTCGTACCTGGGGTGCTGGAAGGGCAGAATAAAACCCAAAAAGGAATAACCAATAATAACACAAATGGAGACTTTACTGTTTCAGTATTTGATCATTTCTATTGCACCAAATACCAGTAAATTAATATATTTTCATTTTCTAGATATTTTTTCATGTTTCAACTCCAAATACTTTAAAATTGTGTTGATTTTAATTCTTTCCTTCTCTGATATTTAAAATTTACATCAGATTTCAATGTAAATTATTTTGGTATAATTGAGCACTTTACTTCTTTCAGTACATACCATAATCCACGTAATTATTTTCTGTGACCTTCCAGAGGTGGGAGGCAGCAATTCTCAGTGCCCTCCTCCGCCCATTCCAGTAGCTCACTCACACTGCAGTGCTCCAAAACTACGAAACTGAAGATAGTCTCAGGGTTACCCTTCAGTATCTATGGTAGCTATTAATGTTCTTTTGAAATTGTGCTGCTCCACAGAGTTTGTTTTCCTCACATACATAGAGATGACAGCTCTTATAGTCTCTCTTGCAATTCTCATTTATTGTGAACCTCACTCCTGGGGTGACCAACTGAATATATCACATTTGATGGTGATTTCACGACTGCAAGACTTTGGGGAAAATTTGAAAATTGAAATCTCCATTTATCCAAAACATCAATGGATATTCAAGTATTCGGAATGTTTTTCAATAGCAGTTCTGATTCAAAGGCCACCTCGTAGCTCTTAAGACTCAATTCACTATTTTTGAATTTTTACAGCACAAATATCTTTGTCTCCATATAAATAAATATGAATGGCCTGTCAGAAAAATATGGTCTGGATGTAGTTGTTTGGCCTAGGACTACTTTTGCAGCTAAAATTATAGAGCAATATTTATATTACTAAATGAATGCATAGATATGAGTGCCCATAGATGTACATATGCCAACCTGATAGGTTATTGCTGGTGTATCCCCCACAACCCATTTACTTCTCATCTACTCTTTTGCAGTATATTTGTTGATACACATGTTGCATCTAGACTTCTCATTTGCTCTTCAAAACATAATTGCAAAGCTGAGGAAAAGAAATAAAAAAATAATAACAAAGCTCCAAATGCAGCTATTCAATGCCTAGCAACCTGTGAGAGACTGAAGGAAAAAATCACAAATTATCTGCAAGAGGCAGTTGGAACAAGGCTTGGGGTAAACAGACACACAAACAACATGTCAGCCATGATAAAGAGTGTAAATTTGAACAGATGTCACTTCCAGAGCAGCAGCAGGCAGATTAAACTGAATTGGCTTTGGATGAGTTCCAAGGAAGAGTGAGAAAATATGATGCTTTCGCCTTGAGCACTTACAGAAATGCAGTCTCCAGAACCTCTTTTCTTTAGTAATCATAATTGAACCAGGCTAAAAATAGCAAGAATCTTCAAGAAAGGCAGTTTAAAATAAACTAATTAATTGCACATACATATTGTTCTGTAAATGCTTCATTCTAAGGTAAAAAGAACAAAAATCCCAGTCTGCTATGACAAAAAGTGCTAAATGAGGAGCCTTCAAGTTAGGATAGTTTACTGTAGCAAAAAGGTCACCAACATGCTACTTGTGCTTAATGAATCTAGGCCAATACTCTGGAACAAAACATAATGTTGCAATCTTCAAGTTAAATCACACTTACTATAAATTTTTGCTGTATTCATTGTTTCTTGAATAATTCTGGTTGCCCCTGCTTTGTGCATGTGTGCTTTAAATCACAATATGCTCATTCTAACTTGCATATTTCAGTTTATCATGTATAATGTACACCAGCAGGAACAGTGGGAATACAGAGCTCTGAACACCTGAGCCAAGGAGTAACAGAAATATATATTTGGATTTCCCCTAAAAACATTCTAAACAAACTTTATCCTCTAATTCTGATAATTTTCACCATTATTACACTTTCCAAAGTCCTAAAGATGGACCAATTGCATCTCTGTCTGTAGCACATAAGATTGTCTGTTGGGTTTTGTTTTGCTTTTGATGCATTTTTTTCCCCTGGGACTTTACTGTCTTGGCTTTGAATGCTAAACAATGAAACAAAACTTTATTCCAGTGGCCACAATTTTAATAAGGACATTCCCAGAAAAGTTCTCACTTATTCTATTTAGAAGTGTACAATTATCTTATGAATTTTAAATCATAACACTAGTAGAAATAAATACCAATAAATGTCACCTCTCCGTGTTTCCACACTAAAATTGAGAAAATTATATCTAAGCTCCACAAATAATTAACTTACCATAATCAGCAGCATTATTATCTTTCACTGTTAGACAAAAAAAAAACAAAAAACAACACTTTGAGAAGTGGCAAAATAAAGGAATAAATTGCAGAGGTAGATTATGAAACCACCTGAATTTTCAATTATTATCACTGAAATGGACTCCACCATGTGGCCTTTAGATCCTTGAAAGTACCTGCTTTCAGTGTGGCCCACAGAACAGCACAATTATTTTCCTGAAAGCAAAATGAATGACAAGTCATTACCTCTCAAATTAATTAATATCAGCTCTCCTAGTTAATACTGAGCTCCATGTGGAAGAGATAAAAATCACACACTTTGTTTGATATTCACAACAGATGCCATCTCACATTTGAATAGAGTTTTCATTTTTCTAAGTCAGTATTTCAAGCTGAAACACTGCCGGTTTTTTAAGTCAATAATACAAGCCTAGGAAATTAAAATGCACTACTTGTGTGAAACACAACAAAATCATTGTTTGTTTATCTTTAAGGTGATAATAAAAAAGATTAATGATACTGCTGTATAATGAAACAATCTGCCACAAGGCAAGCTGCAGCATATAGAGTAAAGCTCTTGCAAAAATACTCTGGAAAGCTTCAGTTTTCTCCCAAACATGTTAAGAAGTCCCTTTCATTACCAGGTGACATTTTTGCATTTAAAAGAGAGTTGATTTTCATGTGGTTCTTAAAGGTCAAACAGTTAATCTACCTCTGTAAGGAGAGCGTATTCCTCTGAAGAGATTTCTAGGGGACATCAAATCAATAAGAGTCAGACTCAAAAAGAATAAAATCTTTGCCTGTTCTCATGGCAAAAGCTTATACCAATCCTAAAGAAATTGGATCCAGCTCATGAAAAAAATCAGTCATCATGCAGCAAGCAATAAAAAGTAGCAACCTTTAGAGTAGAACAGAGATGCAAAAGATTTTTATATCAATAATTCTGAAGAACAAACCCTATTCAGAATGGAATCTGGAAAAGTATTGGCTTCATCATATGTGCTCCCTTTGCTTGCACTTTTTTAAGTGGTGAAAACAGTAAGAGAGTGAAAAGTGGAACCTGCCACAGTCTCATGAACTGGAATGTTCAGCAGTGCATTTTTCATCCCTCTCTGATGTGACACACACACCCTGTGCTCCTGCTGCAGGCAGGAGATACAAAAAGGGAACCCGAATGAGAAAAGGACAGGTCAAGCTGTACACTCCAGCTTTGCTCAGCATAATCAGCCCATTTTTATCTTCCTGAGGAAACTGCCATTTGCCTGCATACAATGGCTTTAGAAGGGCTCATTGGGGGTGCCTCAAATGAGAGTAAAATACTGAATTCTGGAAATTGTCATTTCAAAAACATTTTTGGTTTTCAAAGTCACAACGGCTACTCGCGAATGTGCTGTTTTAAAATGGGATTCAAAAGAACTGGTGTTCTGTTCCTGGCTCAGTACAGCCTTGTGTGAGAATTTTTGGTGTCAGTTTCCCACTTAGAACACGATAAGAACAAAAATACCCTTTTTTAGTCTTTTCCACAGATCAGGAACTCTTCAAGACAGTGACTGTGCCAAGATAGAAATTGCATATATAAATATATACACACAAGTAGAAAGGAAAACTCATTTTAATATCCTAATCTCACTTAGAGCTACCAGGCAACTCTACTGCACAAATGGAAAACTGCAAAAAATAAACTCAGGTTTTGACCTTCACTATATGTGCAAAAGACTCCTGTGCTTGAAAGGAAAGGAGGGTTGAGAATTACAAAGGAATATTGAGCCTTCCACAAGGACTGCTCTTTAATGTCTTTCTGCAGGTATAAAACAGCTCTGGTTATGATGGCTTTGCTTCTAAAGGAAAATAAAAAAAATATACAGGGAAAAGAGACTGAAAAAAATTCAAAAGTTAGGGAATGGTAAGAGAGGAAGTGAGAATGAAAATTCAGTGAAACCCATAACTACAAGATTACATTATACAAGCAGTATTGCAGTATGATTATTTAATTTGTTGGGAAGTAATTATTCAACTGATAAAGCAAAACAATAGAGCTGCTTGGCCTGTATCATATCTTGAGGAATTCACCTTGACACCGACACTGTAATTTCTATCTGAGTTTTATACTGAAGCTATGGTACATACATTTTTAATTTTCATTCCAGCTTCAGCTAATCTAGGATAAATCTCAATCATTAGTTTGCCTAGCTTGCTTTCAAAACCAGGAATAAAAAATCCATAGCCTATAAGATTTGATGCTTTTTGTTTATATGATAACTGCTTTAATTACCATTTTGTTTGCCAAGTTTCTTCAATGAAATTTAAAATGCAATTGTTTTCCACTCAAACACAGTAATTTGAATGAATTATATTTTGATGTAATTAAGGTAAAACTAATCATTATATATAAAACATCTTATAACATTTCCTGACAATACATTATTAATATAATTTATCTTTGAATTCACATTTCATTCACCATTCATTTTGAAACTGTTTACAAGGTGCACACAGATTAGAAGAAAATTGTGTTTTCCTCTTACATCCTCCCCTTTCACAGCACTCCATTAAGTAAGTACACTACACTTCAACCCTGCTGCAGACTCAGCCCCAAAGCAGTAACCAGGTCTATAGAGGTCTGAAATCTGAGCTAACAAAGCACTGTGGAAAAGGTGTGGGACAAAGACACCCCACATTCCAGGGGTTTGGAGGGAGGGGGGTTTTGGGTATGATTTTGTTCACAATGGAAAAGTGAATGCATGGTTTCTAAAAGAATTCAGCGCAGTAAAGCAATTCCATCTTGTAAACAAATCGTCCTTTAGTTCTAAAATCTTCCAGGAAATTTTTTTTCTCTATTATCAAATTAGTTGCATTACAACATGGCTTCCTGAAAAGTGCATTCTGCACTCCAAAGGACTAAAAGTTCATACCACACAACATGTTCTCCTATGCTTAAGCAAGGAGGTATTGCAACCCTATCCTTTGATAATTTTAAGACCTGCCCTTTACAAAACTTACAGAGCTAAAAAACATGACTGAAAGCACTCATGGACTTAGAATAAATCAAGCTGACACAAGCTTTCCTTTTTTTCATCTTTTAAGCAGTCCAGTCCCAGGGTGAGACTAAGGGTGCAGTTCCACAAGGATGTGAGTCAATCTAAATTTTGGGCTCTCTCAGTCCTCCTGCCCTCTCAACTCCTCATCCTCTCAGTTATGAGTTTCTTGCTCTGTCAACTTCCTGAACGGGTTCACCACTGGATTGCTAAGATGAGTTAAAGCTCTTTTTCCCTACTGCTACCTGCACTGCAGCTCCTTCTCCCTCCCATCACTGACAATCATGAGACCAGCAGACAAGCCAGTCAGAGGAACAGATTCATCTGAAATTGCCATTAAAAACATCCCAGAATCCAGATCAGTTTTTAGCCCATCCATCTTGCATAGAATTGGGTGTGGATAATGAAACAAGATCATCAAAAGCAAGACACTGAAACAGAAAAAAATACCATCCCTTTTAAACATTAAAAACATTACAAAATAATTAATTGTAACAGCATCCTCATTATATAAGTGTATCTCTTTGCAGGCTCACAAAGAATGTCAAAACAAATTTCTCTGTTAACAGACTCTTCAGTGAATATTCAGACTTAAATATTATGCCTTGTGAACAATGCTATATAGCCAATATCAAGTCATTCTTTCTTGTCAGGAAGTTAATGCATAGTAATAATCACTGTTCAGTGAAATTTTAGTGATGGAAAATAGACAGTACGAGGACTAATATGACTCTGATTACAGTATTTTCCCTGATGAAAGCAATAGAGAAACTCTGCAACACAGAAATCTATAGCCTCTGTAAGAGGGACCTGGGGTAGAATAATACAGAAATAATGATGACATTTCCTTTTGAATGTACAAAGAACAGGGACAGAAATTATTGGAAGACAGGACACAGAAGCAGGATGAGTTATACCTTGGCTTCTGTGGTGGATGAGAAATGATAAATTAGCTGCACCAGCTGATATGGAAAATAATGAACAAATCACAGAACAGTAGAGCTGGAAGGGACCCCTGGACATCACCCACTCCAGCTCCCCTGCCCAGGCAGCTCACCTGGAGCAGGTGACACAGAAAACATCCAGGTGGGTTTGGAATGCCTCTGGGGAAGGAGACACCACAACCTCTCTGGGCAGCTGTTCCACCCCAAAAGACCCTTCTTGTTGTACAGAGCCATAATTGTTGTCATTTCATACAAAAAGCAGGGTGCAGTTGAAAGAATGTCTTTGCAACGCAATGAGGACATGGAATGAAAATTCTGTTCCGATGCACCAGAAGAAGTTCTGCAACAGATGAGATTCAACCATTTCCTGAGTAATCATTATACCTAAAAACACAGAGAAATCTTAAAGGTTTCACTCATGGAACTTTAAAAACACTTTGACAATGTATTTTTTTTTCCAAATGTGCATGTGCATTAAATACATTCCAGGTTTCACTCCTTCCAAGACTTCACAGCAATATTTTCAGTGTGCTCACTTAAGATGTTTCTTCAAGTTTTAAAGGTCATCAGAGTTCAAGAAGTATGTTCTGTACTTGAAATGATCACCAGAGTTTTAGAGTTATTTATAGATCTTATTATATTTTTCATATATGAGTATATCTCTTAAAGTTTATGTTCAATTTTAAATAACTAGAATTTTGAAAGGTCAAATAAATAATGAGGTATCTCATTGCAGCAGGAAATATATTCACTATTTTGCCACAAGGTTTTTCTATTTAGTTACTTCTGGAAAAGAATTACTTTGCTCTATTGCCTTGTTGCATGGAATTGTCATCATTCTTATCATTACAGAATATAAAATATAAACCCATGTTAGACAGAAGCATAATAAAATCTGCAGTGATGTTTATTCATGATAACCTCTCAGAAATTAAAATTTGTTTCAATATTTAAGATTAGTACTTCACCACCACCTACAGAATCTTACAATTTCTTTATTGTTGTTTGTCGGTGAAAACAGTAGAGACTGCAGCCCAAGTTCCCTAAGATTCTAAGAGGACAATGAACCTTTTTTGTTGCTCAGAAATTGATACTCCCCTCATTCAAAAGGCACAGGTCTCTTTTCCCAGCATCCTCCCCTTCCCCAGCCATTACTGACACACACCTGGTGCTCCACTCCACTGGTGACAGAGAGAAAACTATCTGAATTACACAAATCACTCACATTTCTGATCCAGACAAGAAGCACAACACTGTGGTGCCCCATACCCATTGATTCTTTCTTCACTATATTCTATATTCTCCTGTCAGCCAACAGCTCTCTTATATTCATTATACGCTTCATAATTGGCTAGCAACTTTACTAACTGGGAAAAAAAAACAACTGTGAGGAATTTATTATCAGTAGCATCTCTTTAGTTTTTCACATTAAGTCACACAACCTAGAAGCTACCTGAACTACTTCTAGGAGCAGAATGTCATCATTTTTTAAAGCCTTTTTGTACCAGCTACCTGTCAGAGCACAAAAACACCATGAGGTCTAGACACTTGTCAGTCTTTTGTTCATTTGCCTCTCTTGAATAACTCAGCTTTTCACTACAGCTACACTTCTCTGATACAATGAAAGGGTTGAGTCTCCCTTTCACATGCTTGCATAGTGTACTCTAAAGCTCAGAGCCTTACCCTTAGCCCTAAGTACCCCAAAATTAGGATTTTACAAGTAGGTGAAGGAACACTTTGACACTAAGGTCTAATAATTTAAATCAAGCTCAGGGAAGCCAAGGTCCAAAAGGATTTGTGTAAGTATGAATGAGTGTCTGACTATCCTTAGCAAGGACTTGGAACGCTGCTCTCCCCTGGGTTAGAATCAGCAGGTTGGGTATTCTGGGGGATTGTTCTGGGGACTGCCTCATGAGGTGCTCTGTTATATTGGAGAAGTAATCTAAACTCAATTTTTAGTGATTTTATATTACAGACTTGATTTTTTTGTGTTCACTGGAAGTTTCGGATGAAAAAGAATTCTCACCAGTCCCATCCAAATATTCTTACCAGTGGGCTAATTAAATATTCTGAGGACCTCTCTTTTTTCTTATATAAAATCCAGTCAGGAAAGCACATAGATTCTTAGGTTAGTCACATGTACAGCAAATGGTTTCACAACACAGGAAGCTCAACATCTGTTTGACCACACAGGATGAGTTGCTCCATTCTCTTGTCTTTTTTCTCCGGGAACAACTCCCTGCAGAATTAAATCTGCACCTCTTAGCAAATGATCAGCAAGAGACTGAGGATTGAATTTGATTGCAGGGTATAACTCAGTAATTCAATACTTATTGCTCTGAATATTTTTATATGCATATTCATATATACATATATACAGATATACACATATATATATATATCTATATCTCTTTCCAGGAAAAAATGCCTTGTGATTCTGTGAAAGTCTCCATTAGACAACTACTTTCATTTATTTAGCACAATAACCATAATATTAGGGTGGTTCTTAACTGAACATTCAGAGACTTTAGTAGAAACTACAGTCAAATCCAAAGCTAAATCTATTTCTAGTTTCTGTGTGTCTGGAATGAATGGCAAAGACCTTCAGTTAGAATTTTCAAATCTAACTTTCAAGAGTGTTTAGATACTCTGCACTTGGAATTCTCATAAGCCATATATACATTAGATTTTACTATCTATAAATTTTAGAGCAGTTTTGCATTCTATTGCTTTCTGTGTAGCTGTCTAAACTGTCGTGTGGCTCTCTACTTGCTAAAGCTCTCTGTCAAATTTAAAGCTTTGTGCTCTTTTTTTTAATAATTCTGTTCATGAATATATTTTTCCTTTTGTTTCTTTGCCATAATTGTGTAGAAGAGCCTTGAGGCAAATTAGAATGTAAAAATCAATACCAGAGTTTTATTAAGAGATTGAATGACTGAATCTAGATGGACAGGCAAACAGAACATTAATGTACCAATTTCTTCTAATATGCAATTTCAACATAAGATTTATTCAGAAATATGCTGAGTGAGACAAAAACATCTGTACCGGGAAACAACAGTTTTTCTACTTTGAAACTGTTTTAATTTTTTTTACTCAGCTACAATATGCCACAGGTTACGCTTTGAACCAGTTCAAGATGGTTTTCTATGCTCACAAGATTGGCTATTTGCAAGTCTTGTCACTTAGCAACTTCTGAGAAGCAACAACACTTATGTGAATGACCCATCTGCTGCCACTCACAAAATTATTTAGGAGATAATGGAGAAGGATGAGCACAAGAGAGATGCAGTAAAAAAAGTCTCAAACCCTCAATTTTTCTCCATAGCTTACCCTAGTGAATTAGGAAGCAGAAAAACATAATCTAGTTATTTAAATGCCTGCACAGAAATAAGAAGCAATAAAAAAACCTTTTGGCATTGTAATTACAAGAAATATCAGTATATTTTAATATTTAGTCTAATTAGATTGAGAAAGAAGAGCACCATAACTGAAGGTTCTGATCTTGTGAAGTCACCACAGTCCAGCCCAGAAGCACAAGGAAGGTCTCAGGACCATAATAAAGAAAACCCCCATATTTGTATTGGAGCATGTCAAGCTGCAGTGTGAGGGACTGGAAAATTCTCAGCTTAAATGAGCATTATATTTTGTCTCCAAGATAGCAGGAAGAAACCCCAAAAGAGCTACTAGAACATTGATGAGATCAGACCAGCTGGACTGATGTGGGGACATTTTGGAGAGGAACAAGTTCAGAAAAAGGCTCTTTCAGCCAGGGCCCACAGAGCCGTGCCCATCCTGGCTTCCAGACACCTCCTCATTCTTTTTCATTCCTTCAGCCTCTCCAGACTCTGCTATAGTAAAACCTTGCCTGTGAATCATTCTGCTTTGTTGAGGCCACTCTGCTACATCGAGACAGTACTATAATAATTTCACAACAGCAAAGAGCTGAGCCTTCAATCAGGCTATCACTCACTGACATAACACATTTAATCACAGAAAAGTTAAAAGAAAATATGCAAAGAGCTTTTGCCTTTAGTCCACTTTCAAGTTTCAAAAAATCATGAACAAACTGTCTCACACTGCACCAGACCTAACTAGATCTGAATCTCTGGGAGAAAGAGTCTGATGCAAAATAGGATAGACACAAATTGAAATAGATAAATAATACCCCAGAGAATGTTGATTTTATTCTACAACAAATTGATCAAATATTCCCAAGAAAACTTAATCAAAAGAACTGTGTGGTTTGAGCTAACATTCCTTTGACCTTTAAGAGTCTGAAATTAACAAATACTTCATTAAAAAGTAGAATCAATACCTGAATGCTTATGAGTTTCTAGGCAATCATGTTTTAAACTTTTAAACTAATGTAACAGCAACCAATGGTGAGTGTATA
>JAYDZK010000233.1:10554920-10584265 GCA_034509185.1 Euphonia xanthogaster
CAACCAATGGTGAGTGTATATATTTTCTCAGAAAACATTCAAACCACACTCTCTAGATCAATCTCTTCATACCATCCTTATGTCAGATAAGATGGTAGCCACAAAAATACCAGATCAGACTATATAGATAGGGCTGAAATAAGAATCGTTTAAAAGAATTGGAAAAAAATTCACAGGAGGATCTCAGTGACTATTTTTTTTTTCTGCTGTTGTTCCAATTGAGTTATTTTACCTACTTGATGTCATCATATCAAGAAAACAGATTGGGTATTAGGAAAAATTTCTTCACCGAAGGGATTGTCAAGCACTGGTACAGGCTGCCCAGGGCAGAGGTGAACATCCCTGGAGGGATTTAAAAGATGTGTAGATGTGGCACTTGGGGACATGGTTTAGTGATAGGTTTAGAAATACTCAGTTAACTGTTGAACTTGAAAGTCTTAGAAGTCTTTTCCAACCTTAATGATTCTATGCCTCTAAGTGCATCCATTCAAGTGCAATCACTGTCAGTACTCCAAATCCTTTGTTTCAACTGGGGAAAACCATTGCACTCAATGTTAGCACAGACTGTAAGCCATTATTAGATTGTGGGGTAGAGCTAGCTGAAGAGATCTTGTTAGATGCAATCTAAAGTTAACAGTTTAACTGAATTTCCATAACAAATTCTATGATATACCAACACACAGCTCCATTGGGCAGCCATGAGGAAATCCTAACTTGTGAGTTCTTGAATTTATTAACTGAATATAAGAATTATCTGTTGCTTTACTCTGTTTGCTTTCCAGGTTTTTCATAAACAATGTCTTAGTTCCATCTTCAGTGTTCCATCTTTAAGTTTTTTTAATGATGTGCTGTATTCAATTCACTTTGTCCAAATTTTTACTTCCAGCCTAGAAAATTTAGAACCAGAGCTCCAACACATCAGTCACACAATCAGCTAAATTAGGCTACTCCAGTTGGTTTAACTGGCAACTTTCAAGCACACAAAACAAAGCAGGAAGGTTTTAATGGTTTAAACCCTCCAAAGTGGATCATAATACAAAATGTATTGCTCATCAGCTGGCAGAGAAGGCAAGGAATGCCATATGCTTTCAGTTTCATTTGTGTTGTTTATCTCTAATACTAAACCCTAATGCAATACACTTTCTATTACTCTGCCATGTCAATCTTTTTTATGTGCAAGGGAATCAGGAAAACAAGACTATATTGGTTTCAATAGTAACAAGCCAATACAGGCTCCACCAATTCAAGGGTAGCTCAGAGCTATGGAGTAGTAGATTACTACTCCATGCATGAATTAGAAATACAGGTAAAAACAACACAGTCAAAATACTTGTTTTGATAGCTAGCTGATGGCTTGGAGTTAATGCTTAGACAAACCTGAAAATAAACCAGCAATAGGTCAGAAATATGAGTGAGCAATTTGAGTTTTAAAGCACTGGGGCTAAAGTTCTACACATGTAACTATGGGCTAGCCCTATATGTATGGGGGCAAGGGGATTCCTGCAAGACAGCACTGCATTCAAAGATTTAGGAGACCACTTTTTCCACTTACAATAGGGGACAAAAGACAGTGCCTTGCTGACAGTAACTCGCCACACTGCGAGTCACAAAGTCAGAACTTATGAAAAGCCAAACTCCACCTGATCCATATCCCCACCAGGTTGCTGGTGGTTTCTTTTATCATGCTCAACACACACACAGACAAACATCCAGGCAGAGACAGGCAGCAGTGAGCACCTCTGAAAGCAAGTTTCTAAAGGCAAAAGATTTAATTGCAGCCACATTATGGATTCTTAACCCCACTCATCTTTGTAATTGACAAAGATGAAGACGCAAACACAGAGGCAATTTTCTGAAGATCTCTTTGCCCCTAGATAATCCTTTCAGTTGCCAATTTTTTTCCTCTCTGTGAGATGGTGACAAAACCATCTTACTTGATGACAAAATGTTTCCCTGAGTATGTACACTTTAGTCACCTCACAGAAGGTGTTACTTGGCTGCCTTTCTCCCCTCACCCTTGGTACAGAATTTGAAGTACCAGTCTTGATTCTGTTGCAATCTCTTTTAGTTCTCTACCTTTCTCTGGACCTGAACTACCCACTGTAAACAAGAAAGATGCTGCAATATGACATGATAAGGGCTCAGAGGTGGCAGATTGCCAGCTGGCCAATGTCCTGAAAACTCTCCAGGAGAATGACAGAAGGCAGCAAGAGGAACTGCTAAAAACAGTCATGGGGGGAGGAGAGAAAATGCAGCTAAAGAGAGATGCAGTAGAAACTAAAGCAGGAAACAATATGAACGAGATAAATTTGATGATCACTAGGGAAATGGTCACTTAAAATTTCATTCAAACTCCAGACCTAAGATATTCCTCTTGAATCAGGAGAACAATAATTGCTTTAACCAGAAACATTGGTTTAGATGGTAAGGAAATGAGAAGAAATCATGGACCACAAAAAGTTCTGTAGATGATGAAAATTTTTGGATGATGGGAAACTGGCTGATATGCAGCTGAATTAGGAAAAAAATGAGAAAAAGTAAAGCAGATTTTGCCATATAGGAGCACATTAATTATCTTCTAGAGAGAATTAAGTCCCTGAAGTCTTAAAACTCTTTGAACACAGTTTCACTGGGATAAGGTCACAAAAGCAACTGCTTTGTTCTCAGTTAAAACATGGAATAAAAGATCACAAACAAACAAAAAACCTCACAAAATAAATAAACAAGATTAACCAGAAAGCCCCTGGAAGCCATGTATTTTCTAAACTGCCTGTTGTACATTAGAAGAAAACAAATAGAAATAAAAACTCAACCCTGCTTCATGTATTGATCAACTCAAAAATTAAATATGCCCAGTATTGCTTAAGAGTTTCTAAATAAAACAACCACTATAATCTAAATTTTCTTCTTTGTTAGGAGACACATCTGCAGACAAAGATAGATGACTTTCAAAGCATTTTGGAGGTGTTGTAGAAAGTTAAAGATTCCTAGTAAAAAGTCTTTGCTTTGATGATTTTAAATAAGATTTTGGTCTTGCTCTCAGAGCTCATGACACAGCATTTTCTGCAGGTTTTACAATCTTCTCTACTGCTTAGCTTTAAGACCATTACCTAAGAAAGATTTCACTACAATAAATGTGCTCAGACACAGATTAAAGTTTAATTAACCAGATTCATGTTTTTCAGTGACATCCTTGCAAGGACAGCTTATATAATTATTTATAGAATTTTAAAATTAAATTTCAAATGCTACGTCAGTAATATAATTCTTTCTAAAAAGTTATTTTACTCTTTATCTTAAGAGTATTATCCAACATTATCCAATCCTACCCAGCTGAGAATTCTTGAAAGGTTCTGACTTGCATTAAAAATTATCATTAAAAATTATCTATATTTGAATTAAGTTCACTCTTTGTGAAAACATTTAACTCTCAGTGTAAAAGCTTTGCAGCTGTAGAATTTATCAAGATCCTGGGCAAATATTTAAAAATTAATTGCCTTCTCTTAAAAATGTACTTATAGTCTGAATTTATATAAGTTCAGTTTCTGCTCGAACAGCCACAGCACAGAAGAGCTGAGGTCTGCAGGGACCACTGGAGATCCCCTAAAGACTCTCTACTAAATCAGGTGGCCCAGGACTCTATCCCATCAGGTTTTGAATATTGCAAAGGATGGTTATCCCACAACCTTTCTTGGCAACTGTTTCAGTGTCCAACATCCATTACATAAAAAGAGAATAAAAAAAGAAAAAGAAGAAAAAAAAGGAAAAAAGGGGGGAAAAAGGTTGTTGCTTTCCTTTGTTTAAATGGAATTTCCCAAATTCCATTTTGTGGCACTTGACTCTTGTCCTGTCACTGATCACCACTGTGAAGATCCTACCTCCACAGGGTACTGTCTCCCACTGGGATGTAAACTCCTTGATAAGATCCCTCTGAGCCCTTTCCACTTCTACTGAAACCAATTCCAGTTCTCAGCCTCTTCTAGCATGTCAGATGCCCCACTCCTCAGTCATCTCTCCTGGATTTTGGCTGAGCCTGTCCATGTCACTACTGAACAAGGAATCCCAGAACTGGACAAGGTGTTCCAATTTCAGTCTCACCAGTGTATTCCCATAGTACATATATATGCATTTATAAAGCAGAACAAACTGCACACTGATTTATCCAGGGTATTCATAGACGTTCACCCTAAGCTCTCCTGCACTTATCCAACACAGTTACAAAAGAACTTCTTTCTCTACTCTCTCAGCTGCTCAGCTGAGCTGAATAATGTTGTTCTCTGTTGCTTTTAGATGGCACATTTAGATCTCCATTCCTTCTCTAAGACCCCCCTCTTTATATCTTGGAGAAATGAATTTCTATTATACATGAATTCTGCTCTGCTCACTTCGAGAGCTGTATTCTCTGACACAAGATTTTTAGCCCTGGATGGGCACAGATGCTGTCTCTACTGTTCTGGCAAAGAACACAAGCACTAACAGGTGCTCCATTTATTTGGCCTTTAAAACAACAGCCAAAAGGGATCAGCATCTCTAGGATTTTAAAATTGCCAAATCTTCTAGCTCTTTGGTAATCTGCAGCTCTAGTATGCCCAGAGTCTCAACCCTACCACACTTCTGAAACAGAAAAGGAGCTGCATAAAAATCCTCAGATGCTTCCAGGGCCAGTGTGTGCTGTGCACACCCATCCCACCAGTGCAGTCTGCTCTCCAGCCTGCTCCCTGCTTGTGGCTGCCAGGGATGTTCCAGAGCAGCCACCACCCAGCTCTGTGCTCAGGGTGGGGGCTGGTAATTACTGCTCCCATCTCTGCATTTCCTCCTGCCCTGAACTGAGCTGCACTCTGAAATGCAGTGAGTTTCCAGGAGTAGAAACCAATACAGTTTCAGAATTCCCTTCTCCAGGGAAGTGAAAGAAAAGAGCCTGACATTAAAGATCTATAACTCAAGTTTTGATTATGTACTGCCATGCATCTGTGTGTAGTGACCTGGATATCACTGTGAGCAAATTCTCAACAGGAAGCTGAAGTAAGCTTGGGAATTTTCTTTATGTTATCAAAATACAAGAAGCAAAGGTAAAAAAATATGTCTGTTTATTCTTTGGTGCAGTTTGCAGTTTCCATAAACCCAGAGAAGGTGTTGTAGACTGCTGTTACTGTCATCAAAGTCCATTAATAATGCTAGTTTTTCTTTTTCTGATTTACAGAATGCAGAATTACGTGCACACAAATTAAATATCAGAGTAAATTCTACCTGGTATTGCCATAATTTTGGAATAATTTCTCAGGATAATTTAGACTGTCCCAGCAATCATTATTCTTGGCCATGTTCAGATCGAGAATGAGTAGAGACAACTCTTAGAAATATCAGCATTATTTTTTCCCCAGAAGAACCTTCAGTTTTTGTTGGGTTTTGTTTATTTGGTTGGTTTGGTTTTTAATACTACTCATTAGTCCCCTAGGATTCTATTGCTTATTAATCCAGTGGTTTTAAACATTAAATGACTATTTTAGCAAAAACATTTTGTCATCTTTCAAAGGGAGATCTAAGGAAGCAGAGAGAAAACACTTTATTAACTAAGAGATGAATTTTTTTGTTTATACAACCTAATCCTTCTTTCCTAAAAGCTCTGCCATCCATGGAGCAAACAAACTGAATCCCTAATAAATGAATATAAACATACTAAATCCCTAAATAAAAGTTCTATTTTTCAGTCTCAGTGGAATTGGGAGTTTCCAGCATCCCCTGATGCTTCTGACCGTGGCTAGCTCACTCCCAGTAGGATCTCTGGGCATTTTTCATGCCAGACACCATGAGAAGGTCCTCTGACTGTACTTCTGTCCATGTTACAGCTCATTCATCAGAGAAATGCATCTCCCCAAGTCTGAAGCCTCAAAAATGGAGACCTGAGCTTTCAGAGCAGCCCTGGGTCACGTGCTTTAGCACTGCAGCTCTCAGCACCAGGGCAGCTGACAGTGTGCTGGAGAGCACTGAGAGGATTCCTCTTTCCACCAAAGTCACTAAGTCACTGCTGAGCTGTTTTCTGGGGACAGAAACTGAAACTCTTTACCCAGGCTTTGCAATTTACAGATCTGAAACATGGATTTCAGCTGCTGTTTCATGATGTTGCCACCTCCCATCTCTCTCTGTCCTTTCACAAACTTCAATTTGCTTTATTAGGAGAAAAAACTTGTATTGAAGAGAACAAAAAAAATATCACTACAGCTCCATATAAATATATGATGAGCCTGCATCTCGTGTGCTGCATGCAGCTCTGGTCCCCCCAGCTCAGCAAAATTATAAACAAGAGGGGAAAAAATGGTAAATAATTCTGAGGAATGATGCAGAACTACAAGAACTACTTCCCAACAAGAAGCCAATCAAAGAGACTCCAATTCCTCAGCTTAGACCACAGATGCACGAGCTGTACCTGCTGTACATGCACTCACAACACCACATTCCCTTTCTAAAGCAGCACAGCTTGTACCATAGCACAGTTGATCTTTTAGAAAATTTTACCTTACAAATTCTACAAGAGATTTCTTTGGAGAACTTGAGTGCCACAGAAAGTTCTGGAAGCAATTCTAACCAAAAGTAAACCCTTGATGCTTAGTGTTTTAAATTCAGACAGTAATAAAGGTACACTATTTAATGAACTCTTAGTCATGTAAACTTTTGCTTCATCATAGAATCAATCTATTTAATTTCAGACTACTACAGGTATAAAATCTCTTTGTTTTTTAACACCTTTCTATTCTCATCAGTTTATATTTCTAATGAAATCACTTAGAATTTCTGTGTAGAAGTCTTAAGAAAATCAACCTTTCTACCATTTTAGTATACCGAAGGATGTTATAGTGAGAGCTAAGAACTGAATATAATGATTTTTTTAATAATCTAGTATGCTATCACTTAACAAGCAAAAAATAACATTTAGATGAATAAAATCTTCAGACTTTTTTATTTTACATTTCTATGAATGTGTATATCAATTTTCTCACAAAAGTAGTTCTGAAAATTTAAAGATATTTACTGAGAAAGAACTGAGTAGCCTGGAGATAAAAAACATAGAGGGAATTAGTAAAAGTAGCATGTGAACAGATCTAGTATAAAAGATCTATAATTTCTTCACTTCTTGTTTTTTTTCCAAGCTCATTAGAAAAAGTCCAGCAAAACACAAATGTTAGCAATAATTTTAATGGACATTGACTAAGTTTAATAGAAATTTCTTAATTGCTTTGAGATAGGACTATGTTATAACATTACTTGTGTCCCTATTTTGGGGGTATAAAGTGGCTTCACAGAATAACCAAGTAAAACAATCTATCTAAATAATTACTATTTTCAGAGGGCAGGGATTGCTTTTGTGCCCAAATACACTGAAATCAGTGCAGAAAGCTGGCCATTTACTAAATACTGTATTACCAGCTTACAAATACATCTGCTGTCTCAGCTAGAACAGGTGGTAATAAACAAACCCATCTGCCATCCTACACTGCAGGTAAAATTCACTTACTTTAGAGTCTGGGCATTATTACAATCAATAGTGATAATTTCAAAGACCTTTTTTCCCCACTTAACACAACATTTAATTTATGAAAAGCAATCTTTCATGGACCCAAAGAGAGCTCAGGTGAACAAAAAGGCTCTTTGAGGCTGGAAGATGCTGAGGGGACCCCACAAGTCCCTTACCCTCAGCCCTTTCAGTGCCCAGCCAGGAGCAGCCTGGTGCCAGCTCCATTTCATTCTTGAAGTGTCATAGACCCCTGCCATAAGATGAAACCTTGCAGAATTACGATTTTTAGTGTCAAATGTCACTAGAAATTTTGTCTAGCTTCTCAAACAAGTGCACAGATTCCTTTTCCCTGACTCAGTCCCTTTGAGCTGCACAGCCTCAGCGCCTGAAGACTCTCTACAGAAAGCTGCTAATGTTCTGTGGAATTATAAATTCCTCTTCAGTGCATAGAGACACTCTTTTGTGCATTCACTATGGCAATATTTGTTCTAAGATTAGTTTTCATACTACACAAGTCCTTCACATAATTATCATAAAAACATAGGAAAATGCGTGCAACTACTTCAGAAAAATTCCTGATGTTCAGAGTGCCTGATACATATGTAACTTCATATGAAAGCTTTACAAATACAGATATTTAATTTAACCTTATTAAACATCTTCCAGCATCCAACTGACTTTCTCTTCCTTCATCTCACAAGTAATTTTTTCCTTGAAATCTGATTCTGGACACTAAGCAATCTTAATTATGAAGTTGACTTGTACAGAACTCTGTATTCTCCTGTTTCTTTGATCATCCATCAGATTCAAGCATTCTACCCAATCCTTCAGACATGACTGAGAGTGTCCAACACAAATATTAAAGAAACTGCAAGATCTGACTGCAGGAGCTCAACAAGGACTACTACTCCAGGTTATTAGTAAAGGAACTCTGCCCAGCACAGGACATCGGTCTTCACTCACACAAAGAGCAGACCAGGCATGTTAATGATCTCACCTAGACACCAAGCTTTGAAGGATTGCTAGTCTGAAAATTCAAAGTCCTACTAAATTATTTATCCTGTCCCCTTATATTAAAAAAAAAAAAAAAATAATCATAATTCGTTCCTAGGCAAAGTTAGCCTTTTCCAAAATATTTTATATTACTAGAAAATAGTTATTAAGATGAGAATTCTTTGGTCTTGCTTGTTTTCATTATTATGCTATGTGCTTTTTTTGTCATTTGCAAGCCAGAACTCAAGGAGCTGGTGCTTTCAAGTGACATTTAGATGGTGTGTCCTGTCTCATCCTAACCACAAGTCCCAGTCCCTGGTGGCAATTCCCTGCAGCTGGCACATTTGCATCTTCCCACAACCCTCTATCAGATATTTTTTCTTCATATTGTGCTCTCCCATCACCTTTCCAGGCCCAGGTACTTTTACTTTCAAAAGTATTTTTCAAATTATATTCCTTCTTCGCAACAGTCCCTACCTAAAATTTATACTCCTAGAGATCTAGAGAACCACCATCACCTTTAACTCATCAAATCTAGATATCACCTATGCACATTCTGTTTAATTTAAGTATTCTGTTTCTGTAAGTATTCTGTTTAATTTCCTGGTAATTCTAGGAGAAATATTTTAGTTATTTAAACTCAATAGCCTGCTGACTGTTAGCCAGACCTAATCAAGACCTTCCCACTGTTTTAGCATCTGTTTATTCTCAGCTGCCATTTTTTCCTAGTTTCCTCTCCAATGATTCCTTGTACCATACCTGTCTCTCCCATGAAATTCAGCTCACCAAAGCAGCATGCTCAAAGATGTACTGATATCAACCTAATAAACACAACATAAAAAGGTAAAAACTTTCTTCATGATCTATGGGCCTTTAGGAACACTTCCACTTGGTTGCAATTTGGCTGATACACAAAGCAAACTGAATGCATCTCTAAGTATATGAGGACAAGAAAATAACAAACAGAATGTGAGGAATCATTTCTGTATTCTCACATACTAATAGCATTCATCAGGTTCATTTCAGCCCCCTAGAGAAGCGCTGCTTGGATAGTGGGTAAAGATGAAATTGATAAAGGAAATGAATAGAGTCTTTTGGAAAGAGGGACAGTATTTCAGGGCTCTGCATTTTGAAAACAGGTAGATGAAAGTGACATGCCTGACCTTAAATGTAACACTTCACTTTATAGATTGAGTTATTTGTGCTGGACTTGTCAATCACATCAGGCATGAATATATTTCAGCAGCTGTGAAATTTGATTAAAACTTACTGCAGCCTTTCTTTTTCCTCAAGTCTGAATACATTTAGATGGCCTGCTGCTTGTGAGATTTTGATTTTGCTTGTTAATTGTTCATTATTTCTACTGTTAGGGAAACTATTCTTGCTTTGCTTTCAGCTGAAGAGCAGTTAAAATCAGCCTTTTTATATTAACACTTCCATGCCCTGAGGCAATACTCAAGGTGCTTTTTACAGCAAGAATCCTGACTGCACACACTGCCAAGTGTTATGCTTAATACTAAAAAAAATATAAAATTTTAAAATACTTGCACTGTAAAAAACTAATTACAGGAAACTAATGCTTTTGAAATTTAAAAATCCAATTCTATTTAACTGGACTTCTTCCTCAAAGAGCTTATAAACCTGGGATGTCTAGGAAAAAATGGGAGAAAGATTAAAGCACTTGGTAGACCTTTAACACTCTTATGGACAAAATAATTCAGGCTGTCGGGATAGTTACTTGTTATTATAAATATAATATAGAAAATTATGCACTGCTATGAATTATTTAGCAACTGCTCTTTAAATACTAGGTAAATTGGCTAAATATCAGACAGCCATAAGTTTTATTCACTTTCCACATCTTAGAAAAATTTTATGTTATCACTAAGATAAGTCTCTTTGCAGCAACAAGGAAGCTGTAGGGTTTTCATCTTGATTTTGAATTTTTGAAATTGTTCCAAAAGGAACAATTTCAAAGGCACAAATGGTAGGGAAGATGTTTTATGATTAACTTAGTTTTATGACTCTGATCTCAGATAGACAGGTTTAATTGTGTCCATATTTCTGATGCAAAATTTTTACCATTAAATGACATCAATTGCTCTCATTATCTGCAGCTCCAAACTAGGAAGACTGAGTTTAAAATTCTTTTGCTACTTATACCTCTTTAAAGTAATTTCAATAATCTGCAATATTCCTTTTATCATAGCCTTCAGGGTGTAAAGAACAAAGATATCTAATCCTTCTTTCATCAGAGATTTTTAATAGCAGCATGTAATTATTTTAATGCATTTATAGAGAGAAATGTTACAGTTGGCTAAAAGAAATACAATATATGGTGTGTATAGTAGGTGATGTGCATCTATCATCTCTGCATGTATAACCAATTTAATTTGAAGCTGCATGGAATGTTTTGTCCCCCTCCTGTAGCAGCAGTTTGAATTGAAGAACATTGTTGAAATAATAATTTTAATTTCAATGTTCTCACCTAAGTTAGAGATAAGTTGATGATTTTTAACTTTGTCAATATAACGTGCAGATTCTCTCTCATTTTACAGAAAAAAAATTGTGTCTGCAATACTCTACCACTTTGGTCTCAGAAACCTAAGGAACTCTTTCTGTTTTTATCATTTTTAAGATGGCAGAGAATTTTTAGAAATATTATGCATAATGCTATGTAACCACCCAGAATTATTGTTGGAGATAAACTTTCCTCCCCAGGAAGAAATCTTCTCTGTGCTTAGAAAGAGTGGAAATATTCCCAGAACTCTACTTGAGAGTTAACTGTATCCTTTCTTCTGTCTTTTCAGAAGACAAAAAGTGTTTTTAAGAACAGTCAGGTATTTGGCCAATATTGCAATACAAAGAGAAGATTCAGATGACTATTCAATTTTAATCACTGGCAATTCCACCTGTAAGGAGGATTTCTGCATAAACACTTATAAATAGTTCTGGCCTCTGATTTCAACATGTTGTGTCTCCCTGAATATGATGGGTTACACTGTTTTTCCTTCAAGGTTATTTGGAGACTTTTTTCTCCTCTACAAGATCTTGTTTTCTATTGCTCAAAACAGCAACAAATCTCAGTAATACAGACCAATTCTTTCCAGGGAGCAAGATACTCTGGAAAATCTTTGGACAACAAGGCTTAAACAATGGGAAAGCCTCCACAGTTGAAACAATCCCCACTGACATGATAAATGCAGTGACCCTGAAGCTTTAACTGGCAAAAAAACCCAAACAAACAAACAACTCCCCCAAAAACCTAGAAAACACCAAACAAGAAAGCCCTCCAAAGAAAACCAAACAAACAAACAAAAAAACCCATAACAAACCAACCCAAAAACCCTCAAGCACCAAAAACCAAACCAAACAAAAAAAAACCTCAAAAGAAACAAAACTCCATCTTTACAAGTTTTAAAGTTTGGGCTTCATCATTTTTACAGTTCCACCCACAAGCAGATAACTTCAGTCTCAAAGCCTTAGCAGGGGAAATTACAAGTATTCCCAATAATGAGCAGGTCAACATGGAGAGCTGTAAGAGGCTCACTGTTCAAACAAGCTCCTGTGGTATGGTGGATAGATGGGGCTCTCTCATTCACTATGTTCGTGCTCCAAGTTATTTTTATAAAGCAAAGTCAGACATCCCTTTTATGAACACAGCATGGTTACAGGGGTAAAACCAAATATTATTACCACTTTTAATAGAAATATCACCCATTCAGTCAAGAACGTAGAAGAATAATAGCTAAGCTATTACAAAGATCTTGAGCATCTTGTTAATTTGGCAGCTGACAGCGCATTTTAATGCATTCAATGTGTTCTCCCTTCCTTTTAATTGTTTGATGAATGCACATCATAGATTCTACTGCCAAGAGCTCTATTTCTCTTAGATTACCAGAGGCTGAGTAGCAATATATAAAACACATCAATATTTTTATCCATTACTCATGACTTGATAGAGGATGATGACTATGTTTTCCTGCTTAAAATAGAAAGATGGCCAAGATTGTCAGCAGGGACTTGATTGGTTTGCAAAAGAAACTTGCCCAAGAGACACACTGTAAAAGCTCTGTGAGATTAAAGACCTATGTGCCATTGGAGTACACAGGCAAATATAAATATAAACATAGCACCAATGCAGAGATTCTCATTCTTCAAAGAGCACAGTCTAATTCACAGAGGTCTAAATGCTCTTCTCCAAAGTGTAGTAGCCCTGTCAGTGCAGAGTATTACCCCCAGAGAGATTTCTCATGGCAGTTTTAGACTGACTGACATCCTGAAATACTCTTTTAACTCTTTGAGCAGAAGCAATGTAAACCTTTCTTATTCTGGCTGTGATAAAAAGCACACAGAAGTTATTTTGGATGAGGAAATATTTGTTCCAAAGGTTGGGAAACAAAATGAAACTGCAATGAAGTTCACTATTTCACATCCCCATAGCCACTCTCATTTATTGCAGCCCTCTAAGACAGCCGTAACAATAACTCAAGCAAGGTTTGCCTTGGACAAACCTCCACTCTCCCCTGTGACCTCTACAGAGCCTGCTCAAGTCAAGGCTGTGGTGACCTATGCATCAGGAAATCTCCTTCTGATTGACTCACTCTGATGAAACATGGGGAAAAATGCAGAGGGGGTGGTGGGAAGTTTCACATGGGGATGCACTGCCAGGTGTCAGGCAGTGCTGATCCAGGGCACCTGTGCTGGCACTCTGTGTGTGCCAAGATGCTGGAAGAACATGCTTCATTTGGAGTAGAAATGCACAATATTAATAAACACCTTAAGTCTTTTTTCTTCCTAAACCAGCATGCCTTGGCATACAAACACCTGTCCAGGCTTCTTGTATTTCTGTTAACTCAGAAGTGGTCTGTACAAATCAATAAGACCTGCATAAGCAAATGAGGAAAAAGTCTAAGCAAGTCTAAGCTTATCAAGGGGAAGTGCTGAAGGAAAAATACAAGTTACAAACAATTTCTCTTGATTTGCCTTTGAAATTCATCTTTAGCATGCTGAACTGAATCAGGGCAGAAAAGTGGTGGTGGTACTAAATACCCAATACAAGAAGTAAACACCAAGAAATTGCTTTGCCTATCTCAGTGAAACTTCTAATCAATTAGTTGGACTGTACATGCTTGCAGCCAATTTACATGTATTTCCAAATCAAAGAAACTTTTGGAAACCACACCAGAAACACAATTAAAATACAGTAGAGATACATGGGAACAAAATAAGCAAATCCCAATTAATTCCCCTTACTCCTGGAATGCATATCAATATCTAGAAACCATGGCTTTAGTTTAATTAATTATAGTTTAAGTTCTATGAATTTTCAATATTATGCTCATAACAAACTCTTCTGATATTTTATAGCAAAAAACCTAGTTATTTTAAACAATTTTGGGGAAGATTCAAACTAATCATGGCTAGCAGCTGTAGGGGCTGATTCTTAGATGAATGAAGACAGAGAGATGAGTGGACTGCTTTTCATGGCTCATAAAAAGAGAATTTCTCTCTTCATTTCTCTTAGCTGTACAAGTGGATGGTGAAGTGGAATCATTTCAATATGTGAGGTGTGTGAATCCCACCCAGCAGTACCAGAGATTTGGGTTGGCTGTGCTCATGAAACAGACCAGCTGGGATCACTGCTGTGCTCCCATGGTTTTCATTAGACATTATGCTGTAATGGTACTGCATTAATAAAACTACCACCTACAGTCAGGCAATGCAAGGAAAGTCCAGACTTTCTGTTGTGGAGGATAACAAGCTTAGAAGGAGCACTGATACCCATTTAGGCACCCAGAAGCAGATGGAATTGTCTTGCCATCTCATGAGATATTAGAACGTGGACACCCAAAATCCTGTTAATAACACCTGTTAACCTAATTACAAAGATCTGCATCTGCAATAAATTATTTCCAAAATCAAATAGCTTCCAGCACATCTCTTATGACTGCTGATTTGAAAGGCTGACAACTCAGTTTTTTCAACAAAAACAACAAACAACAAAGTACCTTCTCACCTGCCAGAGATTTAAAAGTCCTAATAGATCAAACATTGATCCTTTTGTTAGGATACAAGCCTTCAACTTGTAAATACGTGACACCAAACATAACAAGAACTACAAACATTGCTTAAGACTAGTATTCACACTTAAAGGTATTTGGACTCAATTGGAGTTTTCTTACCAATTTCTCTATTTTCTCTGTGAAACTGGCTCTCAGATGAGTTTAGCAGTTGTTACTAATGATGCACGTGTGTGTGAGAAGATAAATGGGGATGGTTAATTATGCAGTATCTGGTGAGATTAATGTTGTATCTGTATTATGCACATGTTTCATTGAGAGAGACAATTTTATACACCAGACCAGGCAATTGATTAAGATGAATCATCAGGTCACTGAAGCTCATTTTACCAGCCAGTACAATGGGCTCTGTCTGGCAGCTTCAGCAATTTGGGTTAACATGAACCTCTTTTCCCAAGCTGTTTTGAGGGGGTAGTTCAAGAGCAGAAAGGCTCAATCTTTACTGTCAGATAGATGATGTTAGAGGAGGAAATTATCCTTATAAACTATCTCCAGTGTACAGGTTAGCTTTCATTTTACATTTCTTTTTAGGGGGAAGCAATTACATGTCCCCACATTAGAGCAGGTAAGGCTATCACCTCCTAGCTAAGCAGAGTCTTACAGTTAAATTAGTCTAGGTATAAAGAAGATTCATCAACACCATGAAAAAGACCTGGCAAACTTGCACTATTAGATTTACCACATCTGAGCTGCTGCAGTGACTTTCACTCTAAATGAATTATTTGATTTTGCTGTCTCCAACACCGTCAACAAGACTTACAATTCTCTCCTTTTAAAACAAAGGCTCAAAGGCATGCAGTGGCATTCACACTGGAAGCTACAAATCCAGGACAGGTGAAATTTTGCCATTGTTTTACTACTCCTGTGTTGACTTCTACGTTGGCCAACAGTGATGAAGAAACAGGCATTTTTAAATGTATCTTTAAGCACCATTACAAACTGACAGCAGCAGTCACATCTGATGTATTTTTAAAAATGGACCCAATTGGGTCCTGCACATCTGCCACAAATGGAGCAGGCAAACTTAATGGCATCTTTATTGCCCACATGACAAAATGTTTGAATTAGGTTTTTATTTCTAGATTGAAATTAATCTGCACTCACTGGAGACTGAGTTTACATTAAGAAAAATATTGAGGAAGTCTGTCTTGCATCTGGAATGGAAGCTTTGTAATGACACTCAACTCTTGTGGGAATTTTTCCCAAAATTAAGGACTATTCCCTGGAAGATCTGTTTGCTGAATAAATGGGTTTAACTCTTTCCAGAGAACATTCTACATGTTTCTTCCTAGAAATCACTATCACTTAAGTGTTATTGGAGAATACTGAATGCCCAAAATGAGCCTAGAAATTCACACTTGGTTATATACCATGGGCACAGTAAGAATTCAGCAGAGAGAGGGAGTTGATGATGTATTGCCTCACCTATATAAAATGGTGACATTCCAAATGTTTGTAATATGTTTCTATTTGAAGGACCTTTATAAATGGAAGGGGATGGGGAAAAAAAAGAGATGTTTAAAAGACCAGTATATTAAAAATCAGGCTGCTGTAAAAACATTTTTTGAAGTGTTAATGCTTTTCATGTAGCAAGTTGTGTGGCATACTATAAAATTTGTGGATTTTATAATATCTCTTTAAGAGTAATATAAGCAGATGGTTGATGTTTTAGTGGCAATCTCTTCTATGTGCATTTTCAATAAAATAAAAAAATGAAACCGTTCCTGGCCTGTGATGTTATGATGATACAGATAACTGAACTGTGCTGTGACATAGCCATTTAATAATGCTTCCTATGAATTGTGCTTTTTAAATGTAGAGGAACACCTCCATCTAATCCTGAGGAAGGTTCCACTCACATTTCATGTAACTAAAGCATAAGAGTGAATCATTAATCAGAACAGTCTCTCTGATAAATTTTTATATGGGTGCAAGAGAAAATTAAGAAATAAATATCTGGAGAAAGCACAATAAACTTCAAATTTTCTGTGGAATGTGTGGCCAGTGTTGAATTAGACTTTGATCAAGCCATGTATTTTTGAGAAACCCTGAGGCATTTTTCAGCACCTGAATGTGTTCAGGCCATCAGATTGGCAAGGTCCCAACATGTTCTGGCTAACCAAACTCCCAAAAAAATGGTGACACTTCCCCAGGTCTCTGCTCTGTCCTGACTGCAGTGTTCTCTCTGCTGCTGTTCTGTTCCTCCTCAACAATGGACAGCAAACCCAAATTTCACACCCCAGGCACCAACAGATGCACCAGGCTGCCAATCACTCTGGAGCCAATTCAACACACGCACACTTAAGCCTAACACCAGTACCCTCTATGACCATATTTACAGTCTGACACAGCAGCAGCAGTGAGGGCTCCTGCATGGTGGTGATATTAGTTCACAGTAAGAGATAATCCACTTTGGTGGACAAGTTGTCCTTTTGTCATTTAAAAGTGATAATTAAATGCTGGTTTTGCTTACTGGCCATGCAGGATGCTGTTATTCCTATGACCCTTTGGACACTGAATTTTCAGTGAAGAACACAGCAAGGCAGCTCTCAGAGCATGCATTAAGAGGGTTGTGGTTTGGCTTTACTGCTCCAACTGGCTTCTTTTTACCTTACCTTCTGCAGTCAGATTTGGAGACTATTTTCCCATCATCTCACAAAGGTGTTACAAAGTTTAATAAAATAGAAATTGTAAAATATTTTAAGCCTGTTAAAAGAAAAACACTGCAAACCATAAACACCACAAAAGATGGTTATTGGCATCTGAGACTCCCATTGTTAGCACTTGCTATGTTGAAGAAAGACCAGCAGTACTCCTGATATTGCAACACTCCTCTCTTGCTGCAAGGATCATCATTTCTCTGCCAGTTTAGCACTTCATGGGTATTTTGAATTCCTCTTCCTTTTTATGTACAATGTGAAATTAATAATACTCTAAAATACTGACAGTCTA
Source organism: Euphonia xanthogaster (assembly GCA_034509185.1). Taxonomy (NCBI): domain Eukaryota; kingdom Metazoa; phylum Chordata; class Aves; order Passeriformes; family Fringillidae; genus Euphonia; species Euphonia xanthogaster. Next base: position 10,572,459 of record JAYDZK010000233.1, read on the forward strand.
AAAGAGGTAAGCACATCAAAAAGTTTAGCTCTGGCATATAGTCATCTGCTCTGAGCCAAAATTATTCAGAGTTATGTGGATTTAGTGACTGTGCATAGATAGACACCCCTCCAATCCTGCAGTGGGAAAACCAAAACAAGACAGTATTATTGACATTAATGAGATCAGAAGCAAATTCATCTGTTGGTCATGATTTGAACATTTGAAGACCAGACTTGTGACAGCTCAGAGAAACCAACGATTTCCTTTCATTTCCCTCTGACATTTCCTGTTGAATTACAGACTTTGCTGTGTTGTTTCATGTTGCAAGGAATAGTGGTCATCCCCATGGATAATGTTTCCTTTCCCCTGCAGAAGGGACAAAAGATTTACACATCCTATAAAGGAAGACATCAGAACATGGAAATGCTTTTAAAATTACATTCTTCACTTTTCTGAAAATATATTTCTTTGTGTGTATCCTACAACATAAAGTACATTTATAGAATCCAAAGTGGCATACATTAGGATGCTTTTCAACAGGAAAATAAAGAATAAAAGCAGAGCACTACTTCTCAAGTATTTTGAACTTTCAGACATCACCAAAGATGGGAACTTTTTTTCCCAGTCATTTTTCAAAGTATCAGACTATGCCTTTATATTTTCCTGTATGGCTGATAAAATGCTAAGTGCTGCACCTCATACATCTCCCTGCATATAGATACAGAACAGCTGTCAGAGGCTCTGAGCACCTCTGAAAAGGTGATGAAGTTCCACTTCTGGAAACGACCCTTTGTTGCAAAAGACACTTCAATGTTTTCTATCTTTTCCTCCGTATGAAAGTCATTGTGGAGATACCAGCTATAAAGAGAGTTTTCTTTGTACACTTGGTGCTTTTCTCTCATCCTTTCTTCCTTCCTCTGACTCTGCCCATTGAATAAGCACTTTGCTGAAGTAATTCCCCTTCTTGGTGAAATCAAACATTAAAATAATGAGGGCTGGTTGTCATTTTTCAATGTTTTCATCTACTGTGATAAGCCAGCAATCTTTTTCAATTTTCCTGCGTGACAGCTAATGGTCTTGATTTTGGAGGTTTCACATGTGAGTTTGAGGATTAGGATTGCAGCAGGAAAACAAAAGGTAAAATCTTCCACTCACTCTGAAAACAGCAGAAATCAAACTCACTCCGACATTTCTGCTGCTACAGGAGCCTTCCAGCAAAGAGGATTGAAGACTGCAAATCACCACTCACACACAGAGTTATGTCCTCTGAAATTTTAAAAGCTTAAGCTAAATATTGAAAGAACATCAGTTTAGAATATTCATGGGTCTGATAATGATATTTAAAGAGCTTCCCTCACCACAAAACATAAAAGCACAGGATAGCTCCTGATACATTGCTGGCTGTAAAACAACTTTCATTACAATCCTTACTGTGTTTCCCAGATAATGTGACTTGGAAAACTGATAGGCAACCTTAATCGAGTACACATCTACATCATTGAATATTTCATGCTAAAAACTAGGAGAGGAAAACCTTAGGTAAAAAAATTCAGATAACATTGAACACTGTTAGACAAGACATTTTTCCTGTTTCTGCTGTCATCGATATCAAATGTGTGCCACTGCATCCTGAAGACATGAATTTAAGATCAGAGCAAACATTCCCCCTTCACCCCGTTCAACTCTCTCCTATGACCACTCAGTTTTAAAATGTTCCATCCTGGTACATTATCTGAAGAACAAAAATACTTTATCTGGGCTTACGGCTTTTATTCAACACCCAGAACAATCTATGTCTATTCCTTTAAGCTCCTTAGGATGTGAAAAAAATATGGTTACATAAATCTTTGTAATCCTGAGGGGAGGATAGCATATAAAGGGTTTACTGGCATTAGGATTAAGTCTAGTGTATTACAGTGCAATCTTTAATCTCCTAAAATCTACCTCACCATTCCAAGCTGTTTTGTGTGAGTAGATGAAGCTTTGGAAATAGGACACATAGCTGGCAAGAGTGACAGACAGAATGACTATAAAAAATAAAAAAGAAAAGGAAAAGCGAGAAAAGAAGCAATTGGTAAAACTGTTAATGGGCTGATTTAACACAGTGACATGCATAATATTATTTTTATTAATTAAGAAATGACAGAAGCTGGATGAAGTTCTTGTAAAACAAATTAGGAGGAAAAAAAAATCATCAAACTTTGAAAACAGGGAAGATTCAAACACAGACCAGAACACATCTAAAACCACTCTACAAGACAGTAAAGTCTTGTTTGGTTTTGAGACTCCTTGATCCAAACAAATATAATAAATGTTTCTTAGGTAACAAAAAAGGACACAACTGCATGCTGAAATGGACTTTTAGCTCTCTTTTGATGAAAGTGTATGGAATGAAAGCACTGCTGAAGCCATGTATTACTCAAGAGAAAAATGTAGGAAAAGGTTATTATTAGGTATATTTCTAAAGAATGGTACAGCTCTCTTTGGACTTGTGATTTCCTATTCCAAGGCTCCTGCTGAGGTACCCATGGCCTCTGCTGAGTTCAGAGGCTCAAAAGGCCAAAAGCAGTGCAGCTCAGTAATACGCAGGCTTTTCTGGATGAGGTACTGGAGCTCTGACCCTCAGCTCTGCAGCCTCAGCTGAGAGATCTCACTGCATAAGTCTCAGTTTCCTTTGGCTCTGGTAAGTCCAGGAAAGCATATATACTGACAAAAAAAATGTAAACGTTTGCTTAAAGGCTATTGTGACCACTGGTATCTAAATATGTGTTAAATTATAACTACATTGGGCCCTAGATAGTAAATCCAGATTGCATGCTGGTGCTGTGCTTGGAAAAGACAATTTTCCTTCCTCTTCCTCTGTGGCTGCAATCCCAATGCACAGGAGTAACACACAATGAAACAAAAAACAATGAAGCAAATTCTTCCACTTCTGTCCTGAAGTGAGACTTAAATTTTGAACCTAAAATCACTGTTTTGAAAAGTTCCAAGTGTCAGTGCAACAAATCATTGGACACCAGCACAAACCTCTGTATCTGCCTGGGACACTGCCAGCACAGTCTGGTTTTTTTCTTCCCACCCACTCTCTTTTAAACGGAGATGCCAACTTTTCTATAGCTCAAATTGTTCAACCTGCCTTGTCTAATTTTTAAATACACAGAAATATGTTTATCTGATAAATTCATGCAACAATTCTGCATATAACTGATATTTATCAGTATTTCAACTGTTAGGTAAGTTAAGTTTTACGTATTTCCAGCACTGAAGAGAAATATGAGCAGGAAGTAATCATGGTACTGCAGAACCTACAAGACAGCCCAATAATAGCACTTGCTTATTTAGTAGTTTGTATTTCCAAAGCACCACAAAATCATGAACAAATTAATCTAGGGCTTACACTGAATTTTACTGATAAGGACATTAAAAGCCTTTGGCAAATGTTTAATTGAAATAACTGCTGCACATTAATTCCAAGAAACTTGTTTTAGTATCTTAGAGATTTTGCAAACACCTAATGAGTGAACTCAGTATGCCCCAGTGCACAGAATCCTGTGTGTGCTCTTCTTGAATCTCAGCTAGCAAGAAAATGCTTTGAAATGACATCTTAGAAGCAAAGGAAGGGAACGTTAACAGAAGAATCTAATGATACACTGTCCCATGGAGCATAAGCAAAAACCACAGTCTTTAAGATTGTCTTTCAGCTGACAATATAGTTTTTAATGGAGGAAAAAAAACCCCACTCTGTTGTTTCAGTAATACCGAATTTGACTCCCAAATCTAAAGGTTTGCCCTTTTTAAAGCAAAAGTATAACTGTCATCCATTTTTCCCTTCAAAACCAGGAAGCTAATTGTGATAACTCAGTAAAACCTGGCAGAGAATGCACTGTGATGAACCCAAGGGGTTTCTTAGGAAATTATTTTTCAAGGAAAAGCATCACTGCTTTTCTGCTGTCTCGTGACAGAAATCTGCATCCTTTAGGTTCCCCAATGAACACCACTATCATGAATGCAATTTTTATTTTGAATTTGTTCTTCTTGCACACTCACTTTTGACTACAGTGCCTGGCATTTAACCAATTTGTCTCTCTCCCCAGTAAAAGTTAGATGTAAAGAAAAAAGGTGGGGTTCATCACATCCACACCTCAAACCACTTTCTGGATTTAATTTGCAAACTTCTCAGGGTCCACTTGATCACCTCTTTCAGATGACTAATAATGACAGTAACCAGTGTCAGGCCCAATACTGATCCCCCTTGTGCCCAGCTCCCCACCCACTGCATGGACTGTGACACATCAGCTTCTCAGGGAGGACACTGTGGGAAACTCTTTTAAAAGCCTTGGAAAAATCCAGTTTTTTTAAATATCAACTCAGATGATATTTATTGCTCAGCTCACATCAACAAAGCAGGTTACTCAGTCCTAGAAGGTGACCAGGTTTGTCAAGCATGATTTGCCCTCAGTGATTCCATGCTGGTTTTTCCAATCCTGTGCTTCACCTGACCTGTGACAGCCCCAGGGGGATCCATTCTCTAATCTCCCCAGGGACTGAAGTAAGACTGATGGGCCAAGAATTTCCTGAGTACTCCAAGAGACTTTCTTGTAGCTGGGTGTGGCAATCGCCCTCCATCCTCTGGACATCCCCTGACCTCCAGAACTGGCGCCACGTTTCTCTTCACAGAGAAAAGCAAGGCACAATTCTTCCAAGAATATTTCTGGGTTTCACATTCCCTGAACCTCAGAGAAAGAAAAAACAATTCTTATCTCATTTACTGCTCCTGTGCTGTTCACAAGTGGAATGCATTGTGGAAGATTGTTTACCTGAAGGGAATTGCTAATTGGATTCTGGTGTGAGTGTTTTGATTCACTGACCAATTGAATCCAAGCATGTGTGCTGGGACTGTCACTGTCAGTCACAAGATGCTGTGCAGGGGAGTGCAGTTGAGTGCTTGGAAGATTCAGTTTAGATGCAATGTAACATAGTGTAATATAGTATAGAATATTATAGTATACTAAAGTAATTCATTAGCCTTCTGATAAGATGGAGTCCTCCTCATCATTTCTTCTGGACGTCAGGCAAAAATATCACTGAAACAGAACCAGCCAGAGCTGAGGGAGAACAGCCCCCCAGCCATGCCAGCCAGCTCCCTAAACTCTCTGGGGTGCACACCCCAGGGCCCGCAGTTTGCAGCTCAAGCTCCTGCCAAGCTCATGCACCAGCCCCCCTTGCACTGACAGTGATGCTCCATCCTCTTTGGCCTCCTCTACAGGACAAGGTCAGGTCATTATGGTCCTTTAGACTTTTGCTTACCCAGTTTTGGGGGACAATCCAGTAGAGGATCTGGAATATTTTGAGAGGGGAAGAAAAGGGAAGGCAGTTGGCAGAGTAGGAACTGCAGAGTAGGAGAGTGAATCGCCACTTTCATGGAAAGAATGTGGAAAGGAAGTGTATTATATTCTTAGAGGAAGGTGTCCTGCAGTTGCAAGACTGAAGTTCTTCAGAGATCCACCTGTTCAGCCTACCTGTGCAACGCTTTGCTAAGTCTCTACCACGTTCTCTGAATTATGTTTCTGCCAGTGTCTCTTCAGGAAAACATCTGTGCTTTCATATGAAAGAAAAAACTGACAATGTATTTTTCCTATATGTGGATAACATGCTGAATTTCAATTTAGCATCAATTCCTCCTTGAATAAATGCACAGAAACAATAAGTGTGCCATGAAAAGAAACAAAAACTGAAACTGCTTAGACAGTAAGTAAAATAAAAATTATACCTAACAGAACAGCAGAACTTACCAAGCAGATATGAAGTGGATTCATTCCTCTCAATTGATATTCAAAGCCAAATGTTTGCCTTAGTTATAAAGACAGGAACATTTAAGTTACTCTGCCTTGTATTATGTTGTTTCTATCCTAAATTTCGTCAGAGAAAGTATTTGTCATCAACTCAAATGGAACTCAAATTTCTTTAACATATTCAGCATATATAAAATTCACTGATTTCACTAAACAGTTTTAAAATCCATCAGTAATTTTATTTTCAACAGTTTTATGAAAGAAAGGTAAAAATCTCATATATTCACATTCACAAAACACTACACCTCAGGAGAGTTAAAATTGAATAAATTGTGAACAAATGTTGATTTGGGGGGTGGGGTTAAAGCAACTTCACATTAGTGAAATATCCTATGGTACCTTACATTATTGATTCTCTGTCAACATCATGTTAGTTCTTTTCTAAATTAGTTCTGTGGCTTGACCTTGAAAAGATTGTGATGCAGAGTCCACAGGTTCATTCTAATTGCTGTTTTTCCTGGTGGACTTAACCATGCCAACCTGTCACTCATCAAGACCATTTGTCTGTGAACAGACTTAATTAAACATCTCAAATCCAATTTCTCTGATCCTTTCCACTATTAAAAAACCCCACATGTGCTCCATTAGCTATTAAGAGTTTCTAAAGGAAAAACTCTAACATCCTCATTGGCATTACTCTCTACTGTTGAAGAAAGGCAGAATTCAAAACCCAAGAATATTAATTAGGATGGGAAAATAAAATATTTCTAGAGACAACAAAGAATTGGCTAAGTCCTAAACATACATTAGAAGATTAAAGAATGATTCAAAGCACCTACAGAACTTTTCCCTTTTTTTTTTTCCTCATCTTCTCCATATAAGATCTTCAACATGCTGTACAGGCTTGATTTGAATATGAATTTTCATTTATCTTCCTTCAGGTTTTAAGAGGCAACTGTATTACTTTCTGTGAAAGAGGTAAGCATTTTCAGCTTCCTTTTTCATTATTTACATGTCCAGCACACTGGTAGAAAAAGTGAAAGTGAAAATACCTCAAATATAAATGTGAAGTTTCATTAAAATTATTGACAAGGTGCTTTTGCTTTCTATTCTTAACAAACTTTTGTGCAATTTTAGCTTTAATTATTAAATTGTTTCCAAATTCTATTTAACCATGTCTTGTCTTATAATTGCATTCCAAAGTATTTTATGTTTTAAAAAAGAACTAATCTCACAGTTTTGTAGAAGATTACTCTGCATTTGATAGATATTCACTGCACCATCAAGTAAAGTCTTCAATGCAGATTGCTGAGAGTTATAATTTAAAAGCATTTCTTAATAATTAATTTATGAATCATTAATATCTCTTACATTGGGAAATATTTAGAAAATGCTATTCCTATAGCAGCTTTCATGAAAGAAAAGTTAGTGGTTATGGCTGGTTTTATTGTTGCAAAGTCTTTAATGCCTGGTGAGGTAATTCTCTCTTCTTGCTCTCAGTTACATATTTTCCAGAATTTTATGGCTGCACCAAGACCCAGTCTCTGCAGCAATGTTTGAAGAGGAGTTCCTTCATGACAGATACTAAACAGGCTAAGCACTATTTTACAACTCTAATTAAGGCTGCAGCAAGATGCACTAAATAAATGCTCAGCCCAACCTCTAAATTTGAACTATACTATGAAGACATCTCTGAATTCAAACCACTCCCAAGCACAGCAACAGCTTTTTATTTTACAGCTTTATCAGTGTGGAGTTTGGGAATACAAAGTTTATGTCATAAAGACATTTAAAAAAGAAAGGCACTGAGGTTTCAGAATTACTGTGACCTTCTAAAGCAGTGTTCAAACATTACCTCAATGGGTTCTGTCATTAGAATTTAGATCCTTGATGCTAAAAAAACCTAGAGGCTTATTTTCATGTTTGGTGCAACAAATTATGTGAGCTGCCTTAAAATACAGCAGCAATCAATCTAGGAAAGACACATATACCCCAAACAGTGCATGTGTCTAATCTGTGTACTGCCAGGCTTGATAATTCTCTTCTGTTGAGTTTGTATCACCTCCAAGAAATATAAAGTAACATGACAGTGTCAAATAAAGCAAACTAACGTAGCATGATTGATCTCTGGTGTCAGGGCAGCCAGACTCATCCCTGTGTCATTCCTAGGGCCAGACAAGAGACATTTCCTTTAACACTCAGGAACATATTGCATCTCTATAGCTGCTATAGTGTCTGCCTCATACAAATGCACACATTAGCTTTTTATAATACTGCTAAATCTTCACGCATGCAAAGGTTTTTTTAACCCTACACCTCACTGGGATTGGAAGAAGGAGAAAAAAAATATTTGTTCTTCTCAATGCAATCTTTTTGATGAATGAAAAGCACTGCCTGGAATAAGAGCAGGAGCACCCAAATCTGCCAATATTCAAAGTACTATGGGAGGTGATGGCTCTGCTGCACACACGCAATGCAGTTTATCTGATACTGAGAAAGACTGAACATTCTTATATCAGATATGTTCTCTTGGCAGAGAGACACATCCCTGAATTTGAAGGCTAAAAATATCTATGCTGAAAGTGTCAGTCCATTCCCTCTTGTGGTGACTATCACTCTTACTATTCATTTCTCCCATTCTTTAAATTCTATTTTACATCACACCAATGTACATGTGAGCAGCATCACTGATATAAATGGAATTAATCAGTATTCAGCCTGATATGCCTGGCAGCAGTACTTTATTTTTCCTAACTGTTCCAGTTTATTAGGCTTCCACACATCAGTTCTCATTTGCAGGGAAATATAATAATAAGAGTAGAATCTTAAAAATGGTATCTGTTTGGCAAGACTCTTAAAAAACAGATATGGGCTACGACATGACTCCTGTCCTGCATAATAATTAAAAAAAAGAAAGTACCCTGAGTCAGAGCACTTGTCCTTGTGGCTGCTGTGGTGTCTCTGACATGCCCAATGGGTGAAGCTGTCACAGGAGCAGAGACCCCTGGCTGCTCCCCCTGTATTGACCCAGAACCCACAACTGTGGGGCTGGAGTTATTACTGGGTACAAATGGTCTCCAATTTCAGCACTTTCAGGGATGGAAAACTCCATAGGATACCAGCCAGACACTGTACTGCTCTATTATTTGTTCTCATTATTACTTTGTTCTGCCAGTGTTAGCTCTTTACAGGCATCCAGAGAGAGGATGTCTTCCAGAGAGAGGACACTCCCACAGCTAAGTCCAAGCAAGGCTGTTCCAGCTTGATCAGACATGCCCAAACTGCAGGGAGGATCATTCCCCCAGGGATGGGGGTGAAGGGCTCAAAAATTGGCACGTGCTGAACCCTGGAGGTGCCTGGCAGCCGGGTTAGGGAGAGCCAGACAAGACTCTGCTTTCAGCAGAAGATTTACTAACGTGATGGTTTTTGCTCTCACATGTTGCTGCCACAGCTGGTGCTCAGCAATTGCCTCCTTTACCTTATAATTCCACACCTTTTAAGCTTATCCTCACTCAGAAGATTCATTGCTCCTCTTTCAGATCTAGCATTAAAAATGAACACAAAAAACCCAAACCAGTATAACATTCAAACATATAAAATATCAAAACAGCAAAGACAAGAGAGAAAAATCAATTTATAGATAAAACTACAATCAATTCAGTAAGTGGGAGGTCTCAAGCTTGCCAAACTAATAATAAGTCCCAGCTCAAGACCTTTTGTTCTATAATTGCACTTGGAAACTTTTTCTGATTACTCAAATAGACATAAGCACAACTTAAACACCCTAGTTTATGGTTTTCTCAGGTGCAATAAGTCCTATACTTAAGCTCTTTTGTCCCCCAGAATAAGGACTGAGAGTTTTCTAAAGTCCTCAAGTTTTCTAAATTGCCTCCTTTTTTTTTTATGCTACCCCTTAAGAAGACAGAGTTGGCTTTTTCTGCAATTCTAAGAATTATTAGGAATAAACTTTGGACATATATTTGCATATAAAATATGTAATTTCTCTTTAGTTTGAGTGTTTTGTCTATTAATAATCCATTATGACAGAAATGTAATCAAAGCAGAAATCTCTTTAGACTACATTATTCTTTGTTTACTAAGTGTTTAGAATGCTTTAGATAATGAAAATTTTATGTGGAGAATGCAATAATAATCATATAGTGTTTTTAGAAGCACTCTTGTTTCTTTACACAATTAAAAAAAATTATTTTAGGGTTTACTTTTGCTGAAGTTGTAATGTTTATGACAGAGATTTCTGGATTAGATAATAGCACAGGGTTGCTTTTATTACTCTTTCATTCTCTATAAAAAACAAAAGGTATTTTTGAAAGTTTTAGGAATTGTAGTATAACACTTATAATGATCAAATCTGAAAAGTGGCATTACATGTGATTTAATAAACCAATGTTAAAAGAAGGTAGAAGGAAGCCTGAGCAAAATAGTAAATGTCATGTAGGCTCAAAAAAAACTCCCATTTCAGCCTGTGATGATGCTCATCTGTGTTATTGCCTGTTAAAAGAGTTACACAAACAAAGCACAGCCAGGCCTGCTGTATTTCCTTCTCAGCCTTACCAAATTACCAACACAGATTATTCTCTATACACATGCAAGGCAGAGTGCACTTCTTTTTTTACCAAAATAGCAGCCTTTTGGTCCTTTATCCTTAAAATAAATATGAGAAGAAGGATCTTACATTTGTTATGTGTCTTATCCATAAGTCCTCACATTTTTCCAAGGCATAATGACTCAGTTTCTGAAGATGGGACTTGTGACATGTATTTCCAACACTAGTGTGTGAACTGTAGCAACTTCTACTACTTCAGAAGTTATCAGAAAATGTAGTGGCAAATTCTGTTGCTCTACAAACTACAACTTTGTCTTGAGAACACTTTTAAAGATTGCAAATAACATTTTCTTTGTACATTGCAATGGCAAGTGGATAAACTGCAATTTATAAAATGTCACATCACTCTTAATCCCCTGATCTCCCAAGTATTAGCATTTGATCTGTATTGCAAATAGTATAGGTCAATTTTTTCTTTGGCACGTGGCTACAAACAGTTGGAGGTTAAGTGCCAAGACCAAAATGTACATTTTTCTCTGCTTCCAAACAGTGCAAAGTGACATCATTTGACTGATTACTGAGGTGGTACTATCAGTACTGAAGTGTTACAAGAGTCAAATGTGGCTGAATTCACAAAATCCTCTCATCTACCTCGTTATCTCCAGCAAGTCCTAGAAATTGTCTGTTGCTGGAAGGTGCTTACTGAAACAATATCAAGCACAGGTAGCATGTCTCCTGAATAAAAAGAACTTTCTTGTACAGAATGTAAATAATTTTTTTCAAGAGAAACTAAGCAAACTTTTACTTAAATAGGCTCTTGGTCTGCCCACTTATCAGTCAGTGACCTCACTTTGAAATAGAATCAACAGGACTTTTTCTTATTTTTTTGACAGTCTTACCCCACAATCCACTAGTCTTTTCTGAGAAAAAAAAAAATCACTGAAAATAAACTAAATAAACTGAGTGAGTACAGGGGAGAGATGGTTAACACAGCCAGCTCTGATCTCCATGAAGTATTCAACTAGATCTGATCACCAAAGGGTCTTAAATTAAGCTGACATAAGATAAGAGGGAAGGTCCTCACAGGGATAACTAACTAAAAGATCAGGAAGAAAGAGGTGCAATAAATAGTCCATTTTCTCAGAGAAAGGAAGGTACAAGTGGAATCCCACAGGGATCTCTGCTAAGGCCTCAGCTGCTCAACACATTCAGGAATGATCAGAAAAAGAGAATGGAAAGGAGATTGAGTTTGCTACTGAAGACAAGTTTTTCAGGGGAAGAAAACCAATAGTGGACTGAAAAAAAAAGAAAAGTTGCAGAAAGACTCTGTGGCACTGAGTGATTGAGGATAAAATGGCAGATGACATTGGAACCAATCAAATGTAAAGTAATGAGCTTGGCAAAAAAAGAAAAAAACCACAAGCAAACCAAACAAAACAAAAAACCCCAACCTCCCCCCCCCCACCCAA
>JAYDZK010000233.1:10584365-10642829 GCA_034509185.1 Euphonia xanthogaster
GGGAAAAAAAAAAAAAAACAAAAAAAAAAAAAAAAAAAAAAAAAAAACCCAACCCCCCCCCCCCCCACCCAAAAAAAAAAAAAAAAAAGAAAACCCAAACAGTTTTAACTTCATGTGCTCAGGAATTGATTCTGAGACACCTATTGCCAAAGGCAACAGAGATCTTAGGTTAAAATCACCTTATGAACATAGCAGTTCAGTGGCTTCAGAATTATAATCACAGGAAAACCTCAAAGTGTAATGCTTCTGTGTAAAGTTTGCATTGTGTCCTCATCACAATTGTTTTGTGGTCCTTTCATCTGAGAAAAAGCATTTGAGCAGAATTTGAAATAGAACTTGACAAAAATTCTTAAAGTTAACCAAGTAATTTCCACAGAGATACTTACAGACTAGCACTCCCAAACTAGAAAAAAAATCAAAAAAGGGCCCACTAAAAATCATGACAAGTGTGAAAAAGGTGAAGGAAGAGTTGGTTAACTGCCCCTTCCATTGCAGTAACAAGAAACCCCCAAATACAGATTCACAGGTGGAGGTTCAAACCCAAATCAGGCAGGCACCACTTCACTTCATGCAAAGATGGACTGTGCAACTCCCTGACATGAGGTAGAGAACAAATGCTAAAAACAGGCATGAATTCACAAACTCTGGAAAATATTAATAAAACAAAAATCTTACAGGCTCTTAAGACCAAAAAGCCTGCCCTGGACTCAGGCAGTCCTTTTTCCTCAGATGCCATGAAATTACCACACAGTGCCACCTTCTCCCAGGTCTGAGCTGGGATCCCAGAGCAGGGGGGCCTTAGTCTGACCTGTTGTGGGGATTCCCACGGGCTCCACAGACAGACTGCCAGCACCATGTCCTCTAAAGCATTGCAGGGCCAAAATCCCAAAGAAAATCATTTCCAAATCCTCTCTCAGCAGGACTAATTCAGAGTGTGCAACACTAAGCAAGCAGTCTGTCCATCTTCAGCAATTCTCCTTAGCTTTGGGTTTTAAAAGACTTTTCTAGAAACAAACATTTTCTTTTTGGAGAACAGATTTCCATTCTGATGACAAAAAGTATTTCAAATGAGGAGGAAATGATAATAATATGCATATTAATAACTTTACAGTTATCTGTGGGTTCAAAAGTCCTTTGTAAGGAAGAGGAAGATTAATCATCTGTTCTGCCAAGCAGGAAAAAATGGCAGAGCAAGCTGTACACGAACCCAGACTCAAATGCTTGTTTAGTGTTCTGTAAATTGAGCCATGCAGTCTCCTTGGATATACAGGAAAACCTCAGTGAGAGTTAGAACAGGGATTTTACTCCATACATTATAATAAAAGGTGTTTTTTCCTCCATTCAACATGATTTATCCTCCAGTCTTACAGCTAGCTTGAGCTGCAAGAAGAGTGTCATAAAAGCATGCTGTAAAAAAAAAAGAGGAAAAAATAGGAATGCTGCACCTCAGTTCATCAATGCTACTAACTACAATGAATTTGAGAATTTTTAATTATAATTCCTAGAAAATTAAAAGCTCCTGTTTACAAAAATGCTGTGTGTTTTTTCTTTCTTTCTTCATGAGCTGTACTCAAAACATTTATCTATCTTGCAGTTCCTATGAAGAGAAAACAAAAGCTACAGTCTTACAAAATAAAAATGTATTTCAACTTGAAGACTGACCTACATGTTCTGTATAAGGCTTTTTAAATCCTATCAAATGCATTTTAGTTTTTGGAGCCCTGTTTTGAACTGCTATCTGTGACCTAGAACTAAAATCTGTAAAGCAGTTAACAGAGTGGGGGGTTTTATGTTGTTGGGGTTTTTTGTTTGGTTGGGTTTTGTGTTTTTCTTTTAATTCAAAACAAAATCACAAAATTGCACTTAATGGGTTTAGGTTTGCTTATCCCAATATCGAGAATTTGGTCATCTACCCAACTATATCTTAAACAGCCTGTTCTCTTTACTGAAAAAGATTATGCTGATAAACAGAAATGCAGGACAACTTTGATCATCCATCTGTGTGCTGATCAGCTAAGACAACTTCACAGCAGTTGGTACTGAGGATCCAAAAATAACAACTGAAGTTCAACATTTTGGGCAATGGGTGAATGTAACTCAGTAAATACTGAGTTATATATTTCTCCTCATCTTCCACTGCATGATTAGATGAGTAAAATATTAAAATAAAAAATCTATGCCCTCTGAAAAATTAGCTGTGGCATTTAAGTGCTATGGTTTGCTATAAAGGGCTGATAACATTCTTCAACTTTTGTTTAATGTTATCTTTTACAAGGGGCCAAAAACATCCAACCCAGTCCAGAATAGGAAAAATCTCCCCTCCCAGCCTATGAATTTCAATCCACCCTGTCCATCATATCACTGAACATTTAGATTCCTGACTTTAGGCTTCAGGCAATAGCTATTCAATTGCTTTTAGTAACATTTCTAACTTCCCTACTCTGATTTTACAACAGCACATCCAATAACTGGTATACTAGAAGTCCTGAACATAAACATCCCAAATTTTGCATCAAAGTCATGCTAGGGATAACATAAAAGTAATGGAATATATAATGAGAAATGAGCTGAAGTCCAAATATTTAACAGCTAAATGCCTCTGGCTACCCAACACACACCCCAATGCAGCAAGCCTGTAGGAACAGTGGGGGAATAGGCAATGAAATTGTGATGTTTAAAGACCAGTACCTTCAAAGCAATAGCAAAAAAATAACTGGGAGCTAAGCACAAACACCTGAGATGCCAAAAAGCTTCCTTAACTTTGTAAGCTGCACAAAGTCCCAGGTAATCCCAAGAAGGAGCTCATTACCATGCAGGCTGTGCTTAGATCAGTCAAACCTCCCTAAGCCTTGCTCACTGATCATCTCTGAGCTGAGCTGATTCACTTTAAAGATCAAAGTGAGCAGCTGCTTGAAGGAGCTCCAACTAAGTCCATTAACATTACTCCTCCTGAGAAAGTCTTCTTGTACAAGGCTCAAAATGCAGCCAAAACCACACACTCAGAGGATCCACAGGCTAGAAATGCAAGGCAGGGAGAGGACTGCTCTGGGGTTACAAACACAGGTGAGGAAGGAAATGGTCAGTGCTCTCACATCAACCCATTTAACATTAGATGAGGATTCCAAAAGTCTGAAAACAGATAGTTATGTCAGCATTTTGCAGTGTAAGAAGAATTTATTGCATTGCTAACAGGAGCCTAAATTTTACATTCAAATCCTCATCATAATTTATTCAGGAATGTATTCTACCTTTCTGGTGCTGTGTTGCCTTCATTGACATTAATTTGTGTTTTCCCCTGATATCTGCAACAAAAAACTGAGTGCAGGTAAAAGATTAGAGCAGACAGAATCCGCATTCCTTTACTGGCATTAACCCTGCCCTCATTTATTTATGGATGAAGCTCTGTGGTTTAACAAACACAGGCACAAGGAGGGTAATGAGAGGATGCACACTCTGATATTTACTGTACAAAATTCAAATTGGGAGCTGAAGGTGTCATAATTGATTTTGTTGTGAGTTTTTCTAGAGTGCTCATCACTGTGGTATTTAAATTATTCTCCAAAATATAACTGATTAAATTCCATAATGCTCTTTAAGGACAATTAAAGCTGAAAATCTCAATGCAGTGAGTATTACAGTATGATACAGCCAAAACAACACAGGAGATACAAGTTTCTGATGTTTTGTTGGTCTGGGTTTTTTTTTATCTTGTTGGTTTTTTGTTTTTGTTTTGTTTTTTTTTTTTTAACTTCTGGATTCTAGGTTGGGGGGGCAGACAATTGTTTTTAAGGAAATAGGAGCTTTAGACTCACTTCATGATCTTCTTCCTCTTGATTACATAGTTACTGACACAAGGAGTGTATCTTTTAAAATTTCCCAGCAAAGTCAGCAAGAAATTATTATTTTGACTGTGAACTATTTTATTTTTCAAAGTAGGGAACATGGCACTTATTCTAAAAGAATATGATATTCATGAGAGTACTTTGACTTACAAAAGTAAAAATCTGTGGGATTTAAAAAACGTAACCAGCTGATTTGAGAACATTTGAATTAACATTGGTGATACATTACTTCACAGTAAAATTATTCATACTCAGCAGGAAATTAAGTTGTCATAATGTGCTAGTGTTAAAGAAAGTGTATCTCTTATCTACCCCCACATATGTTGCGTGAAATCGTTGAACAGTGGTTTCTCCTGAAACCGCTATTCAGCGTTATCTAGAACATATTCCCCTCTCTAAGTGGAGTAAAGTCATGTTGCTTATTTAGAACAAATTACTGACTTCATCAACTTTAATAAGAACTCCTACCTCTCTCAATATGCGAGCAATGAAGGAATTCTAGAAGAGCTCTCAGTGATAGCATTTTTACAGAACACTTAAAGAAGGAACTGTGAGCAATATTAGAACATTTATGCTGAGCTTCTGAGAGACAATTCTAAACAACTGGTAAAGTTCAGAATTCACCAATTGCCAGGAAAAATAATTTTCTGTCCTCTGTAACTTTGTACCACCTAATTTAAAAAATCTATTCTGTGTACCTGAAATTAATGAACCTGCTCTTTACAAAGTTGTCATTAGATGTATCTATAACATTTCTTAAGTGTAATTTTGCAAAGGAAACAAATGCACTGAAAAGGCAAAATTCACAAAGCACTGAAGACAATGGTGTGGTGATGCCTTGAGAGGCTACCTGGAACAGAAGCTAGACAGTGCCAAAAGAAGAGAGTAGGGATTTATTAAAAGGCCTTCAAAGGATACACCTGGGGCAGTACAAGAGCCCAGCTGAGGCTACACCCAAGATGGACTCTGAGTCACAACTCTGCACACTTACATGAGTTTTGCTCCATTTCCATATTGGGGTTAATTGTCCCATTACAGCTTCAGGTTATGAACTGACATCCTCCCAGTTTGCTCTCCTCAATTCACTGTTTATATTTTTGGGCCTGAAGCTGCAGTGGTGTCCTTGGTTCTCAGGCTGGAAAAGAATTGTTTTGTCTGACTAAACTGTGAGGATAACTTGCTAACACTTTATATGAAGTTCAGAGTCACACACTAAGGCAGTGCAGAATCTGGAAAATATGAAGGCTAAAACTTAAGGCATCAGTGGGAGTTCTTATGCTTCATAATTCAGGTGGTTTTGGCAAATGATATTTTCCTCCTGAAGAAAAAAGTCAAATTAAATTGGGATTTGGAAGAGGTGTATGATAGAATTTTGGTTTTAAGGACTGTTTTCCAGTCCTTGATGTAACAATTTAACATGGTCCTAATCTTGTTATTTTCTACCTAATAACTAAAGCACTCACTAAAAATGTGAAGAGGCATGAAGAACTTTTGCTTAAGGCATCTGTTAGTCAATCCATTTTGCTTTACTAGGTAAAATAAGATTTATTTTTATCTTATAAACTGCTTTTGAGTGAGCAAAGTCATTGTAATGATTATATTTGACCTTCACTGCTTAAACATCAGGAAAAATAATCACAATTCAGAGAGTTAATTAAAAATACACAATGATACAGAAAATTGAAAACTGCTTGAAAATAATGAGAAACTTTTATTTGGTAAGTAAAGCTCCAGGTGCAGCTGTTTCTTAGAGGAAAAAAACCCATCTTTTTTGAAATATCTCTGCTGTTATAATGATAGTAATTATTTTTATTCGGCAGTTTCCTGAACTTGCCATTCTCTTGAATACCATAGTATAAACCTGGTAAAACTGCATTCATTGATGAACCACACGTTCCATAGACTGGCCTGAAGTGTAAGGTGGTATTTTGCCAATCTGACAGGTTTTTCCTGATATTAAAATCAGTGTATGCCACACATAAAGACACAAGTTTGTGTATGTTCCTTTTCAAACATTACTACTGAGTCTACTGCAGACCCCAAAGCAACACTAAAAAGCTGGTTCCATTTCTTTGAACAGATTTAAAATACATTAGTGGAATTATCTATTTGTCTATTTGAGGAGCTACAGATTGGTTTCTAATGTTACTTTAGCATTCACTGCTTATAATAAACAGACAGAAGAGCTGCAGCCACAGGGCTTGGTCAGAACTGGGGTCTCAGTAACTTTATTCACTGGGTACAGCAGAGTCTGCCTGTCCTGCAGACTGACACCTGCACAGGTGGGCATCCCATCAGACCAGAGGGCTGCAACAGTCTGATCTTTATAGGGGAAAAAAGGGTTGAATTAAATTCTCTATAGGTAGCACAGCCATGGGTAGGGAAGTATTTTACCTTTAGACAAATAAGCTGTTCCAAAAAGCCATTTCCCAGCTTATTGTCATGGAGGTCTTCTATTGATCACAGCAAAACAACACTGTGATTGATCCTTCTTGTTTTTACTATTTCCAATATACTCATAAACTGAAAGTCTAGATACCATTTATGAGGAAGAAATCAGGGCAGCATGCTTGAGCCTAGGTTACTAAACACATGAAATTTTATAAAACAGAGTCCAGCTTCTTCACATCAACTGGTTTTACTGCAAAGGACAAGTAGACTGTTGAAATAGCATTGCACATAACAATGTTGCCTGATAAACCTATCAATATATATCCTTCTCCATTGAACCATACTGATTTTATACATCATCCCAACCTTAGGAGCACAGCAGCTGTCATATTTATCACCCCTGTGTTCAATGCTGCCTTCTGTTATTTCAAGTCTTACCTTCTTTTCTAGCAGGCTGTGTTCCAGGTCCTATATTTATGTTTGCCCTTGATCTTCACCGTGACAACTGGGAAGCCTTTATTGCTCTTTGGAATTCAGCTCTCCTGTTGACATGTTCTATGCAAACACACAATCTTTTCTCTAAATAAAATCAGTCTTTGCCTGATGGAGCTTAGCACATTAGCATGTAACTCAACAAAAAGTGGACATTTGGCAAGAAAAGGAGAACAGAAAAGGCCGCAGTTAAACTGGTGCTTGCCAAGACAAAAGAATAAAGTTTGCATGCCATATAGTGAGCACCAAAGCAGCTGCTTTACTCTTTTACACCTTGGGAATTCTGTCCTTAGTTCTCTAGAACTGATGCACACACACATTTGTCTTTCTGCTACAGTGAATGACTTCATTGAGAAAGTCATGAACATCCTGGAAGGTCTGCCAATGTCAAGTGCTGCCAGCTGATGGGACAGAGCATCTCCATCAGCAGTGATGTCTTTCTCAGAACTTCCACTTTTTTTGATGCTTTGGGCACCAAGGTTAAGAAAATGAATTTTACATTGAAAAGCAATCTTCCTGTTATGTGAAAAGAAGGAACACAAAAAAAGAACAAAAACGAGCTAATATTTGCCAACATTACTGACTAAGAGGACACAGAAAATTAAGCAGGGATGCAAGTAGCATTATCTAGAATTGGTTCTGACACAATGACAACATATTATTTTTGTTACTGATGCCCCACTCAGGCATGTGCAGTGTGCTCTACCATCATTAACACACACTTGAAAAAGGAAAAAGCAACATGTAAATCAAACCATATTACAGCATGACTTTTGTTTCAATTTTAAGGGACAAGGCAGCCAGAGCTTCACATAAATTATGTACAATTATCTATGGCTTCAGGCAGTACCTATTAGCCAGTGAACGAGACGTCCTTTTATTTCTGTCACTCTATCAGCCAAAATCCACCCTTGTAAACACATTTGAAGTGAAGAGAGTGTAGAAAAAGAAGCTAAAGGAGGTAAAGATGAACTGTGCAGAGAAAACAAAACTGCAGTCCATATAGAGCAGAACTGTCTGCAATCTTACCATAATTTAACTTTTTTTATTGAATAAAGTACTCCAGTAATTGTAACCCTGTACTCTGGAAGTTACAGAATTGACAGGAATTACGGTCATAGTCAATTCTCCTCTGAAGAAAATGCCTTCACTTCTAAAATTAAATTTAGAGACAAAACCCCACTGTTCTGCAGCACTAGTTTTATTTCATTATGTCTTTTTTTATTTTGCTGCCTTTTTCCCCCTGTAAAATGTTATCTGTTCTAAGCCAAAATTAACTGAAAACCAAACACTTGTTTCCCCCCACAAACCAGAAAAGAACTGCAAAGATTCATTTTATCAAAGGATAAACTCTTGGAACTGGAAAACAATCTTAAATTTTGTCAGCACCGTTAAGTCAATTTACAGAGAGTTCCAGCTGCATTCTGAGTCATCAATGACCTTTCCAGAGAAAGTAATGTATATATTTTCAGTGTGGTTTTTTTGCTTGTAAAACAGAAACATCAGTCCATTCACCCAGCACAAACTATACTTCATACGCCAGAGGGCTGTCCCAGTCTGTAAGAGATTGCAGAGGTGAGCAGACAGAAAGGAGAGAGCAGCACCTCACTTGAGGAGAATTCTCTCCCAAGGAGCAATGGGCAAAGCCCAGACATCCATAAGCTATCTCAGAAATGGCTGGAACAAATATCAGCTGTGCAACTGACACCGGCTCAAAATCCAATCCTTTTATGGCACCTGCCCTGTTTGGAATTTAGAATTAAACCAAAACACGTGTACTTTATCAGCAATGAGTCTTGAGATTACTTCCAAACACTACAAGCAAATGGTTCTTTGAATGCTCAGCCAAACTCCTGAATCTAATTATCAGTTTGCCTTCACACTGCTCAGCTCAATTTTTAATACATTTCCAGCTCAGAAGTCAGTTAACAGGAATCCTACAGCATTGGTAAACATAAAGAAAAAATAAAGGGAAAAAAAAAAGTACACCTGGAAAGTGAATCTTTAGATAATTATTTTTCTGGTATTATGAACTTGGTTCTGAAAGAAGTAGTTTCTTTGGTGTAGAAAAACTTGTTGACCTATGAAACCAAACCAGTTTTCTGACACTTATTTTGGGTAAGTAGTCTTTGCTCACAATGACTTGTATGCATACACATAATCTGCATATTAAATCTTATTCAGAAGTCATTTTGAAAAATGTGAGTTCTGTACAAACCAGTCTACAAGGAACAAACTATTAATTAAATTCTTAGCTCTACTAATTCACTGAATTTTTATGCCTACGTTTTCCCCAGACTTTATTCTGATACCACACCTGAGACCAGGTGATTCATAGCAAACTCTTGCTGCAGTTGCTTTTTTTAAACTCACCTAATTATTAATTTGAAAATTCTTCCCTTTGTGAAGACTCAATGAAGCCTCTCTGCATCTCCTGCAAGCTCAGCTGAAGATTGTGGCAGGGCTATGCTGCTGTAAAGAAAATGACAGATGAAGACAATTTTATTCAAATCTGAAAAATAAATTGGACTTGCAACAGAGCTGCAAAATATAGCAGATGTGTTCAAAACAATCATTTTAAAGTAAATGCAAGTTACTGTTCTAATACCATGACTTCAGCATTAAATAGTATTGCTTAATCAAAGAATTAATTATATTTGTGACCCTGCAGATTCTGCAGTAGCCTCCACTCCTGGAGAGCCCTCCACATTAAAAACACTTGCTTTTACTAACACTGAAATAGAGAAAATAGGAATTACAGAGAAACAATGTGTAAAAGCAAGACACACTATAAAGAACAATTCTATAGCAGATTTTTTTTTTCATTAAGAAAATAGTGAGAAGAAAAATAATCAGTGCTGTGTTCTAAATCTATTAGAACTCCATGTGATTTGCACCAGTACAGCTGCAACATCAAAGTTCCCTTCTTGGCTTCATGATAACAAGGACTGTATCCATTAATTACTAGATTTGGAAATGGGCTGAAGAGTCATCAGTTCACACAAATTTTTTTTGAAGGTCAAGATATTGTCTGAGAAGGAATTCTCTTGCATTAATGTGTTTATATAACACAGCTCAGCCAGGCTGCAAGATATTGAAAAGTGAATAAGGCAGTTATTAACACATATTGCTTGTCTGGGAACTGTGAATAAGGCTACTTTGCAATGCTCTTCTACATAGGAAAAAATAAAGCTTTGTTTCTGTTTGCACTACTGCATTTTTTTTGTATTTTCCATATGCATTAGAATATTTTTCATGCTATGAGAAATAAAAATATTCAGAACAGCTGCAAAACATTGCAAAGAATTATTGTCTTAAAGCTGGCACTGATTTCAAGCAGATAGAATGTTTATTATTTCATCTAACAACAGCATACTTAGGATGAGAGAAAGAGCAACCAGATAAGCATTCCGAATGCATTGCTTTACTTCAATTGCCCATTTTGGTGAAAAAATAGAATATGGGTCCATCTACATCAGAAAGCATCCATAGTGATATGTAGGGAAAAGAAATTTAATAAACAGAATGAAAGAAGTACCTATTTCTTTCATCATAACTTAGATGAGCTTATAGTGTAGGCAAAAAAAATATCAAGGCTTTCACTAAGATGTCAAGTTGTAGCATGTGTTCTTCTGGTAACAACTAGAAAACATCAGATGTAAGAATTGGCTTTTCCCCTCCTTGATTTCAATCAGTCCCACAAAGACAAAAGTATTGCTTACTTGTTTTACCAAGTGATACCTGTCTTCTTGCTATTGAATAATAAAACAATTTTATTCACAGAAATATCCGTGTGACTGCTCCTGCATTTACTTTCATAAAGCCATATAAAAAAAGATGCAGGTCTCAGATCAAGACTGTTCCCTACCTAGTCTGTAGGGCAAACCTTTAGACAATACTAGAGAATATTAAAAGAAAATAAAAACAGGACTATTGCACCACATTTGCTTTTAGGGACCTGAGCCTGACTTTTGTTTGAGTAGTTCTTATGGTCTTGGTTCCATTACAGGTGCTAAAATGTCCAAAAAATTCGGAATTTGTTAATGGCCATGGCCTCACAGAGCTGCAGGCAGACACCCACAGCCCTTCCCGGTCCCCTGAAGGTGTCACTCCATCACAGAAGGTCCCTGGGTGGCCTTGCCCCTGGTGACCCCGTGCTGCTGTTTTCAGTCACCTCCCTGTGCCTCAGCAGAGCATCAGGGGGATGTGCTCCCTGATCTTGCCAGGATGGAGGGGAGGCTGACTGGCCAGTAGTTCCCAGGGTCTAACTTTCTAAGCCTTTTTAATGTGATAACTTTTTAAGTGACAAGCTTCTCTTAAGAACTTTTATAATATATTGCCTAAACTATTTCCAAAAAAAAAAGAAAAAACTCCAATGGAAATTAAATGATTATATTAACAAATCTGAAACATTTTTTTTTTTTGGTCAGGTCAAATCCTGTAAGTCTGAAGTGATACCTTAGATTATTTGTGATTTTTTTTTTTTCTGTTTCAGACCACCAAACTGTTCTATTTAGCCACCATCTCCCCATCAATTTTTCCACTCAGACCTATTTCCATTGCAATTTTCTAGAGGTCAGCTTAGACATATATAGAATATATATCATTTTAACCTTAGCAACAAACTATAAGACATGAAACTGCTGGTGGAGCTGTTAATTTGTCTCTACAATTGACCTTTCGGTGCTCCATCTATTTCATATTTCTATTTAATCACAAAGCCAGGGTTATTCTCATTCAGCTACTCCATATACATTTTACAGTTTTGTTAAAATTCTTACCATTGTTCTTTTCAAATAAAGTTTGAAAATATTCTTGAATTTTTCATCAAATTTAAGAATATAATATTCCATGGTGTTCAGAAGTGGTATATTCTTTCCTATGCTATAATCAGTTATATGGACTACTTGTAGTTTTGAAAACAAAATAAATGGAATTAAATTAATCACTGCTGAGTTGGCCCTTACTTCTCCATTAAAAAAAATAATGGAATGGCAGTTTTAACATGAACATTTACGAAGTCAACATAAAATCTGAAATACTTTTCCTTGCACCTATTATGAAACATTCTCACAGGTCATATGGGAGAAAACTCAATTCAGTGAGCTTAACTCCACCACAAAGATGACCAACATTGTCTTTATCTCCACCATCAGAAATGCTGTGCTTAAAGAGTTGGGTTCAAAAATAGAAGGTTGACACTTAAATTAGAGAATCTATCTCAAAATATTTATAAGTTTGCCAAGTACGGATCCTCTCTGATTAGAGTGGTAGCAATTATATGATTTTTTCTTAAATTTAATTATATACCTCAATTTCATCACCTGCTCTCAGTCAGGAAGTGAAATATGTTTTATGAAAGGAGAAAATCAAACTTGCTGACTGTGCAAAGCTGAAAGTAATTCTAAGTCATCAAGGACAAAAGCTGTTTGCCTCCAAGTTTTCCTTAGCTTTCTGCCAGCATGACCATTTCTCCTCCATAATTTATACCCTGGTATCAGAGCGTATCAAAGTTTGTCCCCTAGTTCTCAGGAACATGCCCAGTGTGTCAATAACCTATTTTAAAATACATGCATTTATTGATAATGTCTTTTAAAATAGGAGTATTTATTAACAACTAACTTGCATTATACTAAGGCTGTCTCAAACCCACCAGAGTCTTATGTACAAATTGGAAATATTCTGATGCCATGGTTGCAACACCCTGGGAGTAGTTCAGAGATCTGCAGTTAAAAGTAATATTCAAACATGACTATTAAAAGTAATATTCAAACATGACTATTAAAAGTAATATTCAAACGTGACTCTCCCTCAGAGCTCCTGCCCTGGACTGCCATTAGCAAACCCAGTTCCTGGTTCCAGTCTGTCTGTATTTATATATAAAAACAACCATCTCTATGCATTTAAAGACCAATCAATTTTTTTGTTTTTAAGCTAAATAATGCCTTATTTAAAACAAACAAACAAACTATAATTTATCAGAAATCAGTTTTGTTTGGTACTACAAGGTTTCTTTCCAGAAAAGCCAAAAACCACTAACATTTTCATTGAAACACAACAACCTGAAATCCCAACAGTTGATAATTACTTGCAAATTATGAAAATAATTTCTTTTCTATAGGAAGTACTTATTTTCACAAAAAGTTTTTTTTCTTCCAAGTTAGTTAAAGTTTTTTCAAAACACAACAGAAGGATAATCAGGCTAGCACTTCTGAGGATGATTTTTCATAGACACAGATGTTGGTTCAAAGCAGCAAGAGAAAAAAAAAAGAGCCCTATGTCCACAAGTAACTCAAAGGAGGACTTCTCAGTAACTTCTGATTGAGAAAACTACAAGTGTGCTCTTAAATGCTTTGTCCATAGGACAGAAAACTACCCAGACTGAAGTGTAAACAATTCACCTTTCAGCTTCCTAGCTTTAAGCTAGTAAATCTCCATTTGTATCTTTGGTAGCTCCCTAGCAAAGGGGTCTTATTTTTATATCAACTTCCATGATTTTGCAATATAATAAAGCAGCTTGATTAACATTTCTGGGGCGGGAAATTGGAATTTGAAGTGTTATTGTTCTGGAAACCTTGAGATTTCTTGGAGTAGCACAATATTTCTGCCATCTGTTTTGCTTTCTCTGCTTGTACCAGGGACCACGTTGCTGTGGCAACTGAGATCCAGGATGACTCCAGAGCGGTTTGCTGCCCCTGTGCAGCAGGAGCAGCATCCTCCTTGGAGGAGGAAGCTGTCATGACAACACTGAATTCCCCAACAGAGCAGCTCTGAGGTTAACCTGAGTGTTTAATCATATACGTGGTTTGACAAAGAACACAAAGGAACAAGAACTAAAGTTAAGAAGAAATATGGAAAACAGGCTCCAATTTAGGCTGATTGTTCAGCCTGTGCTATGTCAGGAAAGAAGTTCACTTTTCTTTCTGTTTGCAGGTTTCTCTTTAACAGCTCTCAGAGTCCTTCCTTCATCACATTACCTTCATTTTATATACACTGCCCAACAACTTGTATTAATATGAAGCTTCAGGGCAAAATCCTCCCTTTTCAGAAGTTAATAAGTGTTTTATCACTCAGCTTCCTAGGACTATGATTTAATTGCTGGAAAAGGAAAGATCAGTCTACAAAACATGCAGGTGTCACCTCTGTAACCAATGTACTCTCCAAAGTAAACAAAATCCTGAAAACAACTTACCAATAATATAACATTCCTTTAGCTCAAAAAAGGGCTTGTGTTCATTAAAACTGCATTGAGACATGACTTATCAATTTGGCAGATCTCATTATTTAGATTTTTGCCTTGAAAATCTAATCAGTATCTTCATCCCAAATCATTTTTATGCTCCTTCCTCATTACAAAAACTGCTATTTTCAACTTAATCAGTTTCACTACACAGTTATATTTCATTAGACACTAAAGAGCTGTGAGATTGGGATACTCTATTAAAGAAAACATTAAACATAGAGCTTGATTTCTGAGAAATAAAGTGCTCTACAGGACTCCTAATGGAAGAGATTGGTGGAAACATCATCCTAACAGAAATTTAGGAACTATACCATGCAATATAAAATTAGGCTTTAAAAGCATTGTGTTTGAAAGGATTCTCAAATACATTCAAATGGAATTATGGCCAGTCTATAACTACAGTCACACCTATCTTTCCTGTGTACAAACCTTCTAAACCAAGAGTTGCATTTTTGACACCAAAGGCTGATCATATATCAGCTTTACTGGGACAGGCAAGGTGGGGGACGAGGAAGGAGTGAACCAAAAACCCAGAACAGTTTTCAAGCTTTTTTTGGAGCTGACAGCCGTGTCAGAGAGCATTGAACAAAATCCCCCTGTTTTCATGATTGTTTGAAGGTTATGAGTTTGCTGAGGCAAGTTGAAATTCTCCTGAAGGTCTCATGAAACAAATTTTGTGGAACCTTATAGAAGGGATATGTAACTGCACTACACAGCAAACACCTGCTACTATCTTCTGGTGCTCCTCTGCCTGTATGATACACACCTAAAGATGAACACAATAATTTTGTTTAACAGCAGGAAGAAATGGGTTTATTTTTTGTTCAAAGAGTCATGCTTCAGTTCAATTCACCTATTTTAAGAGAAATAAAAGCAAACAACAGAGAAGAACCAATGTGAAAAACCCAAATCCCATAATGATACTGTAGAGGAGACACTATTCAAACTGAAGTCTGTCGGAGCAAAGAGGGATAATGGGTCCATCAAGCTCAAGGCCAAGATTTTAGATAATAATGAGATGCCAAATGTTCAAGTATTAACTTCTTAAAAAGACTGATTTTCAAAAAGCACCAAGGGCCAGGTGAAAAAAGCCCAGGTTCTACAGGTTTATTTCAGCCCACACTGCTGTTTCGAATACAGCAGGAGTTCAGGGCATTTGGCCAGCCCAGACCCAATTTAAACTATAAATCAGGAATAGACCTACAAATTTATACCAGCAAGACTGCTAATGTTTTCTTTGGCAACAATCTTTTCTTTTCAAGGTAATAATACATTTCCCTCCGTGATACCTTATGGAAAACAGGAAAACACAAGCATTAAAATACTGCTTTCCAAGGATAAAACAAACTAGGCCATAGCACCACTTAAGCACAGGTAAAAATGTGTACAGTATAATATTTAGACATGCAAGAGACACTGCTGATGTGTCTGCAGATCAGAGAAAATTTACAGCACAAACTTTGCATGAGTCAGTGTGATGGCTGCTGTCAGCAACAAAAATCATCTGCATCTTACGCATCTACCACATGCCAAACACTCCTGCAATGAGCTCATTAAGGAGGCTCTGCCATATATCAAAATAATGTTATACCTACAGCAGCCTATAGATACTAAAATATGCCCTCCCTGCTTATTTTGTACACAGTGAAAAATGAGACACTTGTGGGTAAGCTTGCTCATTAATTCTGACAAATAATTGAGAGTACACGCTTGATACCACAACTTAAGTATTTGAAAGCCACAGAAATATAAATGTTTGTGGAAAAGAAAGAAAGGGAGAGGAATGGAGACAGTAATTATTTGAACTACACAGAATTTTAAATGGGTAATAATTAACTCGGTGGTGAGTAGCTGAGATGAGCCACAAAAAATTTCACAAGCTTTCTTGAGCAGTATCTAAAAATAGGCATGAAAGAGAAGAAACACTTTTTCAGCAATTCTGAGTTTCTTTCTTTCACTCTTTGTTGAAACACCAACTTCTATTTACTTAAAAAGCTGAGGAAGTTCTGTACCTACACATGAAAGAATTGAGGAGTGTCTTTTACTTATTCATGACCTTGAGTAGACCAGCATTCATTAAGATGGGATAAAACTGAAGAGAGAAATTCCTAGAAGTTTTCTCTCAAAAAGACACAATCAATCCCAGAGGGGCCTTATATGGCTGAGATCATTCACATCTCAGCACCTTTGTGCAGCATGGATATTCCTCTCCATTCCTAGTTAAGGTTCCATGCACAGCACAGGGCACAGCTTCATTTCCTGCACAGGAACACCCTTTGAATAGCAACATGTTAGAATGGCCCTCTGAGTACCAGCCAGCTGCAAGAGTAGCTTTGGCAGAACTGCCTCTTCATTCCTTTAATCAGAAGAGGAAAGCAGCCCCCATCCCTCCATTCACAGGCAAATGTGTCCAGAGAAAAGAAAAACCTGCTGTGATCAGACACAATCAAAGCATTTCTTAGAATGGCTTTGAGTCTAGAACTGATCCTGCTCCTCAGGAGCCAAGTGGGTTCTTCTCCTCCAATTTTCCTTTGGTGTATAAAATCTA
This sequence comes from Euphonia xanthogaster, assembly GCA_034509185.1. NCBI lineage: Eukaryota > Metazoa > Chordata > Aves > Passeriformes > Fringillidae > Euphonia > Euphonia xanthogaster. The sequence continues at coordinate 10,600,882 of JAYDZK010000233.1, forward strand.
TACATCCACTCTGTTGCATATTTTCTAAGCAGCACCCATCACATTATTCATTCAAAGGTCAGGCCAACACATATGGCCTGCAATTCAGAACAGCAAACATGAACACATTTGTCATTAGTCATGAAAACCCCTAAATATAAACATCAATAGTTACCTAGAAAGGATATTTCATTTCCCAGGAAAGGAGGTGGCAGTGGATGCTCACTAGCAATGAATTGCAGCCAGTACAATAATTTGAAAATTTATATGCACAGTCAGTGCTCCAGCCAACAAATAACATCGGCAATTACTGCTCCTGTTAATGTGCCTGTGTGCCTAACTTTGGGAGCAGCATGCCCAGTGCTTTCCCCTTAAGGTGGCTTGAGCAACTGGTCTGTATTTTAACGGAGAGAACCATATGTAATGAAAGCAGAACTTCCAGGAGACAAGCCACAATTTCAACTTGTTCTTGTTGCCACAGTAATAATTACAGTGAAATGGAAAAAAAAAAAACAAAAACCCAAGTACACACCTACTATAAACAGATGGCTAATAAAAATTTGGGGAGCTCCTACAGTACAGATATTGAGTACTCTGAAAGGACACCTACATAACAAATGCTTGGACATGCTGTCTCCTTTTATAGGCTACTTAAAGACGTGCCCTCTAGCTCTGGAGCTGAACTGCTTTTTCTTTTTATTAACAATTATATGCAGAAGTGTCAGAATATATTTATACTAAATATTAAGCTTTATTATAGAATGTTTCAAATATTCTCATTAAATACAGGTGGTAGATATTAACTATTAATGTGACACTCTAAAATGGTCATGAATTTTTCTGCCATTAATCACAAATTTCTGGCCTACCATCTTTAAATAAAGAATAATCTTGATGAAATTAGGAGTTTACAATATATATTGTAAGCTTGGGCCACTGAGATTTACTCATGCCTGCAAACATCTGCTCTGTTTTGTACTTCCATTTGAAGACAAGAACAAATATTTCCATTTGCTCAAAAATGCTGACAGGTGAATCAGTGTTTCAACATTCAAATAGGGCAGCCCAAGCTGCATTATTCAGCGTAGAAACATGACTTCTCAACAATAAAATATGGTCCAATACAAATTTGAAGTGATACAAGCAAGTATCTGTTCTTCCTGCAGAAGAAAAGCTAATTTAATTTGAAATTGTCCCTCCTCAATCTGTAAGAAGAATGTGAAATATTACAAATGAATTACTTTTGCCTGCCTATCTTCTTCATCCCAGTTGATAGCAGAGCAAACACAAGAAACAAGGAGAAATCTGTCTGCTCCCAGGCAGCGCAAGCGACAGCAGTTTTAAAGAGACATCATCACCTTCAAGCATTGCCAAGTGGAGGCAGAAAGAATAAAAGCTATTTCAGGTACCACAAACTGCCTGAAGTCTTCCCTACCAATTTAGGGAGGCAAACCCAAGCCATTTTCAGTTTCTTAGAATGTTTTTTTTTTACCCTTTTTGTGTTTGAAAAGTTGTGCCCTTAAGGGAAATGCAGTCTCAATGTTCCACATTATCGGTACACAGAAACACTTGTCAGGGGGGAAAGTAAACAAAGCAAAGCTGGCACCTCTCACCTGCCTCATTTGCAGTAATTCTAGGGAGCACTTTTAGTAACAGGAAGTTGGATATTCTCAGGTAGTGTTTATCAAACAAATAGCTGGCCCAGAACACAACAAAGAGAAACAAAAAGTATACTCCTACAAAAAAAAAACCCAACCAAACAAAAAAAAACCCAAAAAACCAACAACCCAATAATGTGATTTACACCACAAAATACCCTTATATATATTCTCTTCTTAGAGTATGTTATTATCACAGATTTCTGACACCAAATGTCTACCATAGAGTTTCTTACAGGAAAAGAAAATTTTAAGATTGCAAACACAGACCCTGAGTAGGTTCTTAGACCATGTGCTACTTTTTCAGTAGCACATGGTCTAAGAAGAGAAGAGTCAAATCCTTTTCCAAGAAAAAAATGAGCAAAATCTGTATATAATTAAAAGACTACACTGTAATTTAAAAAAACCCCAACCAAACAACAAGCAACAAAACAAACAAACCAACACAAACAAAAACCCCCAAACTGAGAACATCTTAGTGTTTTATTAATAATCCAATTATTTATTAATTAAATAATTGAGCAAGGTACACAGTCTTGAACATCATTAATTTATGGAGTAACCAGCTTGAAATGCCATTTTTTTTGCCTTGTGGAGGATAAACTTCACAACTTTAAGTCTGTTCATTCATCTTTGTGTGCAAGCAATCTGATTCTTCAGCAAAATCTACACACATGCTTAAAGCTAAATATACCTGAAAATGTCCTTGCAGATGGAACTACCCATAATCAGGGTTGCAGGGGATATGATTGAAGAAGAACTTTACAGCCTCTTAAAGCAATATTTGTATTAGAAATTGGTACAGATTTATCCAAGAATGGAGAAAAAAAGCTAAGCCTTTTATTGTATTATATGTTGCCTCCCCACTAGCAGCATGTTCCTGGGTGGTGCTTTTATTTGCCTCTGACCCCTAACTGATGGGATACAATAGATTCAGCTCTTCCCTGCCACACTTCATAAAACCTCCAAAATGACAAATGGATCAGAACGGGCTCGGGAGAAGAGGGAGGGCTGGGACACTGCAGGTAGAACGCTGGTCACATGAGCCCACAGTTGTGTAAACTGATTTCTTTAGTAAAAAACCAACCAAGCAACCCCTCACCCTCAAACTGATTACAATAATAAGGTCATTCCCAACAACACTTCTGTCAAATACTTACCTGCATACATCAAAAAGACATTTTACCTCTGATCACATTTCAGATTAACCCCACTGTAATAATTATTTTAAACTTTCTGATCAACTACATCTTAACAGATTTAACATATGGACAGGCATCATTGCTCTATTTGCTGCCCTCACTGTATTTATTAAGGAGCTGCTCTTACTATTTTTTCAAGCAGTCTTGTTTGCCTTTTTTCCTAGGTCAGTTATCTCAGGAATTTAGACACTCAAAGTGCTGTCTATGTCCATCACATTGTCACACAGCACCAAACTGGGAGCCTTTAAAACACCTCTGACAACTCTCACTTCCATCCAGGTGATTCTAATTATGTTATTGAGACAAATGTCTCTGGTTCCACCATCCCAAAGCATGGATGAAAGGTTCAGAAGCAGTTTTTCAAGGCAGGAGTTGGCAGTGCCTGCACTGGCAAAGAAAAATAGCATTTGTCTGAGGTTTTTCACTTAGCTTTTGCTCATCTTTTCCCCCACACGGCCCCCTTTGCTAATGGCAGTGGAATGGATGGCAAAGAAAGAAGGAAAACATATGATAAGATGACACATCGGTTGCTAATTTTAATTTGTTTGGTTTTGCTATGTCTTTAGAACACATAAAACCCCCATTGTTTTTCCTATTGAAGTGATTCTCCATAGAAAACTGACTAAACAGTGACACCATAGGGTGTTCTCCTACTCACACTAATTAATTTTTACCTAAAAATATGCAGCTCGTTAAACATATCAACTGCTACCCCCTCCAGAAAAGATAAACAGCAGAATATATTGAACACGCCAGGCAATGACACCTTTACAGGGACTCAGTATTTTTGTAGAGGTATCAACAGGTAAGGAGCAGCTCCAGCCTCACATTCCTCCATTTTCCATAGACATTGTATAAAAAGTGTTCTATTGCTTTCTCAATCAATACTTCCCAAACCAGCAAAGTAGCTCTGAATGCAAATTAAGCTGAGGAAGCTGAAATGGATCTAAGTTCAGAGATAGCAAAGTTGTGAAGTGATCATTAAAATGCTGGTGACAGAGAGAGGCAGACAGAGATACATTTGTTTTCCTGCATAGAACCTTTACCTTTTTTTATTTCTTTTTTCCTATTTTAAGCCACAAATTATTTGCATTCATTTTCACTTTTAGGGGAAAAAAACCCAACCAAGTTAAAGTGCTGGTTTAAGAACAGACATTAAAAGATACTTCTGGAGATGGAGACAGAAGTACAGATTAAGTTCTATATTTTTAAAACAGTTTTGATAGCTAAATTTATGGCCAACCCATTAATTTAAATGTCTGTTATAATTACAGCTTGATCATGTCTCCAGTAGAATTTATGAGTCCAGAATCACATTAATGTTTATTACTTTTATTTTAGTCATGAAGGGATCCCAAATAAAGGCTTATAGCCACTTTTTTTTTTTTTTTAACTTATGAACAAGTGTTTCTCTCACTGTTACTGATCAATATTTTTTCCATTTCAATGGAATTTTCAATTCTCCCTTGGGTGATTGTAATAGGTGGTTTTTCACAGGCTCAACATCCTTCAGAGACACTTCCCATGGTCTGTCTTATCCAACTGTCACTTTAACCAGCTGGACAATTTTTTCCAATAACTTCAAGATGAGCAAGCCCCTGGAGTGACCTCTGCAGGTCTGAGCCTGCCCTGCTGAAGAGAATGGAAAGCCTGGGACTGACTTCAGTGGACCTCAGAATTCACATGCTGTTCTAGAGGCCAAGAAAGCTAAAGCTGAGATTTGGATCAATAAACTCAAACAAACATGTGAGAGCATCAGGGCCAGTTGAGCACCTGCCTCTAATGATCAGAGAAGCTGTCTCTGCTCTGACTACACAGCAAGGAGTATAAATATAAGCTTTGTTTGCATCTGGGCACTTCAGCTGCAGCCACTAATAGTAAAAGAAATTCAAAATGCCATCAATGAATACACAAGATGGAAACAAATTATGCATTGATGCTACACAGTGCCTTCCAAAGCTAAAATGTCTTTTGTGGGTAGTTGTTTGGACATTCTTAACTTTGAAAGCCAAATGTGAGGTATGTCAGATCAGCTCACTGAAACCAGAAATGCTACTGAGGTCACAAGCTGGGTATCCCAAAATGGGAAGCATTCAAAACACCTTTTTGAGATGGACATCATTGTGCTTTAAGGGAGGAACAGAAAGAGAAATTACTGTTGCAGAAAGTTGCATTAACTCCTTTATAAATGAGGTTCATTCAAGTGGGCCCAAAACCCCCTCATGTTCCCTAAGGAAATGAATTTAGCACACTTGTCTTGCTCTGTCCAGAAGGACCTACTTGTTCTGGGTGCCTGTCTGCAGACACAATGCCATGGGTTATTATTTCTTTTGTAAAACAACCCTTAACTTTGTTTTTCTGAAACCTGTGTCTCTTTATATTTCTGAGGGTGACACTGCACATTGTGAGAGACATCATGTCTGATTACATCAGTCAGACTGCATTAAGCTGTGTCAGTAATGACTGCCAGAGTGACTGATCTAACTGGATGTGACACACCATCATTCTGTTTCCTCGTCTGTGAAATATGAGATGGATTTTGGGGGCAAAAGGAAAAAGAAAAATCACAAATTTCATACCAATAGGAAATGAATTTAAAGAAAACTGTTCCTGTGCTTCCTTTCAAAACCAAAATTGATTGAAAATCTTTTATTATTTTAAAGACTAAAATAGTGGGGCTTAAGATACCTCCACAGTCAGCTGTGCAGATGCATATATTTTAGAGAAAAATCATGAAATGTGCAGGATAAAACCTAAAGAGTTTTGCATGTAAAGAAGTACTGCTTATTTGAAAACCTTCATGGCCACCCCTGTGACACTTCTGGAAGAATGCTCTTATTAATTTCATATATGTGAACACAGCAGGTAAAACAAAGCAGCTTAACACTTCAAAACTGGAAGACTAAAAATCTGGTGGACCTTAAAGGCTTCTGGTTACTGTTTTATGATGAAGTACTTTAACACTATTAACATGCCAGTCACTAACAACTTTCCAAGAACTGTTTTTGTGGCCATCTGATTCCTTTGGCACAGGCTCAGGCCCATCACAGGCAGGGATTAGGATCTGAGCGTGCCCAGGCTGCAGAGCAGGGCCAGGAAAGCCTCCAGTACCAGACCTTTTAAAAGCCTCAGTCTTTCAATACTCATGTAAGCTCACAAACAAAATTTAAGCTATCTTCAGCAATGCCAATATTACATAAGCCAGCACATTATTTGCCATGGATACATCCTCCCTAACCCTCAAAAACTAAGCAGTCATGAGAATCCAAAACAAATCAAAGCCTGGAGAGCAGCTAGAACAGCAAGACTTTCATATGGTGCACAGCACAAAAAAAATCAGCCTTTCAAAGCAGATCACTTTCAAAAATCCCATGTGAAACTAAGGCACAAAAACCATGAGTAATAACAAGCACTCCAAGGACATTTACCCTTTTAACTTCCTGCTATATTTGTTTTCCTCTTGCCAGTTAGGGAATTCTCACATCCAAATTCTCAGGATGGCTGTAGGAGCTGCCACACTGCTCTTTCCAACACAGAACACTCAACATGATTTGGCAGAGACACATCTTGAGCAACAAGATGAGTCAGTGGCTCTTCATCTTCCATCTTTGCCTCTCTGCTGAAATTACATGAGGTGTGTTCAAGTCCTTTGTACCACCAACATTAGGAAATGGAGTTACCAAACATTTTCTATGGGCTGACACCTACCTGATCATAAGAACTAAATAGTTCTTATAATAAATAAAATAATAAATAAAATAATAAACACTGCTGTCAAAAAATAAATCACACACAATCAACATAATCAGGCATCAGCTGGCACACCTATGCACGTAATAACATGTAATACTTATTGCTTATTATTACATATTGATTTTCTTTTTTTTTTAGTAATAAGACCCAGCATTTCTGAGTGTGATACCACCCAGTGCATGGGAAACAGAGCACAGCACTTCAGGTAAATTAACCTCCATTAAATATAAAGCCAGGAACAAGCAGCAGGGATTACATCCCATGCAATTCTGGGGAAATACAGTCTTGTTTTTCATTTTTTTCTTTCCTTCTCCTCCAGTTACCTCAACATAAACATCCTGACCTAACAGAGCAATATAGCAGCAGCCATGAAGTGGGGTGCAGAAAATCTGCCTTGCAGGGGCTGTAGGAGGATAAAGTCACAGGTGCACAGAGAAATGTCTCAGTCTCAGTCCCACAGAGAACTGCAGGACATGTTCACAGCACACACAGAGACTGGCAGTGCCCAGCCCAACAGCACTCTCTGCTCAGCCCTGCATCCTCAGCTGCAGGCTGGATTTGCCTGTAAACCCCACATAAGCTCATATGGCCTGTGATTTGCAGAGGGGGAGAGGATTGTTTGAGTTAAAGAGATCTTTGCTCTGTTTACAGCAAAACAGCCAACAAGGCTTTTGCCCTGTATACAAATGACTGTGTGCAGGTCCTTAAGCAGCTTTGTGGTTCAGTGGGAACTTGACCATATATAAGCAGAGGATAAAAATAACCTTTTGAGTTCATTTGCTGCAGAAATAAAATAAATTGAAATATGTTTTTATATGTGCACAAAAATAAATTTCTAAAAAAAACAAAAGATTCATTCATATTAAAGCATCCTATTTAAAAAAAAAAAAGTTTTCACATTTACACACAGAGAAATACCTCTCCCAGACTGCACACAAGCCATTTAACTGCCTTGATCACACTGAGATTTCACCTCAAAGACTACTATATGACAAGCAGGGGAAAAATAATTGGCCAGGTAATGTTTAGAGTCATGCAGGTACATTTGAAGGTTCATCCCTGCTCTTAAATTCCTTTTCTAAATGCATCCAAGTGTTCTGATAAAAATCAGCCTCGATGTGAAATAGGAAGAGAATGCATTTTTGCTTGATTTCAGCCTTATCTCCGAAGGTCATCTCTCCCCCCAGCACATTTTGCTTACAACAGACAAGAGACTATATTTTCCATGATGTTGCCTCACTAAATTGTATGACTCAAAATAATTTGTGCGCCCATTTTCCAAAAAAAAAGGTTTCTGAAGCCTAGAGCTCTGTACAAGAGAGTCTGTATAAATTAATCATCTTCAGAGAGAAATCATGCGAATATTGAAACTGGGAGCTCAGTATGCAAACTTCAGCATTAAGGAGCTGAACAGAATGCAGAGCATAAGCCCACTAGTGGAAATATGAGTTCCCACAAATGTCTTTATATCTCATGCAGAAAAGTTGCATTTACCTCTTGTCCAACTTACAGTCCGTTGAACAGAAATGCACTTACAAGATCTTGCTCACTGGACTTGTGGCAGGGAACAAATTAGTGATATTTCTAAATTCAGCTCATCAAACTTGAATAGCAATTTTTAATTCTAGTTCGGCTTTTTTAGTTCACAACAAGTCTTGGAGAGATAGAGTTTTTAGGTCTGTTAATATCTAGTTCCATTGACATTCAAACACCATTTCTAGGCCATAGGAATCCTTGCTGCTTCCAAGAGGTTTCTCCTGTCCAGAACAGTCACAAGGCTGCACAATATATTGCCATGTACCAGTGCACACATTAGACAGCAATAAGGTCACAAAGCCAAGAATTTATCAACTTCTTATTCAGTGTCATTTGGGAATGAGCCTATGTTAGCCATGCTATACTTCAAAACACCTCTCCAGAACATTAAAAGAAAAAACAAAGCTACAAAGAAATTAAGGGAGAAAAAAAATAATCTCCTTCAGATAAATAATAATTCTCCTTCAAATAGAAACTTGTCCTCTTCCATGATCCAGAGTAAACTTGGAGTTGACTTTAGTATCCTCTGCTAACCCTAATCCCAACCCAAAGGCATCTCTGCTGGTTTTATGCAGAGGCTGCTGTACCAGAAAGCACAAGTACATACTAACAAACAAAAACCTACAGCCATGCTTGGAGCATCAACTAACAGTCTCCTTTCTGTGTCAGCTGAGCCAGCCACGCTTGGTTCCAGGTACTCCAGGTTTCCAAAGACTGAATTAGATTTCAAACACTGCCAGCAGCAGTCAAGGGAGAAGTGCTGATGAGATGTTTCTAAAAGTATCCCTAATTTGCTACAGATCCAGAGTGTTCTTGAGCACATGCAGAGCACAAAAGAAACTATCAACACTATCCAGAACACATGCTGATCTAAAAAGAGTTTTAAACATATTGAACAGCAGTCCAGAACTTACTCTCTAGAATTGCACGTGCTAAAAATCTAACTCTTTGCACCTATGAGTGTACTATGAATGAAATTGTGCAAAGTTAATAATGCCTTGCTGTCCAACTGTGAGCAATGAACACTGACACAGCTGAGATGTCTGCCTGCAAGCTCTCTCCTAACCCACATGACAGCAATAGAAAAAATACATTCAAGAGCTTGGCATCTGAGTCTTGCAGCTGTCAGAGCACAGAGTGGCCACAGGTGCTACTCCCAACCATGAAATCCACCAGGGAGGTAGAGGGCAAATGAGAGTAGAAATGCTACCAGCAAAAAAGGGAGTAAAGGCAGGCATAAAATCCCCTTCAACTGCCAACTCACTGGTACAGATGCCTTCTGACTTACATGGTGACATAGAAACAGCAGTCAAATGGGTGATCTTAATGTGTGGAGTATTTGCCTTTGATGTAGACAAGTCAGCATTTGCCAGAGAGTCTCAAAAAATAAGAGGGATGGGGGTGTAAAAATTATAAATAAATAAATAAAGAATATTAAATTACTGAGGGGAGAAAACACAGCAGTTCACTTCTTTCTTCAATGATTGCTCAGTGATGTGGAGATGTACCCATGTCTATTCATTTTTCCTCTTGCCCTGTTTGGGCCTCCTCCCTCCATCCCTGTGGTCAGCTGTCATTTCTCATTATATGAGTCACCCATGCAAGATGCTACCTCTGAGTGTCACCCTTACAACTGTGCTCATGTCCTCCACAGTGCTACATAAATAGCTCCATGAAAACCATTCCCCTGCTAGAGGTGACTCTATGAAACGACCAAGGAACTCAAGCCAACTTTCTACAGTTACAAAATTAGGGTAAAGAATCATTTGCAGCATTCCTAACAGAAGAAATGTCACTCCCAGTGAACCCAAGTAAAGTCATTCCCTCCCTTTTCCTTTCCTCCCTCCAAAATACACCTATGCTTAAACTAGAGAGTTTCAGCAGCAGAATATTGGAAAAGCCATTACAAAGATGCAGTTCTGTGACATAGAAAAGTAAATCAGACAGACTTGCCATTGCAGCTAAAGGAAGATGAAGGTCTCAGCTAGTCTTCTGTAAGCTGCTTACTCACTCCAGGAATGGAATCCACCATTATCTCATCTCTATATTTTAATTCCTCTCTTTTAAAAATAGAACTTAACACGAGAACAATAAAAGGCAGTATTTCTCATGAAAATACCCTAATAGAAAGCATTACTTTCAACTCATGGAATTTCAATTTTAAAATGTCTTTTGATTTTCCTATAGAAATAGTAAATATGGATTAATATAAGGAATATCAATTCCAAATGTTTTTGACAGCCATTTCCCTAACTTTCTATTTGTTCCCTTAATTTCTACTTACTTCTGTAATAATCAAGTATATACACAATACTAACAGACTTGATTCCTTAATCCACACAAATTCTGAAGAATTAGCTAAATCCCTTCCTCTTATTTCCTATCCAACTTTAAAAAAAAGCACATATTTGCCCCAGACAAGACAGCTGGATGTAAACTCTTTCATGTACACTTTCAAAAATGCAAGAAATCAGTCGCTGTGTAAGCACAGTGATTAGATCAGAGAGTCCATTATATACATGAATCAGGGCATGGTGTCTGCCTAGTTTTAACTATTGCATGGTGGCACATCCATGTGAGCCTTTGCAATTGTGAAAGTAAAACATGGATTAATCTCATGCAGTATTTTCTACACCTACATAAAAGAGACTAATTCCCCTAACACCCTTTACATTACAACTGGTTTCCAGGTCCATTTATTCCAAAGCTTCTCCACTTAGCAATCGCATTTTGCAACATGGTCTGTGGCCATGAGTACCTGGCCGATTTACTCAATCTGAAAAGCTGATGCTTTGCACACAGTTAATGCCTAACAGCTCATCTGATGAGATTTCCCAGGGTGGTTCACTTGATGGGATGCTGGGTGTGCACAGGGTCCACACTGCCAGAGCTGCTGAGAACACAGAGGTCAAATACCAGCCCATGGCTGTGAATTTCACTAGGCATTAAAAAACTCTGTAGCAATTAGTGACTAAAAATACTTTCAAGGCACTGCTGGTACTCATGATTCCCTAGCTCTAACTCAGTGCATCAGAAGATACAGATGCCTATAGCATGTAAGAGGTTTACAAACACTATTTTAATACAATGGAATTTGTGCCTTCAACTCATTTAAGCATTTTATCTAACCTGTCACCAATTTGCAGCTAACAGTGCCTAAATACATTAATAATAAATCACCGTTATCAATTTGCATCATACAACCCATTTTCACTTTAGGGACAAACTAATTTCATGGTACAACACTACATTTTCATTTGTATTCTGGTGTAAGTAAAATTCTAAAACTAAAAGACTCCTAAGCTGTGTAAATCCAGGTAACAATGCATATAGTCTGGAAACAAAAAAAAAGATGATCACAAGACAAATGCACATGTTAGCTTCCATCTAGTGTCTGGGAGATCATTCAGGTGCTGCCTCTCCTCAAGGCCCTGCAGGGGTGCAGGAGACTTCAGCGTGGCACAGTGCAGTGAGCTGGCAAAAGTTATTCCATGTTATTGTCAGAAAGTGAGACCACTGAAATTCTCTGAATAAAAAGGTGTAACCAAAAATTACACCTGTACTTTTCCCTTATGATGCCTCCTGAACCCCACACTCCTTTCCCTCTCAAGTACTCTGCCTCCCTCCCTGTCCCATCCTCTCTGCCTTCACTCCCAAGTGTCAGTCCTATATTACTTCTCCGTCCTTACTCAATCTCTTATTTCTTGCCAGCAATCATCTCTGCAGAAGCTTCTCCTTCACCAGATGAGATTTCCAAAATGTGGTCCTATAAACTGTGTTTCTCTAGAACCTCCTTGGGGAAAACTTGGCTACATCTCAAATTAAAGACTGAAAAATGGAAAATGCATGTAATCTGCAAAGGCTATCATTATAATACTATGCCCACTCTGTTCCTTGTAACATAGTTCCACCAAAGCAAACCCAGAGAATAGGAATTAAGTGAAATCTTTCTATAAACTAGAGCTTGACAATAGGAGAAACTTCACAGTCTGAATTAACCAGGACAGTGGTTTTGCTCAGCTCACAGATTCCCACACGAACTCCCTCTTTTCCCTTTAGGGGTCACACAAGCACAAAGGACAGAGGGTGCTGGACTCTGCAGGACCAGAGCCAAACTCCATTATTGTGATTAGAGTTTTGTGACACCAAAAACACCTGTATGAAGATCTGGAACCCACAGGACCTAGAAAATGAATGCACACATTTCATCTTAACATAGACATTTGTCCACCTTCTGAGGGTGTATTTGCTTCTTTTTACACTGAATTTTAAGGAGAGACTTAATATTTTATCATTTACATGTGGAGGATCCTCTTAGTATCTCCTGCATGCAAATTTGTTTACCATGAAGAGACTTCAGTTATTTCAGGACAGAATTGTCAATTTCTTCTAAAAACAAATAGAATTTCTAACTTAATAAAGGGATTATGTCTCTATCAGATTTATGAGGCTATAGAAAATATTAAACCCATGAGAATTTAACTTCCAGTGGTTCATAAATGTTATTTCCAACTGCTAAGTTAATGTCTTATGGTATCATTATGGAACTTTTTCAATCCCATTGGAGAATTTCATCTATTCCCACTTCTGGAATAAATAGCCTGAAACGATGTACTCCCAAACTGTTCTGGCTGAAAATCTTATGACACCCTATTGAGAATCATAGTTAGATTATTATTTCTTGCAAATACAAATATTTGCCTCTCAAAACATCCAAGGAAGCTATTTTATTGAACAGATACTTCTCATTCATCTCCCAGCTATCTTATTAAACCTTTCAGAAGTTGTTTCCAAGTGATGGATAACAGAAAGTGAAGTATTACCAGCCATCTCACTAAGCTTAAAAGTTATGAAAAGCACAGGGATGACTGGTTGGTCATCATTTAGAATGTGACTGACATTTTTTCAGTATTTTTCTCGGGTCATAGCGAGTGACTGCAGCCAGGGGTTCCACACAGAGGAGGTGCCCTCCTGGGGCAATGCCACTTCAGGTTTACACTGCTTCAGTCGTGGGGAGGGCTGAAACAACCAGAGTGAACAAAAGGACACCCAGAAAACCCTTACCAAGAGATGAACAACAAATCAGAACAATTTGCACAGGTGTTAGATTGGTGTTAGCTTATGTAACTCTTTTGTATTTTAAACTGTGAGAATTGTAATTCAGTCGGGGTTTCTTTGTGTCATTCTATTGCTTCCATCAAGACTATGCTGTCCTTACCCTTTGGCTGTTTTTAGGGTGTAAATAAATTGAAGTTAAACACTAGGTCCTTGACTGAGAAAGTTTTTTTCTGTTTTGGCATTCAGCCACTCCTGTTAAGTGCATGTGCTGTGTTTCCTCTGAGAGCAAATTTCTCCTGCTGGGAAACACAAGGAAATGCACAGAGCACCACTTGTTCACACAAATCTAACAAAAGGCTCATCTGCTGCATTAGCCTGTGCAGTAATTAAATGTATATTGTATACATGGAAAATTAATTTTAAGCACTATTATATCAGTGGGGTTTTGAAGCTGACCTCAGATGAAATAAAGTTTTCCTCCAGTACCTTATCAGCACTTTCTGAGAAAGGTGTCTGCAGTCCACAGCATCTCTGCAAGAAAACTACAAAGTTCCAGCTGGGACAAAGATTACAAACTACCAAGAAAATGGAAAATGAAACTAACTTTTTTCTTTTAATTGCTGAAGTAAACATCTGTTGAAGATCAAGTCCTTTGAAATAAAAGCATTGTGTTATGCCTATATCTAGAATATTCTTGTTATAATTGAATAGCAAATTAATCTCTGTAAAAATAGGGCCTTGTCATTCTGTTGTCCTGGAACACTTATGTCTGTCTTACCCAAGAAAAAAAAATCAGTAAGAAAGAAGCATTAGCATATCACTAGAGAAGCTTTCTGACTATTTCAGCTTTCTACATGGCCATTCAGGGGCAAATGCTTCTACTTTTTTCTGATAACCTTCTCATACTCTGCATTAAATGTGTTTTACAAAAGATCTGAGCACCACTCTGGTTCAAATTAGACAGAAAACTAATGCATTGGATCCTTCCTTTAATCTTCTTTTCAAAAATTGTACTATGTTCGAACTTTAAATGTAGTCCATACTGTTAAGAAAAAGTTTTTTTCCAAATGACAGTTAATTTAGATTAAGATGCAGACTAGATCAAACAGATAGCAGACAAATAAAATATATGATAGTAGAAAATTGGTTTCTATCTACTCTGTCTGATCTGAATCAATGTCTTGCACAAAATGCTAAGTAAAATAAACTGCCAGAGAGAAACATTTGTTCTCTCTGATGGAGAAGTGAAAGCCAGCAATGGGATACAACAATGTTCATGTAGAGATCAACAAAACTGCACCGTTGGTCCACGCCCTGCTGACAGGAAGCTTCATCTCTTTTCATCGCATGAAGTAAATCCTAAAGCACAAGTAAGAAAGATGGAGAAAGAAATCCCTTGATAAAACTCACTAGGCCATAGTTTGCAAAAAACTTCTCTAGAGGATTTTAGCAATCACTATGTTTATTTTAAAAAATAATTAAAAATACCCAAAATATAAGCAAATCCCTCTGAGTTCCATACTGGAGAGAGGAACTGTTGCAATAATTTACTGTGAATTAGAAACCACAACATATTCCCCCTAAGTGCAATGTCCAGTCCTGCTGTGACTGAAGTAATGAGGATTTAGGTCACAGTTTTCAATGAAAATAACTTTTATTCACTCACACAATCAACCTGAGTAATAGCAGTAAGAAGCATTAGATTTTTCTTGAAACAGGTGGTAAGAAAATATACAAAATCAGACACATTCTGTCTATGTGCCTGTTTTACTTTTCCCAAAATATATTATTCAAGAGGTAGGTGGTAGGTTATTCAGGGTTTTTTGTTTATGTTCCCTGTCATTATATATCATCTGCAAGCTTCATTCCTTCTAAAATTGCTCTAGTCATTATCTCTTAGTTACACTATGACAGGCCTCCATTGCAGATGACTTTCAGAAATACAATAATTCCCTCTCTGAAGCTAACAACATTACATGCCACTCAAACATCAGCATGACATAAATCATAGTCTTCTTTTTTTTTCCTTCAAATTATTTAATATTTACAAGCTTCTTAATAATTCTTTCCAGCACAGAAAAGTTACTGCTTAGAAACAAGTTTTCCTATTAGTTTTTAGCACCCCTGTCCATATGCCTGATTATATTTTGAAGATACATAATTGTATTTCTAAATTAACTTTGCATTTTACCAAATTGACTGTATTCTGCATGCCAGCAGTGCAGTTTATGAACTGTTTACATTTCAAAACTTTCTGCCCTATGTTTTAAAAGAAGGCAAAAAACTTCTTTTCTGTTATAGTCCTGAGGGGGTCTTGACATTTGCTTTGTCATCCATCTGTACACTGAGTAAACACATGGATCATCTTCAAGCCTTTTACATAATTTCAGCATTGTGCAAAGATGCCTTATTTTAAGTGTCTATACATTTCACCACTTTCAGGTTTGATTTATATTGTTACTTTAAAAGGTTTTGAGCTTGTAAAACTTGGTGCCAAGCCCTGAAATGTGCTGGTAAAAACAAATGATCAAGTCAACAATCAAGTTCAAAATGGTCTCTGATTTGATGGAGAATTGGCAGAGATTGAGATAGATTAAGGGAAAAATAAAATAAGATGTACCACACTGAAAAATAACTCTTGGGGTGCTGGGAACAGAACAGGTGAATGTGAGAAGCTTAAGGGGGGAAAAAAAATCAACCAAACAACAAAATAAAACTGAAATTCACATAACTTGGTTTGCTAAAGGTCCAGTCCAAGAGAAGCACTCTGACTCCAGACCCACACTTAATGTATTACTTTTACCAAAAACTCAGGAAACAACTTTTTTAGAACAAACATGTCAGCCTTCATTCACTTCTGATCATAAAACTGAAAAAATATACAAATATCTGGAAAATGTATGTGACTGAGCACAAACTCCAAAGCTTTCAGGAAAGTGCAGTAAACAGTAAACTGTCCAATTATAGAGCTGACTACTGCCACAGTGGTTTTCACACAGAGCACACTCTCATCAATAAAAAACATGAGGGCTGGATATGATGCTTATCTGCAATGCAGAAATACTTCACTAACACAGAACACTGGGCTATGTGTACAGAGGAAAAACACAAACACACACCTGGAGAGAAAGAAAATAAAACACTGCAGCATTTGTTGGTCTCCACCTGGCAGCATGGGGTCAGAGACTCCAATATTTTATTTTATGAACTGATTACAGCACTTGTGCTTTTAATTTTTTGGCATTAAAATTTCATAAGAACTTTAATGTTGACTTACTGCACTTTTACAACAACCACACAGATCCAATCGACCACAATGGCTTTAAAAGCTTTTTAACAAACTATGTGGACAATAAACCAGCCTTGACAAAGGAACCTTGAGTGA
This sequence comes from Euphonia xanthogaster, assembly GCA_034509185.1. Taxonomy (NCBI): domain Eukaryota; kingdom Metazoa; phylum Chordata; class Aves; order Passeriformes; family Fringillidae; genus Euphonia; species Euphonia xanthogaster. The sequence continues at coordinate 10,617,453 of JAYDZK010000233.1, forward strand.
CTCCCCAAGGTAGTATTATAGGCTTTAATAGGGTCTGTGGATAATTCTTGACAAACTCTGGAATTCCATCAGACTACTGTTTCTCTTTGCTAGACCTTGCTAAACTTCAGGGTTATCAAAAACCTGTGTGAACAGGGTAAGGTGGGACCCTTTGTGGGCAGCTTTGAAACTTCTTACACTTGCATTGGCTCCTGTCACCTCAGTTTCATTTGAAGTTCCATTTGTATTCTCTTTCAGGATATACAATAAACAAGCCAGAAAACAACACAATGCTCTATTTACACTCATCAGTAATTATGCATAATTATTTTTTCAATTTTTGCTTCAATCCATAAAAAGAATTTCAGAAGCAAGGAATTCATGGGCTGATTTTTGAGAGTATTAATCTCTTCTTACTTCACAGCTAATAACATAAAGTGCAAAAAGCTTTTAGTTTAACTACTCAAAATCCATAGTGAGACAATTAATTCTAATTGGAAATTCAGTTCATGTGTTATTATTTTCTCCCCTAAATTAATGTAATTCTTCAATTCAATGTGCAAACACCTGAATTTCCATAGGCAATTTCAACCCCTTTTTACTATTTCCTAAAATTTGCTTCAGTTTATCTATTTTCAGCTTTTATACTTGCTTCCACATGTGGTCTTAAGCAGAGCAAAAAGCCTCTTTTTTTACTGTTTTGCAATTTAAACAATCTACAGAGATTAAAAGTGGTGGTAAAAATAGCAGTCAGCTCATTTCGGTATATTCACTTTTACAAAGAGATTTCCTAAAAAGATGTCAGAAACCAATATGCTTCAGGTTTTTTAGTCATATGGAGCAGTCTAGGCAATCCTCCAGGAAACTAAAAGGCAGGACTGAAAAAGGCAACTGTACTTTAAAGTACCTTTAATACTTAATCACAAGGAGGCTGACACATTAACAGACAGCTCTAAACTGCTCTGTGCTAACACATGAGCTAAGAAAAACCAGCCAGTCCCACCACCTCATTTCCAGCATTCAGGCTTCATCAGAATTCATTATGAGACACTTGAATGCCACTTCAGTCACCCTGTGTCACCTCCACCAGCCTGAAGGTCGCAGCTGCTTCCATGAGTCCTGCCCATGGTAAAGCACTGTTGGAAAACTGGTTTCACCCTGATAATTCAGATGCCAACAGAGAATGCAAACTGCTACCTCAGCAAAAAACTTTTCCTTGGTGAGGTAAATAATTGAGCAGAAACTAAAAGCACCCCTTTTCCCACCACTCTAAAGAAAACTAAAATTCACACAGAATTGCTGCATTTAGATATTATTTTAATATTTTAATATTAAATGTATATATTATAAACATCTATAACTATAGATGCATATATTATAAACATATTTAGATATATAAATAAGGCAGTGTACTTTATCTTTCAGGGAAAAAACCTACAGTATCCCAGGCTTCTCCAAAGGTGACAAAGAGAACACTTTCCCCCAAACCAGAAAGAACACTTTGCTTCATCCCATACACTTCTTTCTTTTTAAAAAGATATTTTTCATTAACTGCCCACAGCATAAGAAATGTAATAGCAACATTACAAGTAGAAAAATTGTTTGCAAATTGGATTGGGAAAGGCAACTCAAAGACAAGTGGAAAGGTGAAGAGTTGAAATATCTGCTGGAGTCTTGTTTGTTTAGATTAGCAGCTGATTACCACTTGCCCACATCAATTGCAATCAACTGTATTTATATTTATCCTTGGCATTTCCTTCTGAGATATCAATCAAAACATTTCTTTCTGGTTTTTGTGTTAACATACACTTCTCATCTCCAATCTGCATTTAAGACTTTCACTTTAAGTGTTTTTAAGCCACTTACACTTAAAAACACACTATTAAAAACTAGAAAGAGCTAAACATTTTAGCAAATATAAGTGGAAGTCGATTCTTTCCTTTAGAACTTAACTGATTTGAAGCTTTATAAATATAAAAAGTGCTCCAAGCATTGGAAAACTTACTTTTCCAGTAAAATGACTAACATTAAAATTCTGTTATTCTCTATATTGTTGTACACTACCAAAAAAACCCTGTTATTTCATTTCTATAAAATAATTTTTTAACTCATAAAGCTTGAGCTTCACATCCATCATCCGTTCATGCCAAGGTCAAAATGTTCACCTTCATGACCATCCTTTAGAAGTGATACAGGGTGCATGGTGCACTTCTGCACCAGGTGTAGTACAAAAACTCACTGTGGCAAGTATCTCTCTTTGATTTGCTCTTTCTAGCTCTAAGCCCAGGCATTTACAGAAAACACTGGGATTTAGTGGCTATTGAGTATAAGCAGTATAAAGGAATGCACACAACGTGGATTCTTTTGCACATTCACTTCACGTCCCTGGGCACACAGACAGTGCCACCGACTTTGGCCAGCTCTTCCAAGAGAGTTGGAGCATGCCAAGAATTTACCTTCTGCAGTTGCCAGAATTACCCTAGAGCTCCTAATTTGTATGATATTCAACTCCCAATAATGTATTGGATTATTATTTTAAATACAAGTATACAGAACTTTCAGACTGATAGAACCTTATGAATTACTTTTGAAAACTTAAAAGCCAGGCAAAGACTTTGCATTTAAATTGATTTTTTGAAGGGTTTCCTGAAAAGGCCTATTTTCTTGACCATACTTAGTGATATCTAGCAGGATCCCATAAAGCATGGGTAGCCTAGAATAGAATGACAGTCATTTACATACAAATGAGCTCATTACTATTGCATTTTTTACCAGCTGTTGATTCAAAATTATTTGAAAGATGTTTTATGAATCTACATAAAATATTAAGTGATGGCCATTCTATTATCAGTGTCCCTTATTCATTCTTTGTATTAGTTTTCATCTGCATTTTAGTAACTGTCACTCCATATATTGATTTTAATCAGAGCCATCACATCCCCAAATTTTAATCTATGTTAAGAACTATTTCCAACTGCAATGCACACTGAATTGCCTAACCATGATTTAAGTTTAAGCTCAGACATGACACGCTAACAAAACGCACACTCATTTTTAATGAAGCCAATATGCTACAACTCCTTTCAAGGAAATGAGTATTCTATCCATTGCTTAAAGCAACATCAAATTTATGGGCCACCTCTGCAGAAACTTCCTTGAATAAATAAGGATTAACTTACATATTTTCAGGAGCCAGCTCTTAATAATTCTGGTTGCCTTGCTCTGAAGCAGGAACTCTTATTCCATCTACTGTACAACAGGTAACGTGGTACAGCTCCTTCCAGAACCCTCATCTGGCTAACTCCAGGGAAGCCAGAATTTACACACACAAATCTTCACTCAGTCATTAGCTCGTTTACAGAATGATTTTGACTTGGTTCACGTTACATTTCATGCACACCTCCACACAATAAGAACACAAAGAAAGCCAAGGAACCCATCCTGGCTTCAGAGAAGATCTGCTAAGCAGTGTCTGCCAGGAGGCAATTGCACACCTTCAGTGGTGCAGATGAGCAACACTAATTTGCATTACTCATTTAACATGAAAAACTTTAAAACTACCTTGTAAGAAAAAGATTTTGTCTTAATGCAGAAGCACAAATTCTGGATCTCATGAAATAAGCAAGTATAGTGTTGAAAACTATCCCAACTATCCCAAAAGAAAAAAGGTCCTCCAAAGCAGGGCTGGTTTCTCTAGGAGGGTGATGTCTCAAACAGCAAAGAGATGAAGCCATGAACGTAACATTAGGAGAAAAATGCCTATCCCTGCTCCCAAATTACTGCCCTAAATCAGAAGCACCCAATGACGACCAGAAGCTCTTCATGCCACAGAGTTTCTCACATCCCAGAGGCAGCAGATTTTGTTGCTTTACCATCTCAGAAAACCCAGCTCCTCCTCCTGCCATACTTGGATCAATTCCTCACCTTGCTCACTGCCCCTTCCAATATGGACCCAAGTCAGAGTTCACCCTTTCATCACTGTGAGGCACAATTTGTTTAAGCAGCCATTAGGCACCCACAGAATCAAAAGATGAACAATGCAGGACAAAGAAAACAAAGAAGGCTTGGAGCTTGCCAAACGATGGCCAAAAAACCAGCCCAGTTTGCAGGCCCAACCACAAAATTCCAGAGGAATTTCAAACAGTGGTTTAGAGTGACACCATTTGTGCATGCCAGCTTTTGATTCTCAGACCTGCTGCAGTGCATCATCCTACTTCACTATCCTTTGGACTATAAACTTCTCTATCACAGAGCATTAATTAATGATATCTAAAGTGGTGGATTTTAATTTAAACATTGCAGCACATTATTGTTAACACATAGCCTCTGCAACTGCAGATTGTGCAGTATTGTTCATGAGTTCCCTTCCTGCAGAGTTTTTGGAGGAATCGAGCATTCATGAACAAAGCTTTGCTAATCAGCTCAGAGCCTGCCTGTCTGAAGGGGCCATCAGTAATGAAAAATGAGAAGCAATCAGTGAGAGACTTCAAAACACAAGAAATTGGCAAGAAGAGCACAGCAAACCAAAATATAATTGTATTGTAAATATTGCATCACCCCTGAAATTAAAAATTAAATAAATATAGGAGCATTATTTAACAGATATTATAAGCATAATTGGCAGCATATATAGAGCTGATTAACACATTCAGAAAAACACTTTCATATTTTGAATACATTGTTCATCTCATGTCCTGGTGGGTGTGTATCTAGCTTTAATTTCACACTTTGCATGAGCAGCCAAGCTAGGAAACCATTGAGAGTATCAGCAAAAACTCACATGAAATTCCATGTTATGCACTTGAAACATAGCTTATTCAAACTCTGACATTGAGAAGATCTTGACACATGCACCAAAATGTAACCTCACCCCAGGGAGGGAGGCTGGTGCAGTGCTATGTGGAACATTCCAGAGGAGATGCAAACAAGATTTACTCCTGCAATGCCACCACACAAACACAATAACATCTGTCATCCCCACATCAGACTGCAACACTGATCCATCTCCACACCAAAATAAAAACAAACTGGTAGATTAGGAAAGGCATATCCAAAATCCCACTGTTGAATATTATAATAATGATTTATAATAGAAACTGCCCTACTTCAGGTATTAATCAAGGAATTTATTACAAACTTGTAGTACTGCAGAAGCAAAGCGTGGAACAGTGACCCAGGCTATCCCATGACCCTAAAACACCTGCAATCAGTCACTGTATCCTGCATTGTTTCTGAGAAACTGTTTATATTTACAGAAAACACAACAGATATCCAGACACCTTCAAGACCCAATGGTTTTTTATGTTTTCTGCCATATGTTTTTCTGTGCTAAGTTTCTCAGTAAAATTCAAAAGCCAAACAGAAGTACCTCCATCAGAAGTGATTTGCTTATTTTATGCTTAAAGTATTCCCTTAAGAGATAAATGTTGTCAGAGGTTCAGCAGTGAAAATGGAAATATTTCCACTACATTTACCTTTCCAAAAACATCTTATTTGAGCCAGGGTTGTTGTCCTTGATGAGTAAGACAGCTAAGAATTGCACTAGACTTTGAGAAAAGGCATTCTTTCACTGTATTTTATACTTCATTAATGTCTATGCTCATTTGATGTAAAGAGGCTGTGTCAAACCAGAAATCCAAAATACTAAGAGAAATCATTGCTTTAAAATTTAAGGCTCCATGAAGAAAACAGATATTAATTAAAATCTCAGATTTGGATTCTTCAGACAAGTCACATGCAGATATTATTTTTATAATATCTATTCAAAGCTTAACTGAGTCTTTAAACCTGCCAAACTTTGACTATGACTAATTATCTGTGCAACTGCTGAAAATTTTCTAGACGTTATCAAGGTCTATTGCACAAACTTCTTCATGGACTTAAAAAAATTCAGATTATTAGCATGATAGAACATGTAATCTTAGAAATGGTTTGGGAGTAGACAGAGCAGGAAGTATTCAATACACTGCATACACCTACTTAACATAGAAAATGGTCAATAATATAGAAACTACTATGAGAATTAAGGGATGACTCTCACCTCCCCCCCGCCCCCGATCTAAAATTCTACAGAAGCAAGAAAATTCAGAGCAAAATGCATACTAGAAACTTTATGCACCATATTTTTTATATTCCCAACTGTCTGGCTTCTGTCGCCTTTTTTTTTTTGTCAGAGTCCTTGTGCCAGTTCTCCTGAAGGGCACAGGTATTGGCTTGCACTTCCTATTCTGCTGGCACAAAGCAACAGTCCCCAGGCTCCAGGAACTATTTTCAAAAATATCACAAAATAATATTTATGTACATAAATAATATTATAAAATAATATTTGTGTCAGGTATAAGCAACTTAGGAAATGAGTCATTAAATCGGATGGAAGTGACAGAAACCAAAGAGAGAAATAAAGTATATTCTGTATTCCCATATTATTTGCTTTACGTAATAGTGAAATACTACAAATCATTTCTGTAACAGTGAAAGACACAAAACCCAGAATTTTGAAACCCTTACAGAGTTCAATGGATTACTCATGTGAATAACCAGCTAAAATAACAGTAATTTTTAAGATAAGGCCAGTGAGAGATTACGTTCATCTGTAAAGACTATTTTTTTCCTCTTTTAGCAGTAATTTTTAAGAAGCAGTCAGAGATTATTCCAGTTTTTAAAATTTGAATTCCAAGAGAAATACAGCTTTTCTGTTCAAAAATAAGTATAATAAAAATACTGAAAATTATGTGTTCAATTGAAAGCCATAAAATGGTTTCAAAATATTTTTCTAGATTGCAAGGAAATGTCCAAGTAAGGATCAAGGAACAGCTATATTAAATAACTATGCACAGAATAATCTTTGCAATATTTGCCTTCCTAAGATACTTCACTAATCAAAACACATATTTTCCACACACAAAACAACTGTAGGTGAATGAAAATGTGACACAAGCACAAACTTCAATAGGAAAACTTCATTTTTACTCAGAGATCTGAGCAGGAATGCAAAGAACCAGGAAGAGGTAAAACTGGTTACAGTACTGGTGTCAGCTGCCAGGCTCTCAGGTATTCCCACTTTCCACAGACTCATCCTGATTAAGACATTATCCTGACACACCCCAAACAGAGTCACATCATCCAGCAGAAAATGCTCAGAAATGTAAGAAAAGCCACGTCTACTTTTCTCTAAAAGAAAGCTGGGCTTCCCTGAAAGTACATCACACTGACCTCAAGGAAAGAAAACCAAGGAAAGTATTTCCAGATTCAGGCAGAATCTAACCAAAATTTGCATGATTTGAACCAGAGTGGATGACAGGGGACCGTGGGTTGATTTGCTGCTGTGTACAGAATTGGCAGGACACCAGGAGCTGTCTTTAGCTGAGCTGAACTTCTGGACACTTACAGTAAATATTAAATAACAGCTTGATTTAAAATACAGCAATCACTTTACAATGAGATGATCCCTGTAATCAAAATTAAATAATTAAAATGCTAAGAACATAAATCCATGTTTTTCATGGTACAGATAAGTATTTTGCTGATGAATTTATGCTGTTCTTTATATAGCCAGATTATTTGACAGACCATCTTAGAGTCAACCATGTCAGAGGCAACAACCTCATTCAACAGACCAATATTCAATTTCATTACAGAAACTCAAGTGTTTCTAAAAGCTCTTTATTACAATTGTTAAAGCAGAAGCCCTTGTTGTTGTCCCATAGGGCTCAAAATAACCTTGAATATTTGTGTCAAGATATTATGATATAAACATCTTCTACCTTTAATGAAAAATGATATTGCTCACATTAGTATCAGTAGGACACTTTTAATCTTGTGCTTGGGTTTTTTTTCCAAATGAGAAAGAAGATTAATTTTTATTTATCATTAAAGAACTTGTACAATTGCAAAGGGTACATGTGGGAAATAATGATGGAAACTTTGCTGATGGCAACATTTTTACTAATTGCTTCAATCCACAGGAAGAAGAAAAATATCCAGAAGTAGTTGGCTTTAATCCCCATCTTCTAACAATATTTTGATAATTAGCTCTTAAGCATCTCCTGATACATTAAGTTATTTCCTGTAGCTTCATGAATTTAAGAAATAAACTATAGATGATTGGTAATGTTCAGGGCTTGGAATATTACATTCAGATTTTTAAAGACAGTTTTAATTTCTTCTTTGAGCCTGCCAAATTTCTCAAAATGATAAAACTTTCTCAAATCCAGAGATAAGAGATTTAAAGGTAGTATTTGCAGTACTTTATTTTTCAGCCATAACCACTCAGTCTTTTTGTTCCCGACTTTCTAACTACATGGTTCACATTTGATTAATGAAAGCACAAATAGCTAATGAAGAATAGGTCACATTTGATAAGGCCTGGAAACACATTGGAGTTTTATCCTGAGGAGTGACAAAGCAGAAAACAATTCCCTTCTCATGCCTCAAGGCAAATCTTTATTGCTCCTAAGTGGACCCTGGAGAATCATGACATAGAAGGCAGATGTAGAATCAAGCAAGTTTCTTTCTGAGGATTTTTCCCTTCACTTTTATCCCTTACAGACCTATAACTCACAACTCCTCATGTGTAATCAACTTGCATCAGGAGAGAAAAACACTGTTCACAGAACACAAACTGATTTTGTGTGTGTGTGTGTGTTAAATGAGATTGCTGCTTTCAGGTTGCCCTCAGTTTTCAATATCTGCAATTTGTTCAAGTTTCTTGCCATTTTCATCACTTCATTCATTGAATGAAAAAAAAAAGATTCCCTTTTCTTTGTTTGAGCAAATTACATCCCAGAGAAAGTAAAACAACACTTATAGTTGCTAATAGATTCACTCATAAGATCCCAAACAATTCCTTTAAGGGACTTGATTTTTAATTTTCAGGAATTAAAATAGGCATTCAGTGTTGCAAGGTAAGGTGCCATGGAGAAACCTTCACCCTTACTTGTATCTCTGAATCATAGAAGTCATCTGTGATTTCATAAATTTTGATTCACTTGGGATGTGAAACTATGCACAAGCAGAATTTACTTCCTCTATATTGATCATGTACAGCATAATACTTGACCAGAGTGGAAAGGCTCCATTAAGGTTTTATTTTTAGGAGCTGCAAGAAAAAAATAAAGTGTTCAAACAATGAAAAATAAAATGCACTCAATATTTCCCAGGAGATGACAACTTAGAAGTGCCAAAAGAAGAATTAGGGAGCAAGTTCAGGTGTTGAATAGTCCTGTACCCTGACAGGACCCAAGGGATTTGCAGAATACACCCACAGCTAAATGGAACAGTTAATTTCATTTAAAACATCTTTTCACTTAAACTCATTTGTTTCCTTCAGCCGAGACCCGACCATTTAGATGAAGATGCTGTTCTTGAAATGTCTCGCTGTTCCAAATAACCTGAAATTCAGAGCAGTGCTCAAATTTTCTCGTTATTTGACATACTGTATGATTGAGTTTTAATGTCAGAGGTGTGTAAGCCTTTAATTCCAGAGAAGGTAAAACTACTTTTTCAAAACAAAATATATTTTAGGACAGGGATCTACTGGGGGCACAATATGTCAAGCTTAAAGTCCAACATAGTTATTACTAAGCATGTAAGGGGTTTAGAAAAAAACCTTTGCCTCAATCAAGTCTGAGCAATAAAATTCCATTTACAGATAAGCATTCAACAAGTTATTGAATAAGGAACTAAATGCTGTAAATATGAGCAAGCACCACTGCAAAGAAACAGGGAACTTCTCTGCAGCAGTACAAGTGAATCTCTCCCTGCTATCACCAGAGAGCAACAATTTGGAGAGAATTCTCTTGTCTGCATGAGGAAACAGCTCTCAGACTCAAATTCATGAGCAGATATGCTTTTAGGAAAGTCTTCCTGAAAGAAACATCCCTTTTGTTCAAATACATACTATCCTGTTTGTAGCAAAAAGCACAAGACTTGTCAGCACTAATGATTTCTAAAATGTTAATAGCTCAATTAAGTGAGAAGGGAGGACTGGATGGAAGGAAAGGGACCCGTATTTTCCAGCTGCACGACTGAGACACCAGTGCAATGTCCATCAGCCTCCACCCCTGCTCAAAGGTTACTGGAACCACTGGGTATCAAACTGCTCACTGACTGGGACACAAAGTCCCAGCATGGGGATTTCTCTCACCAGCTCTGTTAGCAGCTCTGAAGACTCCAAACCATAACAATACATTCGATGACAGGAGAAGAAAGAAGATGCTCATAGCATCTTTCAAAGAACATCTTGACAATAAATAGAGAAGTTTCTGTGGAAAAAATATCTTCTCCTTTAAAAAAAATCCTCCATCATCAATGTGGAGTTATAGTTGCCAGAGAAGATCTTCATCCCTTCCAAACATCCAGTTTAAGTCCAAGCACAGTTTAGTGCATTTCTTAATCCTGTCTTGGGTTTTTGCTACCAAGACCACAGATGGAGTCACACAGCTGCTTCTGAAAGGTGCTGTTTAAAACAGTGTTTCATCATCCTACTCCACAAATATCATCTAGCATTTGACAAATTTTGCAAGCACATTATGTTTTTTTAAAAACTTTTCACTTGAAAGCATATGATGCTATCCCACTGTTCACTTTTGGTAGCACAAAATCAAAATTCAGAGAACTCATAGCACTGTAACTGCTGAGAGTGGAGCTGTCCTTGTTGCTGTTACCATCCACAAAGCCCAGACCTAAAATAAGGCCCCTGGGACCATCCATACCACCCCCTCTTGAGCAGATGGAAGCATGAAAATAGTACTTGATCAAACAAAGCAAAATACAACTTAATTATCTTAGAATGTTTGCTATTGAATTTCAAATAACTCAAAACTGCTGATGGTTTGTCATATTAAAACAGTATTACCATCTAAATGAAACTGACTTTTATATACACAACAGTACTGCCAGGGTTTTTTTTAATTTAAAGCATCATCTCTGTTGAATAATATATATATATTGTGCTCAGGCTAACATGAATTAAAATCTAAGCCAAAACCACAATAAGATTTTCAGACAAAGAATAAAAAATACATGTAAATAAGAATGATTCCTCTCCTCATCTTTCTCTGAAAGTTAAGCAAGTTTACTTCCTGAGCCAAGATTAACACAGATTAAATGGACCAATGATAATTTTTTTTGAAGAAGGGAAGTTCTCAACCCTTCTGTTTTGAGCATTTTTAAGAAGGTTTACACAGTTTTATAGTACATCTCAAAACAGTCATTCTGAATTAACCATTCTTTTCCATTGAATGTTTAATTGAAAACATGTCAGAAACCCTCAATTCTTTGGGTTTTGCCTTTTCCCCTCTTTGTTATTCTCAAGACTGCCTTTCCTGAAGCCGTATCTGAGCTGCTGCCACTGCTCTTCATTTCAGGAGCTAAACTGAGCCTAGAGAAGATCCATCAGCTGTCTGGTCTAATAAAACCTGCCAGATCTGACTGACTCTCTTGCTACTGCTGAGCACCTGCATTTGGCTTCCCAGTAACCCTGATTCTGGAAGTGTGGTGCAAAATCCCAAACTGACCCCGTGTAACCAAAACCAGACCTGTCTTGCCTGTGGCCCACAATTCTCTCGTGCCTTATTAGGAGGTTTATTCACCCAAACAAAACAACTTTATGTGTCAAAACTCCATGTGTGGTTGTAACATCTGTCATGTCACTACTGAGGGCTTTATCAGAAGCACCTTGGACCCCTCTGGCTGCACAAACCCTGTGAGCCCTGCCCACAACATGGCCTGCAGAACAGACTGAGGAGACAGAGGTGAACACTCAAACCACACATCACACCTCAGGGAGGACACCACAACTCTGCAGATAACTGCATGGATGCCACAGGCAGGACACAGTCTCTGTGTGACCTCCAGTCACACCTAACTGCAGACTGATCTCTGGAAGGAATTGCAATAGGTCTGCACCAAGAGTATTTCTTTCACAAGGAGTCAGAGAAATAATGCTGATGAGAGAAGAAATCAAAGTTTGTGCCTTGCTGAACACCACCAGTGCCCCCTCCTCTGTTCAGGTTTCGTGGATTAGGGGGGACTTATGCTGCAAACATCAATCCAGGCCCTGGTGAGGCAAGGACTTGGACAGTATTTGATGGGATTTATTTAAATGCCATGTGACTTTGTAAAAATATTTTTGGTAAGAGGCATTTCATACTGCATATTTGCCTGACTGCCCAGAATCAGATTGAAAACAACAACAAATCATTCCAAGGTGTCAAAGAAATCAAAGGCAACATTGAAGAAGACAGATTTTTTTTTTTCCATTTTTTAAATGGAGAGTAAATCAGTTTGTCTTTTGACATCTCTTATTTTCCCTTTTTTTTTTTTTTTTCTGGATTTATATACATACCTACAGTGAAAAACATGAATTTACGCTCCCAAAAACTTTTGTCAAGTTATTACAATGCATAATTTCAAATGAAAATTTCATTTAAATAGTTAAAAGTATATGCTAGTTATAATAATTTAATCCTTTTTATATTGATCATTTTTATTGCCTCATTTCATTTACTTGACCTTAATATTTATTGGGTCCTATAATGAAATTGCAATTCCTCATTGCATCATTTACTAAACAAAGTGGCAAACTATAGAAACACAGCCATAAAATGATGGTGGCTTAACAAAAAAGGCTGAATTTTAATCAAGTTATGGGAAGATGGTTTTGAAGATAGTAAAACAAAGTTTACTCAACAAAGACAGGAAAGGTTTTTACTTCCTGCATGACAGAAATTTGGAAAGCTTTCTATTAATTTCTTCATCTGAAGAAAAAAAGAGAAAGGAAAAATGAAAGAAAATCCAATAGTACTTTTCCTCAACAGAATGAATATGGATTAAAGCACATTATAAGGCAGTTCTGAGAAGAAAATTAAAATTAACATTCTAGCAGATCCACTTGCCATCAGCATTTTTTCAAGTCTTTATTCTCCAAGAAAGACATTCACAAAATCCACAAGTGATGATTATTCTGAAAAAACCCTGAAACCCAAAATACATAACCCCCATATGATCTACAAGCATTAACACGTGCATAACATTGATACAGCCTTCCATTCATGCAAAGGTGAGCAGATTTGTCAGCCTCACATTCCTTTCTATAATATGCTCCATATCTGCAATGCTAACACTGGATTTTGCAAGGCAGCTTTCCTGGATTTCCTACTACTTGGGAAAACTCCACTGCTACAGAGCTCTGAGTCACGGTGCATTTCTTGAGCTCATGCACCCCACACGGGCTCTGTCTCAATGTCAGTGCCCTGTTTCTTCACCAGTTCTTGTGCTTTTGCATCAGAACCAAGGCTCCAGCCTGAGAATGGGGTCACTCTCTGGGCACACAGTGGCCTTGGGAAACTCCTGAAGAAGTCAGCAGGTGTTCCCTGGAAAGCTCTTTCTGTAATCTACCTAATTAACAAACTAATTTATTCTCTTTAATTAAGACATCAGGAATTTGCTTTCCCTACAACATGTGTTGGTGTGTTTGGTTCCCTTAGCAAGCTGGGGAACAGACCAAGCACAGAGAGCAGGCTCCTTCACTGCTAGGGAGAGTCAAATCCCAGGGGAGCAGCCTGTGACAATCAAAGGCTCCCTTGCACAGAGCCAGGTGGGCAAGCAGGATGGAAGGGTCTGGAATATCCTGCTGCTACTTCTGGCAAAACGTACATCTCATATTCAAGCATACACACGAAATCAAAACAAAACACCAAGTTTTGACAGGTATTCTCTAAGCTTTGATTAAAAAAATTAACTATTTCAAACAATGTCTGAGCATCTCCATTCTAAAATATTGCCAACTAGTAGAAAAAAATTCTGTAAAAACAACACTGTTCTAGAGAGCTTATATATATATATATATATATATATGTATGTGTGTGTGTGTGTGTGCATACACACACACTTCTATCAGTGATGTTTTAGGCTCTCTCCAGTCCTCTTGGTTATTCAAACAGCTATTCCAGTTTTTTTTTCTGAATTATTCCTATTTTTTCTGAACCTAATTTACCTTCTTTCTAGATAACAGCAGGATGAGATTACTTTGGTTCTTAGTATCGCCCTTTCTGAAGGTAGAAGAAAAAAATTTATATCTGATATTTCAGAAAGATCATATTCTCCTGACTACAGCAAAATAACCCAATCAAACATGAAGACCAAAGGCTTTTCCTTGCTACTGCAATGACATCATGCAATTTTTCTTCTCTTATGGGAAGGAACATAAAGGAAACAGAAATACAGCACACTCCATGGTCTAAGATAAAATAGGTACTGTCCTTTTCTAAAAGGACATTCACCACTTGCAATAGGGTGCACATAGAGTGAAGGTAAGTCTTAGACATGGAGCTTTTTCCCTCTGAACTAATGTTCAGGTATGCTAACTTTCAGAGTTCACAAAACCTGTGAGATGAAGGACAGAGAGGTAGAAACACCATGAGCCAATATAACACACTGAAATGACAGAGTGACAGTGGTGACTGAGATGACAAATTACAACATCCATATTATTAAGTGCTAGATGACATTCAGAGACTGTCCAGTCCTGGCTACAGTGAAAGACAACAAAAAGTCTTGGAACAGCAGCAGATGAGAGATGACTTTTTAAAGTCTTCCACAACTTGAGCAGTCAGCAGAGAAGGGACAATGCTACATACATCTGTAAGGAGCTCTTGGGGAGTTCAGCAAAATAGAAATCACTCAGAAAACGTATATGCAGAATTTTTCATTGACCTAGTTAGCAGTGTTTTCTTCTTTCAAATCCATAAATTCAAATTTTTTCCATCACATAAAAAAAGGGTGAAAAGAAATTATTTCCCACCCTGAAATAGAGGTAGGAGACATTTCTAGGCCTTCCAAATCATTCTTTCAATAGACTTTTTGCTCATTTCATCCAAATACTTTATGGACCAAATTGCAGAGCTGGTCCCATTCTGGCTGAAGACTGTGAATTTCACAATAGGACATTTAAATTCCCTTCTGCTCCTTGCTACCTCCCCTGCCTTTGGTCCTTCCTCCAGGGAGCTACAGCATGTATTTCAACCTCCATGCCAAAACCCACCAAAAAAAAAAAAACGTTGCCCCTTCTTCAAAGCAGGTGCCTTTCCCACCCTGCCAGCTGGGGACAGATCCACAGAATCCCTTCAGACACATCCTTGGACAACCTGCATCCCTGTCCCTCTCCACCTGCTGATCCCATTTTGCTCAGACTGACAACTCCCAGAGCAGCTGGTTCAGTTGGCTGCTTGCTAAGAGCTGAAGAAAGTAATGAGGTCCTTCAATGTCACCTTCCAGGCTGTTATTAGGAGTGGTTATATCCCACAGTATATTTATTTCCATCAGACAGTGTTTTTCATGGATTTTCCATTTTGGTTCTGCTAAGAAAGCTTTTCCCAAGCCAGAGTGAAACACTCAGAATCTACCATGTTCAGTGGGGCTGTACACCGAGGTCCAAAAAAATAAATGAAGCACTTCCAACAGAATAAAAATATCCTCACAGCTGAATGCATTTTTAAGCCTTAAGAAATACACACTAAAATAGAGACATGAAAAGATAGAGGCTTTCTCTCTCCAGGCTGTAGGCCAGTGCAGCCAAAACTAGAAGTCAGTTTCAGATGAGTGAATAATCAATGTTAGACTACACAGCTACAAACACTTTCCTGCCCCAGGCTGCAGCTCAGCTGCTCTTCAGCCAAGCCCCAACTGCCTCCCCCAGCTTGACCACGGGCTCTCCCCACCTCTACAGAAAGGGAAATCAAAAGAGAATGCTCTTCCTTACAAGAGGATAACAAAATAAAGATATTTATCCTGAATTTTCTAACCTGTTAGAGCACAGTTTAGCTTTCAGACGCTATACATTCCATTCATTATTATTCCAGCAAGCCTTGCTCCTGCTCTTGCATAAAACAATGTCAAGTCTGTGTTGCTCATATACTGGCAATGAAGGGAGATATCCATCATCTTCCAAATCTTTCAATGTCTTTTGTGGCATGAAAGCCAGGAGAATTCGGTTCTAGGCAGTCAGTATTACTGCAGGGGAGGGGGGGCATGTGTGTATTTACACAGCTGAAACAGGCAACCCTCCAACCCTGTTTTTTAAATATGCACTTACTGATTTTATGAAATATACAGAAAATCCACTGGAGGTTTGGTGTAGAGAAGCTCTACAGTCCAAATACTAACACAAAGTTAATAATTTCATAAAGAAAGCTGCCCATAGTAGTTACATAGCAGGTGAATATGAAGATATTATTTATATATTTGTGTATTATTTATATAATTCTATTAGCAAGTATGGTGCAATGATACAAAGTATTCAGTGTTAATCTGAAATATAAATAATTTGTATGCCATGTTTTCATGTTTTGCTATTACAGAATACAGGCCCAATACTCATTCCAACATACAAAGCAGAAATAACTACTAACCATAGGCTCTGAATCTCCTTTTTTTCAAAAACCTGTTCATCATGTCAGGTGTTCATATTTCCCACCACGAGAAGCAAAGATCGTTTAGAATTGGAGTGCTTTAGCAATTAGTAACCATCATTAAAAATATTATACAGAAATTATTGAGGCCTTTTACATTCCAAATAACTCCAGGGTTTTAATACTGTGGAAAATATTCCAGGTTCTGGATGTAATCAGATTGTACTACTATGCTGAAGCAGACAGTACAATAATTATTGTAACAGTTTCATGTCCATATAGAGAAATTATGAATCAAGCAGACCACAGCCAGTTATTTTAACTAATCAGTGAAATGGGAACAAAACCAGCAGCTTGCTCTAGGTACATGTTTATTATTGTATGGAGAGCTTCTAGGCAAAAGCCAAACATCTTTGACTTAGAGCTGACAAAGGAAATAGCAAACACACAGCCACTACTCATACATGGAGAGCTTAACCACTCCTCTTGTTAGAACTCCTTGACCTATTTTTGACCAAAACCTGTAAGACCATATTTCATTAAAAAAAAACAGATATCGAAACGTGACCACCAATTAATGGGAATCTTAAAATTCCTAATACATGAATAATACATGAATTATGAATAATTGTGATGATTCATAAATGCACAAAGCAGATAAAACTTGAGCCCTTAACAAAGCCAGCCCATTGAATGCTCAGCCCCCTGAAAATTACTTTTGCATTAACAAATATTTCATCCAATCTGTTTCAAGAGTAGTTCATGATCATCCTCCTCGCTTTGTCTTTCTCAGGACTGCAATGCAGAGGTGTTTGTGCTCCAGAAGCTCAGCTTTGTTCCAGAAAATTTTAGAGATCTGCCCATGCTGAGAGCCTCTTAGCACATTGACACCATTCAACAATTCTTTGTTTTTCTTCCGCCTGCCAGAGCAGAATGCTAATGACCAGCATGGGTGTGTTAATTTGTGTTACAGTTGCATATAAAACCACAGAACAGAGAAAGAAGACTGTGGTCTTCATAAATTTCAGCAGGGCTACTCTAGCTGATCAGGCACCGTGGTATTAGAACATGACCAGGAAGCCTCCAGAACACAGCAGAAAAAAGCCCTAATGCATTCAATGAAGAATGCATGGGGAAATAAATTACAGAAATATAATCAAAACATATCATGTCTACGGGCTTAGAATGGTCAGGAAAGCTGCTGAGACAGAACAGCCAGGGAAACATTTTTTCCTATATTTTGGCAAAAGCAATGCAGATAGGAATTTTATACCTAACTGATGAGTCCAGAGCAGTACTAAATCCAGCCTGTTAGCACTAGAAAATAGCTTTTCATGGTGATGGGATGAATGTATGATAAGCTGCATGGGATGGCTGCAAATTCAGCACTGCTTGAAAACTGCAAACTAGTTTGAGATGTACAGCACATCAGTCTGGACCCAGCCACAACCCTCCTGTGAGCTACTCAGTGATGGTTAAGGATGAATTCAAACCACACAAGGAATACTGACTTCCTACAGGAAAGCATGAAATATGTCTTTTCATACTCCACTGAACTGTGCAGGAAAAGTATGCCAAGATTGTGTTGGCACTTTAGAGTAAAATTTTTCCTCTTAAACATTACTAGTTTTGACTAAAACCACGGTGCATCACCACTGAAAATCTTGCAGAAAATAAATAAAAAAAAAAAAAAACCCAAAAAAAAAACACGTGTTTTGCTTATCCTCCTTCACAGTTATTGTCTTGGTTTAGGACAAATTTTGGGAGGAAACTTTTGAAGTGGTCTCTTTTAGAAAGCAAATTTAAGCTGCCCTTTTCATAATTTGTTCAGGAGAAAAATCATTTTTGAGAAGTGGAAAAAACTGTTTATTTAATAACAAAGTACTCACAAACATGAAAAAATGGATGATCTGTCAGGAGCTTTCAGTTCTGGGGATTCAGGCAGAGGAAGGGACAGTGAGGGCAGGGCAAATGACACAGAAGCTCACTGCTATGAGTGACAGACCCTTAAGCATATCCAAATCTTATTCAGACTAAAACAGGATCCAGGAAAGCTCCTACAATCTAAAAGTCTACGAGTTTAAAACTCATTATATGTTAAAGCAAAATAACCAGTTCCTTTCAGTGAAATCAATTTAGATGAGAGATTGTGGAGAGGTGGGAAGAGGCAGCTGACCTTCTCCTGGCCCTTTGCACACACCTTTTCTCAGCATGAGTTTGCAGGGTTGAAAAATACCTTCAGCACTTTCTTCAGCTATGCTGCAATGCACATGCTGAACCCCATGATGAAAAGCAAGGCAGCCCTGAGTGTGCATTGCAAAAAGATGTTCCTAAAGGCTCTTTTATTCTCTTCTATTTTCCTTCCCCACCCCAGAATAGCTATCAATTTATTGAATGACATTTGATACAAGGGGGAACTGCTACGTTTCCTTCTCTGTATTAAAAATCCATACCTAATAAATAAAATGTATGACTTACAAAACTCTTTTTCCTAACTGTTGCATTAGAGTGCTTTATATTCTTTTTACTTGAGTGACTTCATTTAATTCTTACCCTTTTTTCTTTAAGCTGACAATCTATTTTATAAGCAGTGAGCTATATTCTTAAGCTTTATTCGACCAGGTGAATCTCAACTCTTCTCAAAGACACACCATTACAGCACAGACAAATTTGCTAAAGAAAACAGAAGTTCTTCCACCATACTCCGCATTCCTAATTTCAACTTCGTGACCGAAAACCTGTGTTGTCATTATTTTTTTTTCTAGCAAATAGGTTGATCCAGGTCCTAATTTGTACAAACATAAATGTAAGACTAATTATTAAATAAATAAATATTTAATAAATATTCAATATCTTAAATAAAATGGTTAAACTAGAGGCTAGAATAATTGTAATTAATCACAATACATCATATTTTACTGATACAACATTACAGTAAATTAACTTTACCATTTCATGGAAATGAAGTAGAAGGGAGCCCAATCTCTGTTGCAAGCTTTGAGTTCTCTTGGGGTCTGCTGGGTCAGCTGCTCTTAAGAGACCATCCCCACCAAGGCCCTGAGGTTGGTCATGCCTGTAAAGGGGGGCTGATGGGTCATCACTTTAAGTGAAATCACCTGTGGGGTTGGCTGTGATCACATTCACCTGAACACCTGGCACGGGCCTAACGATCAGTAGCAGAACAAAATCATTTGACCACAGAGAAATCAGTTTTCTGATTTTTTTATAAGAGTTTTACAAACTATATCCTCCTTTCAGGAAAGATACTATGAATGTTCCTTGTTGGTCAACTGTTTTGTTCCTTCTATTGCTTGTTTTTCCCTGGTATGAGTCTGGAAAAAAAAATTAAAGAGTTGATGGAAACAGTGAGTTCATTATACACAGTGGTGGACAACAATACTAACTAGAGCTGTTGAGTGATATTTTAACAGCAGTGTTACTTTAAAAATAAGTTTTGTCTTTGTACTGTTCTACCTTTTCAGATAATATTGCTGCTGTCCAAACCAGAATAAACTGCAATAATTAAAATTATGGTTCATCTAATTATGATGAAGATAAGAAGCAAAAATAAGCCAAACTGGCAAGATGAACAAGTTGCAATTAAGAAAACCCCAAAAACCTATAATGAAATATGACAAAGTATTTCATGGCTTAGTATTTATCTGATAGCTAGATTGGTTCAATAAATCAGAAAGGGAAAGAAATAGAAAGACAAAATATTGCTACATTGTGACAACTTAGACATGCAAAAGGAGGAAGACACAACAAAAATCCAAATAAAATGAAGATCTATGAAAAGCAAATGGCTCACTGCCACTGATCTCATAAACATGAGAACTGTTTTTGAGGTTTTGTTTAACCTGAAAGCACGAAATCCTGCACTTTCTTTTAGTAAATTGTAGATTTAGTTGTACAGTCACAAATCCCTGCACCTGCAGTGGACAGGGAGAGAACAAAAGCAAAGAAGACAGGCAGAAAGATGGACAGCTGTGTGCTTTTGTTAAAAAGAAAGAGATGAAAAATATGAAACCTAAAGTGAGGAAGACGCTTGCCAAAGGGGTAATCTGCAGAACTTTAGGTGAGCAAGAAAGTGAGCCCAGCATCCTGAACTCCAGTTCAGTACCTCCCAGTCACACCACATCAGAAATGAATAATTTAGTGTCTTCAGCTATTAAAGGTGAGACATTAAAGAATGGGACCTTTACTTCTATTTTTCAAAACACCATTTCTAAAGTGTGCACACCCAAGCTCAAACAACAACAAATGAAGCTTTGAAATAGGAACACCATCATTTTTAGAACAGCACGCTGCTGTTGTACAGGAGACCTTATCACTCAGTTTTTGCTTCAAAAAAACTGCCAGGCTCAGTTTGTAGCTCTTGTACCTCATGCTGCATGAAGCCCAGCCATCATGCAAGCTCTCTGTGTCTCAGTTACCTCATCTATAAATTGCACAGCACATTCAAAGTATGTTGTTAGAAGAAAACCTCCATTAAAAACAAACATTTTTAACTTCAAAATACAAATTTGTCCCTTCCTCCATCCACAAAAATAAGTAAAAGAAGTGGCTTTGTTCTACATGGAAAGTCACTGGGTGTTAATTTCAATAGAAGAGGTTAGGCAGTGCAATCACGGGACAGCTGTATCTGCTGACAGCAATGTCTGCATCAGGGGCTGAGTAAAAGAGCTTTTCTCAATATGCTTTAGTTTTCAAAAACTTCTTTCTTCAGCTGATTGGAAAATCATTCCCACTCCTTTGGGCAAATCATTACAAGTTAAATGCCTTTAGTAATAGCTTGGTGGACACAGCTGAAAGAAAGATCACTTATGAGGCTGAGCACACAACCCTTTTATGAGTAGACACGGCTTTCACCTGATGAGCGACATGCAAAGCAGTCATTCTTTGGGAACCCTTGCTATACTGTTTTGGGACTAATGCTACTTCTCCAACATCTTAAAAATTGCATCTGTTTGACATCATTTACAGTCAGTCTCTCTCAGCTGAGTATGATTCACAGCTGAATATGCCAGCAGTTACTAGCCAATTATGTGTAGTTCATGCTTACTTGTGTATTCTTGCAGTTGCTATTTATTCTCTCTGCATTTCCAGGGTGACCTGCAGACCACACTAATACATAGCTCCTAAATCACAGACTAATTTTTCAGAAATGCTGAGCTTTAAAACAGCATGAAAAATCTTCCATTGCCTAATATTAGACTGTCAACTTCTTATGTGGCCATGCAGTTACTACAAATACACTTCCAACAGCTTAAACAGAGCAATACATAAAGGCTCTGATTTAAAACATCAGTTAAATGTATGCTGCTAAACAGGTATAGGATTCTCCACAGTCTTCAGCCAAGGTGTAAGCTCGTGATTAAATACTTTGCTAAAGAATACATCCCATCTTATATGATCAGTATTACTATTGTTACAAACTCCTGTAGATAAGAACTCCATAGTTACTCCACAAGGCTTTAAGACAACAGAAACAACATTTTCTTTAATATACTCTGTTTTTCCAGTTATCACAAACTATTCATTTATCAATACAAAGCACAATAAATATTTTATCATTATGGCTTATTTTAGAGTAGCCATATTTCTCAATTTATTTCTATAAAGTAGTAAAATATATTTCTCTGGCAATAAAAGGGGTGTCACAGCAGCATGTTAGTAGATGAAATCTTAATTTAATAATACATATGCAAGCACAAAATGAATAAGCCTGGAGTACAAAATCTAACTGAAGATGTTTATAAAAAACTGTGTGTTTACACAATTCCTGAAACATTAATTTAAATGAATTAAAATTATTAATATTGAATGTGGTTACTCTTGTTTTGAAATGCTTCTTCACAGGGGTTCTTCTATGAAATGTTTTGTCTAACTCTAAAATTTCTCTTTAGCATTATGACTGAGTGGTAGGATTTCCTGCCAGACCAACATCTGCCAGAAAACTGTGAAATCAGGTATTAACACACAAAGTTTAGGACACCAAACACAGTGGTTAATTAAACAATTACCAATTATCAGATTTTTAAGTCCCAAAGCTGAAGGATGTCAAATTATCACACAAAATAGTTAAGTTAGGATACAAACTTTAGCAGTAAAAAGAATTTGTTTGCCTCTTTTATTACCTTGGTTACCAAAAAAGGCCACTTGATTAAACTGTTGATGACAACAGCTTAATTTGATGAGTTAGCAGTACTGAATAAAGAGTGACAGGTCACTAAAATGTGAATTTAGTTTTCACAGGTTTGGAATTACACAATAAAACTTGACTCAACCACTGCAACATTATGAGTAGTTCAGTCAGCAATATTAATAGAGCTGGAGAAGTAATGCACATCTATTTGTGAGAGGTGTGGAATGGATATATCAAGAGCACTGGTTTTTAAAAAAGGACAAAAAACAGAGATGAAAATTCAGTTCACCTTACCATAACCTTCCATTTGAAGCTGTCAAGATCTGAGACTGCCAGTTTACCACATAAAATAGAAACTTTATTCCTCCTGCTGCCCATTTCCAGTTTTCTGTGAATGCTACCAGTTTTCTGGTTAAAGTAACTACAGTGGTATCATCTGCTACAGGGGTGAGTATTAATTCACTGATGATTTTTATGTAGGCAGTAATTTATTGCATTGACATTTTCTTTGCCAGGTTGACAAAGGATAAGACTAGTACAGGTCCTAAAAGGAAGCTTGGTTTTAACATGTGACAGTTTATAGCTTTAATTTCATATAGAGAAATCCAGGTTTTGGTGTATTTTCACCAAAAAGGTGATGACCATTTTATTTACATAACATAATCTCTGCCTCTCAGCCCCTCCTCACTCCAACCTCTAACCCAAGAGCCAGACACATTCTAAATGAAATCAGGAACTTACAACTGAACAAAGCCCAAGCCACTTGCCCTTTTTCTTTACTGCATAAGACTTGTATGACTTA
Source organism: Euphonia xanthogaster (assembly GCA_034509185.1). Taxonomy (NCBI): domain Eukaryota; kingdom Metazoa; phylum Chordata; class Aves; order Passeriformes; family Fringillidae; genus Euphonia; species Euphonia xanthogaster. The sequence continues at coordinate 10,640,791 of JAYDZK010000233.1, forward strand.
GTGATAAGATGTCATTTTTGGCCCTCACAATACAAAATCCTTCACCCCTAGGCAAGCCTGGAAAACCATACTTAGCCTGAATTTACCATAAACCTTCACTGTTAATAATATTCTCCCTCACTGAAAACCAGTAAGCCTGTCTGAGCCCTGAGATTACCTGAGATTTATTCTAAATCTAATCCTAGCCTACTCTGAAACTACTGACAAACTCTTCTTCCCTGCTGGCATTTCACCCCAGCAGGACTTCTAGAATCTCAAATAAAAATTTTGCATTTTTATAACCAAAGTATATTCAGCACAGACAATATCGTACAGGCCAACACCAGCTCAACAGCTAAATCAGCTGAGGGCACTCTGTGAAAGAATGAACACAGACCTGAAGCTGACAGCATCAGTTACTCCTTCTCCCTTCTAAACTTTCTGGCCAGGCTCTGCGATCCTGGACAATCACTTTGGATGCATCTGAGGCTTACACTGGACTTAGCCCATCTGGGTCTTTGCTCTCAATCCCAACTCTAGTTTCACACCAAGGCAATGGATTCAGCCACGGGCATTATCCCAGACTTGTGAACCTTGAAGGACAAAACTTTTGCTCTGCAATTCAAAGCCCTAACCCCGGAGATCCCTTTTGGTCACCAGAACCTGTGAAGAAACACTACAGAGCAGTTTTGATCTCAGCCCCAAGGTCTGTCACCACTACCTTCAACTATTCTATTCCAGCACCTAATGTCACTGCAAATATAAAACGAGGCTTTCTTGCATGGCCTGGGGTCACAAGGGTCTATTCATCTCCACTGCAACCAGCTGTAAGCTACACTACAAGCACTAATCCTAAAAAGAGTCTGAAGGATCCCGAGTTTTATTTGACCTTGGGGATATTTACCCAACCATTAACCATACCTTCTCCATTATTATCCACTGGATTTTATCTTATTTCTGTCCTAAAATGTAGGCCATAACAGGGATTGCCTGATCTTTGCTTTGAAAGGATTCCACAAGGTATTCTTGGACTACACATTTATCTAGGACTCAGGAAAGAAACACAAGATCTTGATATATTCCTTGATCTTGCAAGGCTGCAGGACTAACATGGAGTGTGGCAGCAGTAAAAAATATGTGATTGTTATTTCTCAGAAGACTGAGCAACACTCAGGGCTAGAGTGTGAAATAGGCTGGAATTCACTAAGGAGGACAAACATTTATTTCTGTATCTCAAAAGGCAGTCAGAGCTAAAATGGATGCTGGTGAGGGTGGGCCAGACAGTTTGCACTTACCTTCAAGCAAACATATATCCACTGGACTGTGGCTACAGCTAGAATTAGAGGTGATTTGGGAAAAAGAGATTGAGGATCTCAATTTACTGCAGGCTTCTGCATCTGTAAGCCTTCTGAGATCCAGAAATAATCTTAGCTGCTCAAGCACTGCTTTCTCAAATACCTGTCCCTATTTCATCATTAACTCTAAATTTACTCTGAAAATGAATTTTCTCTCTCACCCACCCTCATTGTAAGCCTTTTATCCCCACCTAAACCACCTTCTTCACACTAAATCCTACAACATCCAGAAACAAATGTACCCTTTGTTACTCTATAGTCTCCAACATTAATCTTTAACACATCCCTAACTATAACCTTAACATCACAGCAAAGAGATTTTGCAATTCTGGAGCTAAGCACAATCCAGTTATTCTACCATATTTCAATTCTGGACTGTGTTAGAGAAAAAAGATTGAGTTTTTCAACCTGATTCCCATTTTGCTATTTTTATAGAGTTTAAAATGATTTTTTTTTTGTAATGTTTTCATGTGTGTTCATATATCTTGATAAGTCTGGCAAAAAAAAATTTCATCATTTCTATAACAGATATTAGTGCATATAAAGTTAGAATGGTTTAAATTTGAGCAAAATGACAGCATGTGTTTTTTAATGGCACATAGAAAGTAATTAATAGGATAGAGCATTAATTTGCTAACTTGAAGTGCTTGTAATGGGGCAATGAGAACATTTCAACACCAAATGTTGTAAGACATTTGTGGAGTC
>JAYDZK010000233.1:10642850-10682940 GCA_034509185.1 Euphonia xanthogaster
TTTTAAGGTGCTTCTAAGATTAAATACTTAAAATTATGCATATAGCTTTATGGTGCTATTAATACTCACAAAAAATAAATTTAGTGCTAATTCACAGAATTAGATTTCCTAAGTATATATTACCAGATAAGTGAGCATGTATTTGGGGATGAAAGGGATGAAAATGCATATATCAATATAACTTCAGAGCATGAAGTTATATCTAGGTTGTTTTTACTGTGAAAACACTAAGCACAAAAACAAAATTAATTTTTTCATATGCCTCTTCAAGGTTTCAACCTGATCACGAAATATTTCAAATATTGAACTTTTTTTTTTTTGGCATCACAGTCAACAGATAAAAAAATCCTGGTAGTAATAAGGCAGGGAAAGTCTCAGACAGTGAAATTTCGACCACAACCTCAGTGTTCCTCATCCTCTGCTCACAGTAGTTGGCCATTGTGTGTTCCCTGACATTCACACAACATCATCCTCCATGTGAAGGTGGTACTCAAAGCATACAAGAACAGACTCCAGCATGACAGCACAAATATGCAATTACAATTAACTGCTATTCATAGACACAGTTATCACACATCCATGCAATAGCACAGAACTTGCATTCAGATTGAGAGAAATACCTTCACAGGTAATAATTACCATGAAGGTAGAATAGAACGACTAGAATAGAATGTACTTCTAAAAGTAATGACCTGGAAAAAAATTATATATGGAATTAAAGTATTACAAAACCCCCACTGAAAATCTTGCCTATGCCAAAATACACCATAAGATGCACATAAAGAAAAAGGTTTTCCTTATCCTGCAAAACCCTTTCTGACTTCTTTTACCATTCCTAGAGCACAGGTTTATTATTTTCACATGTTGTTACATATTACTTCTCATTAACCAATGGTAGATTTTTCTGAAACCGCACAAGCCTAATTAAAAAGTGATTAACAGTTATTTTTCTTCTCATCTTTGGTAAACCTTGCATTCATTATTCCCTCAAACTTGGAATAATCAGCAGATATGCTGCTTCATGTTTGTATTCTGCCACCTGAGCCATTTATATAGGTTAGAAATGGGGATAACAAGTAACTCCTAGGAGAACACAATTCTCTCTGCACTTAAACATCCTGAATGAGCTCATTCACAAGCACTCTGTTCCTTCTATTTTAAAAGCCAATTCTTTATCTGTCTTCATCCTCTGCACTCTGGCTTTAAAAAGTGTATGTTATGTATGGAAGCCTGCCATGTGGAACAGAGCTTTATATAAATCCTAATGGTGTGTGGATCATACTGGCTACTGGAATCTAAGGTCAAATTCTGCTTCCTTTAGTTGCTCTGAACAAGGCAACAAGGAGGAGTGAAGCAAACCCGGGTTTCTCTGCAGCTCTGAAAAACAATGGAATGGATTCCGTCACACAATGGATGTCAAAAAAGAACTGCAGCAAGTGCATCTAAAACAGAGCATTTTGTGGGGAAAACTACAAAGGAGATGCATGGCACAGTTCAACTCAACAGCATATTGGAACGAAAACAAACATTCCAAGATTCTGTAATTAGTGCTGAAAAATATCTCGGTGCAGGAGAGAAGGAAGTGCTTAGACTTTTCAGCAAGAAATGTGCTTCAGAATGAGGCACCAGTGAGGCTCAAACAGGAGGTTTTTCATTGTAGCATAAAAGTTTTTGTCTTTTGGAAGAGATTTCTCTGACTTCTTTAAGAGATGTTCTAAAATGAGTTGCAGGAAGGACAGTGAGACAGTGATGTCTGGGTAGATATATGCTTCAAATATCACAAGGGATAAATTCAACAGTGTAAATGCTCATTCAAGGCAATAGTGAGAGATTAAACAAACGCTGCAATATATGTCAATGCATACTGTGGGATATTTTTCAGGATTCATCTTTATTCAGGCTGTCAAGTTGGTCATTGAATTGCAACTTGCCCCTACATTGCTCCAAAAAAAACCTGCCAAGAGCCATTAGCCCAGTCCTTAATTCAGCAGGCTTTGAAGGGTATCCAGCACAGAGGACTGCAAGTTGCTTCTTGCCTGAGCAAGCTAACTCAGATAACTGTGAGATATTGATTCTAAAGTGATCCCAAAGCTTTCTTAGTGGTAGCATATTTACATGTGCACAGCATCATCCTCATTTTGGAGGATTAAGCAAGATTGAATGAATAGGAAAGAGATGCTGATGTCACACTAATGCAACAACAGACAGCATTAACTCCAACCAGCACCAGCTGCTCTTGTTCTATCTATGAAGGCCAGGTTGGACAGGGCTTTGAACAACCTGGTCTAGTGGAAGATGTCCCTGCACATGGCAGGGGGATTGGAGCAAGATGATCTTTAAGATCCTTTCCACCCCCAACCATCCTGTGATTCTGTGGCTGTTTTCAGGCTCCATCACATCCAACATAATGATGGCTGAGCATCCTTTGCTGTGTCTCTTCCATGAGGTCTGGAAGCATTAATAATACACTTACACAGAGCTGGAATGTGATGACCCAGCAGTGTTTCTCTGTAGCTATTCTCAAAAACAATGCTTTCTACTGTAACACTTTGGCTTGTTCTGCAAAGTTGCCTTCAGGCAACTCCTGGGGACCACTGGGAAGTTTGTAAATAATCATATTTTAAAGTGATTTTGATGACAATGCTTGCTAATGCTACCCTTGCTTTTTCAATTTCAGCACCTTATAAGAAAACAGCTGTATTTACCTTATTTTGTTCTTTTTAAACTGTGTTGATTACAGAGCAAGCTCCTAACGTGTCACTCCAGTATACTCAGTATTCCAATAATGTCAGAACATTGCTACCATTTAAAATCGTGTTCTTATACTGCCTTCTGCCCTAAAATCTCATGTGGTACAGTTGCTCCTCTAATGTAAAACTTGCTTTATAAGGGAAGATACTATGAAGTCAGTCCCAACACCACAATGGACAAAAACACCCTCAGGGCACAAGTGTCTAACAAGCAGGATCAGGTGGCATGAAAGGACATTTTTTTTTGCAGTGGCAACAATTTCTATGTGGGCATGGAGGCTTAGATCTCCTGAGGAATGTGAGTACCATGCTGTAGTGATTCTCAGACACACTAGATGCACACAGATGTACAAATTTCTCATAACAAAAAGATATGCCAAAGACAAAGTATTCAAATAATCAGGCAGTTTCAGTTCACTGCAGATTTTACTGAGCAAAGGGCTTAAAATCAGATACACCGTTATCAGTACAACTCCCACTAGGATCTGCAAGGGAAAAAGGATACCAGTGACTGATTTCTACCACAAAATAGTCAGGCTCGGTGTGTACCCATGGTTATTGACCTTCCTGTTGATGTACATGGGGAGAAATATAAGCTAGAAATATTAATTTACTCCTTTTCTGAACTGTAATCAGGTATTTACATGAAAATCATTGTAAATATCAACTGGGCTTGAATGGAGATAGAAATAAATAAGGCTTAGGCTCAAATTTTATACAGAGAAATAAAACTCATGTAGTATCAGTGAGACATTTGAGACAATAACAAGAGAACCTGAGAGTACTCCTTCATATTTAAACAAATTAAATTAATGTTTTTGTTGTTGCAAACAAAGCACATATGCACACAAATTTCCTGGGAAAATTTGGGCAATGGTGGATGGGTAAAAGCCTTGCAACACCTCTCCTCATTTTCCTGTATTCCCATAAAGGGCTGATCAGTCTTAATCCTTGGGCTCTGAAAAATCATAGTCACATTCAAAGGTTCTGGACAAGACACTGACTCAACCTTTGTTCTTATTAAACAATGTAAACAAATAGTTGTCACTAAAACTTGCAGAATGACCAGAGTGCAAACCCCAAAACTACAATCTCTCTAAATACACCCTAGATATGTGCAAACTGGAATTGAGTCCTTCTTTCAAAAGTATAACCAACAAGCTGAATTTTACTTTGTGCTTTTGCAAGGCATGAAATAAGCACACATCCATGTACCACAGGTTTTTTTGTATCTCAGGTAATTTTGCTCATGTGGATCTCTTCATCCCTCTTACTAATGTTAAATGGTCCTCAAAGTTTAAAACAGGTCAGAAAAAATTCTAATTTTGAAAGTAACACATTGTAAAACCAAACAAAAAAACCAAACTGGATAAAGCTGTAATTAATGTATATGCTGATGGTAGCAGTACTAAAGTCTGCATTTTCTTGCTTTGACTCTGGTCAAGTGCATGAAATCAATATGAATTATTACAAAAGAGTTAGTAGATAATTTTGAAAATATGTCTGAAATGCAAAAATTTGAAAGTTAGATGAATGTGAGATGGCCGCATTGATTTTGATTTTACACAGAAATATCACTCTGTTTCAAAGTGGATCATAAATCTTTTAAAGCAAGGTCTAAAATTATAAATGGCATCCAGTGCTATGTTTCCAGCTCTGAGCAGACAAAGTCTTAAGCCTTGACCAATCTGTAGATTGGTGACTTCTGACAGTGAGAATGAGGTCCTGAGTTGCTAATGCCAGCCTGGGTCATGGCCATGCTCTTTTGGAAGCCCTCTAGACCAGTTCATTAAGGAGCACACCTCAATATTGTTAATACATACTGACATTACATACTGCAAAGATTTTCTGTACACTGAAAAATGTACCCCGAACCCTCAATCTTTCACAGGAATCAAAGACATTCGATTGCATGCATTTAAATATTCCAAAATTTACCTAAAGAGCAAAGAACCGTAACAAGTCAAAAGTCATAGATACATCAAAAAAGAACTCAAATACACAAAAAATGCAATTACCATCAAAAGAAAAATGTGATTCTAAGCTTAATCATAAGATAAAGTTTATCTGAACTTGTTCCCAATTATCCATGTCAGGTTGCTGAGAAATCAAGCATAGTTTGTTTTTAAATACATTAACAGCAGACAATTTAAGGAAACAGTTTCTCAAACTTCTCTCAGATAAACCTACCTCAGTAGGGATAATATCAAACTGAACATTTTGTCTCTGGTATTTTCAGAAAAAAAATTCTGCTGTTTTTCCTTGTGACTATGTGCTAATAAATCTGGGAACACTCAAAAGGCAGAGCATGCAGCAAGGCAAGCAGTTTGCACTTCCAGATGAAATCACCAGAGTCCAAACTCTCTGGGGGGAGGGCATTTTAATTAATTTGACAATACATAGTATTATATATATTTATGGTGATCTAAGCACAGTAACAGATTCTAATTAGTGTAGTGGAATAGGATGAGTAACACTGAGGCTGACTGGTGTTTGCAAGGAGTGAAATGTTTATTTCCTATTTACTGTGGTGGCCATTTTGATAACAATGAGTCTCCTGGCTTCTGCAAGCAAATATTCTTAGAGGATGAGAGTCCCAGGTATCTTCCCTCTCACACCCTCACGCTATACTAGAAGAGGAACAACATTGTAAAGCATAGTTGTGATTTCCCATTTCACCCTCAACAATGTCTGTGTCTCCCAAGAATTTTCCTAACCTATAGGAAGTTATCAGATCACCAATTTCAGCTTATTTTCAGTACCTTTAAATTGCATGACTGAGAATCAAGAACTGAGGCTGAAATCAGCAGTGTAATTTTTACCCATGTGATGATTGAGTTGGCTCAGAGAATAAATTTGATATGTTAGAAATATTTAAAATACCCTGAAGCTATAGAGGTAGAATGAAGAAAATTTTTCAAAAGGGTAAATATATCACTAACATACTATTTGAAATTTAATGCACAAATATTAAATTCCTCCTTTTTTCAGTAAACAATCAGATTAGAGTGCAATTATCACTAAAGAGAATTAAATAATGATTACTAGAAATTATTAGAGGTAATTACAAAAGACATGAAATGTAAAGAGAAACTCATCTTCAAAAGAATAACATTTTTCCTATGAATTTAAACTATGCCTTTATTTCTATTAACGAGGTGCATAATGATGACTGGCCATTTGAAAAGCTAAAAGTCTTTAATTGAACAATTATTAGTGTCATGCTGACTTAGGGCACTATTTGTCAAGAGATTTACATTATGGTAATTATATGCATTCAGGCTTGAAGGATAGGTAACATCTTCTAATGGAAATAAATTACACTTTAAGTTTAATTTTAAAAAAAATCTAAGTTTGTGTTATCTGTTTTATTATTTAGACCCTCCATACTAGAGTCTTTGAGAATATCTTTTTTTCCCCCAATATAAAGCACTATTAATTTCCCCAGGATACAATACAGAAGAAATACCCAGAGTCAACTCATTATTTAATTAACTTACCACAGGATTAAAAAAAAAAAAAAAGGAGGATTTCTTTTAATTCAGGTCTTTGGCCTATTATGTTTTATTTAACTTTAGTAATGTACAGAATTGCATCTATAATCCCTACTGAAAGACAGAAGAAGCTTAATTAATACACAAAAATTCTTCAAACCTTTGAATCTATTTAAGTACAAATTCATTCATTCTTTAATACCTAAATGAATCAACAGAACATCATGGTAAAACAAGGCATCCAAGTCCTTGACCATTGTTTCCTAAATGCTTTTCAAGTCCTCAATAACTAGAGAGATGATCTCCACCCCCTCCTCCAAATGTTGCCTTATCTTTCACAAGTAAGAAAATGAAAAGGGGAAAAAAATAAAGAAAAGAAAGAAAAGCCTTGCAATTGCTTCAGATAACAAAGAATGTGGGTGGGCTCTCACTGCCTAATTCATTTTGTGAGGTCCAAATTCTAAAGTAGATTAAAAAGAGCTTCAGAAATATGAACATAATGATTTCTAAATGCAGAGTGCTTTTCTTCTTCTGTTTTCTGTTGATTTTTCAACTGGCATTAATAGAGCTCAAAAAAATCTGATTGGACTTAGTAGATCAGGATTTGTGGGAAAAACACTTAAGTGTTTTTTTAAGTAAAGGAGCTTCAAACCTTGGCAGGATGCTGAGGATGCCTGAAGGATACTACAGAGAACCAAAGGCATGCAGGTGGATTTTTCCCCTCTATCCACCTAATGTGAAGAGTGATTAGTCCTGGAGCCATCGTTAAGGCCACATTGTGTGCTTTAACTGCTGCCCATCCCCAGAGAGCTGATCTGCACACCAGCAATATTGCAATAGATTTTCAGATCAGAAAGGTCCATATGTCTCCTTAAAACCCTTCCAAAACAGATATAATCAACTTAGAACTCACTGAGGAGGCCAAAACCCACAAGTGCAGCCTGTCACAATGAGTGCAGAGCGATCCCTAGTTTAACAAACATTGTGTATTTTTCCATAGAGAAAATAACCCCCACAATGTAATAGGCCCAGCAGCAGACGGGGCAGGACAAGCAGTGCCCTGACAGGGACTGACACTGATTATTGCAAGCATGAGCCAGATAGAATTAGGAAATGAAATTCATGGTTACATCAAGACTACTATGACTGCACACTTCATGACATGACAGGAAAATCAATAGCCACATATTAACAAGCATGACTACAGGCCCACTTCACACATTAAAAAACCCAAACGTTTTCCAGGAAGGATCTGAAATCTGCCACTCATTAACTTTGGCCACCAAAAAGAATTGCCTTTGGAAGACTTACTGTAGTGTGCTTCACTGACACAGTGCTACTATCCAAGTCTGAAATGGTCTTCACTGTTATTATTTGTGTTAAATAAAACACAGTGGTAAACACTTCATTCTTTTCACAAATTCTATTTCTTCAGCTCAACCATTATTGCTTTTCTTCTTGTCAGTTTTAGCAAATAGCCTACTAAAAAGCTATCTGCAACTTAATTAAAACACACATTATTAATGTCATGTTTATATGGAAAATCTTTGGCAAAATAAGTAGCCTCTAGCTTTTGAAGTAACCGCAATTAAGTCTGTCAATATGTACTTGTTGCTGAATACCTGAAGAAAACAAGACTAAGTGAAGCAAATTGACCTGTTTCAACCATCTCTGCATAAACTGCCTTTTCACAGAATATTGGACCTAGAAAATTACCCATGGATCAATTATAAGAAACTGTCACTTGTGCAATATAATGTATAACTGAAGGTGCTAGGTAATTTTCTTTGAAGAGAATAAATAAAATCCTTTCTCATACATGGAAAACTTACCACTAATTTCAATAAAAACCATAATTTCTTGATAGTACATAAGAAGTAACCTTAATTTAGCTACAGAATAGGAAATGGCTGCTCAAAATATATGCGGCCAGATGAAACCATCCCAAATTCCAAGGCTAATATTTTGAAATATTTGTTGGTGTTGCTGGTTTCCCTGCTGCCATCCCTCATTTCATGACTGCTCGCTCTAATTTGATCAGTAGGTAGCTCAGCTTTTTTTCCTGGATGCCAAACATCACCACAGTTCTTATATTACCTTCTGCCTCTGAATCACTGCAAGGGGCTGTGAAAACTTACTGACATGAAAATTATTCACTGCAAGATTTTATCTTGAGGATTACTCTACATATTACACAGATTTATTTTTTTTCTTTTGAAGATTAAATATTCTACTCCTTTTCTTGTTGTTTCCTTCCTGGTGTCCCTGACAGCACACTATGCCTAACACACACAAGTAATTTCTTTCTCATGGAGCAGGAACTTGAATAGTAAGATGGAGGATCAGGGGGATTACTTTCCACTTGGAAAGTGGCAGGCAAAGAATTCAGCAGCTGAGAGGCCATGTCACAGCACTGTGGGATACAGACAAGTGTGTGCTCAGGCAGCTAGTGTGGAACAGAATCAAGAACAGATTCAAGTAGTGGACTTTTCAACACGTTTGTTTTAGATGATCCCTGAAAAACAGGGATCTTGTTCTTTTATTTTGAACATAGCTCTGAAATGTTTGAAGTAGGACATTTCTCTACTACTGTGTCTAGTATTTGTTGTATACACAGAAATACATAAACCCATCAGCCTATTGGTATAAACATGATATGCACGAAGAGGCCAACCCCATCAGTGCCACTCCTTGGGAGCTGTGCATCTCACACCATTTGTAAGCTCAGGTTTTTTCTCCTCTCCTATAGCAAGACTAGATGAGAAGATGTATCAAGGTTTGACTCAGTCAGTGTTAAAATGATTGAGGTTAGGAATGAACAAGTCATCAGAATGTACTTCCCACCCCCCTATAAAGCAGGGTCAGGTAAGAGGGGCAGGGGAACATGGGCATGACACAGTGGGACAGCCAGAGAGACAGGGAGAGGAGATCTGATGGTGAACAGACTGCTCCTCAAAAGGTCCCAGCAGAGAGCAGGGATGAGGTTTACAGCCACACCTGTAGCAGAGGTTGCTGTGAAAGAGCAGGGGGGAAATCCAAGAACACTGACAAGGTGTCATGAGCACAGTGAGCTGTGCAGCAATCCTGCTAAATGCAAGTATCCGACATGTCAAAGAAAATCAGCAGGTTTTATTCATTCTCTTGTTTTGTGAATGCCAATATCTAGATTTATGTGTTTGAACTCTGTAAAACACTAGATGTAATTAAAAGTGTCATTATTGAGCAATTTAGACAAATAAAATGTTAAACCACTGGCAGAAAAGCATTTAAATACCATATTTTGAAGGAGATCAAGTGTTTAAGTTTTATAAAAGGTGACTGAAACCTGGTATTTACATTTACTATCTTGAATTCCCATAGTGATCTGAGAGAGAAAACAAACAGCAAAGTATCCACTATTCTCTGGGTTGGAAGTCCCAAGAGTTAATTGACTCTGATAACACACATATATTATTGTAACTGTACTGGCCTGGCCTAGGGCTACTTCCAAGGAAAAAGCCGTGGAGGCAGCTAGGTCCTGGCACTTTTGTGTTCTCCTATGCATGTCCTCTGCACCTGCAGTGTGCCTGGAGCTCTGGGCTTTGTGGTTTCCGAGACGCTAACCCTAGGCAATGTGGATGCAAATGTATTTTCAAGGTAAGGGGTGCATGACCTCATCAATGTCTATAACAAAAGAACCGAAGAAAGACTAAGGTAAATATGAACAGAAAATGAATCCTGTTCTAACTGCAAATAATTACACGTATCCATGTAAATCCTAAAATGCTACCAGAGAACAATTTCATGTAGCAAGTAGACAACGAATGTCATGTTTCTCAACTTCTCCTGGCTGAGCTAATTGGCTACCTGCAATAAAGTAACAGTTAGTTAATTCTGACAAGTTCTAGAAATTTAAGCACTGCAAAATGTAAGAGATCAGTCCACAATATACATCTTGCTAGATACCATTTTCCACTAACAAAATATTGGATCAACATTTCACTGCAAATCACTAATGGATTTTTATAGACGACAAAGCACAAATAAAGGCTTCCCTCCCTATCCTCTGTCAAGAATTCTATTTAACTGTGAGAGTTATTAAAGACACAACCTCCAAATTTTTGAAATTGCTTAGGTAAATAAAGTCATCATAAATCAGAAGAAAATGAAATATTCTAACACACGCTAAAATTATTATCCAAGACCAATTCCAACAAACTGCCTCTGATTACTGTAGTGTGCACTTAGGAAAGTCTAAGTAAAATCAGAATTGCTGAGAACAGAAAGTTCCTTTGTCTCCAACCTGCAAAATTGCTGCCTTCCCCAAACACAGGTTCAGTGGCAAAATACAAGTTACAATGTTAAAGTTTCATTTTCACTGGCAAGAAAAAGTAGATAAGCTTTCAGGAGAAATCAAGTATTTCACTCTTTTATTAAATGCTGTCTTCAAAGATATCTTCACAGGAAAGCAAATCCCAAATTGTTTTCATGCCTTGAAAAGCCTATATTAAACGTTTTTCACTCTGCCAGAGGAGCAAGGAAGATAATATATATCTTACAGAATATCTGTATGGTCAGACATTCACATTTGCTGATGTACTATTGTCTATGGGAACAAAATATATATTTTTTCCCTTTCTGAAAGTGTTTATAACTCCTCCCAATAATGAATTAGTCCAACAAATGTTTCTTACAGAATAAAATAAAATCTTAATATTTCCTAGAGGGAAGAAAGGAAGATATAGGTATTACAGTATTTCAGATAAAGGAGTGGTTTGACTGAAGTGACATTTGAGACACAAAGACTGCCTCATCTCTTTGAGCTATGGGTCTACAACTATTTTTGTGCCAAAGTTCTATTCTATCAATAGCTAAAGTCCATCCTAACACAGAACTATGAAACTCCACTAAGAAACTCTTCAGAAGCAGTAGTCTTACAAAACAGTGAAAAAATGAAGCAGAAACATTTTGTAATGCTAAGTACCTAGAACCCAAAAGCAATCAGACAGTTCACTCTTCTCACACAGAGATGCCCATAAAGTATTATCTACCTCAGTGTCACTGTAACAATGAAAGCAAAAATGCCTTGGATAAAGCCCCTCACTGAAGTAATAAGCTTGCCAAAAAGAAAGGAAAAGCAGGTCAGGCTTCATGTGCCCATGTGATTTCTCAGGGCAGCTCAGTGTGCCAGATGCTGTACAGAGCCCAAGGAGACAATAGCCCTGCTAGCTGAATCATCCTTATCCTCATCACTCAGAAGGTACAAGCTGAGTTTTATTTGGTATAACAATGTTTCTTAAGTGACAAGTCACAGAATGGTTGTGGGTTCAGTGGGAATTGCAGCAAATCTTTTGATTTAATACTTGGACCATGCTTCAGCCTAAATTCACCAGTAATTTTTTACACTCAAGGTTCAAAAAGAATTCAATAAGCTTTCAAGTGTCCTTGAACAAACTCCATTTCTTCTTCATCTTAAACTTATCAGTGTGGTTTGCAAGATAATTTTGTATAATGTGTGATAATTTTATCTGGCCCATGCAAATTTAATGTATTCTCATGTTTCTGGAAGCATTTCACATCCCTTTTACACAGTAAACAACTCAACTGGGCTAGAGTAGAATAGGATTAAACATATTGTGTGCTGATAAAAACTTAATTGTAATCTTTTAAAAAATTGGTATTTACTAAATCAGGAACTTGAAATACAGTCCTTCCTTCCAAGTGGAAAAGACAGAAATGCTTGTTCTGCATTACCTCAGATATATTTCTAAGCCTCCAAAATCATCTAAAACAGGGATAACCTGAAAATCTCCAGGCTCAAGACAGGATATTCACATTCATAGTTACTGACAAGAGAAACTAGGGCTATGAAGGGAGGCTTCAGGCTAGAGGAGATTCGCTCCAAGAAAAGAAAACTGAACTCAGAATAAGTTGATACAAGGGATATGATTAGCAACTGAGATACTTTTCTAACTTCTTCATAAATAGGTGGTTATTTAGAAAAGGACAGAGTTGTCAGTGGAATTCCAAACATTCTAGATAACTTACTATATAAATGCCACTTATTTTAATTCAGAATAGGCAGGGATACATCTGGATTGCTTTTCTATTTAACTATCTGATGTGACTGACCTTTAGATTAAATTTGGTGGAATAGATTTCCCATTTATATTAAATGGCATCAAAGAGTTTACCTCTGAACTCCAGACTTAGATTTCCTTGGGCTTGAGATTATTTCTGTGTTCCAGTTATTTACTGAGCCTAATATGAAGATACCCAACCAAACATCATGACTAGCCTACCAATATGATAATTAAACAAAACAGTACTCTGGTCCAGAGACAAAACCTCTCATTCATGTTTCATCATTAGTTCAAATAATTTCCTGCCTGTTTTCTCTGCAAGTTATTGTTTTCTACTCCTGAAGAAGGTTCCTTTCCTTGTAACCAGAGGTAAACAAGTAGATGTGTGAGCAGCAGAACTAACGAAGCCTGGTTTACAAATCTCCATGGGAAGCTTCTGATACTCAATAAAAGGAAAGCTAATTAGCTTTGGGGTTAATAAATTTGGATATTAACAGTGTCTTTCTCCTCCACTCAGAAACCTGTATTCAGAGTTTAACACTTTTTGATTCTTCTAGGTTTCTGACAGATATAAAATATTGGCCAGTCAAAGAACCAAATATACAAAGTGTGATTGGAAAGCCTTACTTTGGGGGAAGCAGTGATAAAAATAAAAAAAATCTTATTTCCTTTCATAGCAAAAAAAAAAAAGCATTTCATCAAACTGGATAAATAAATAATACTGAAGATAAAACATGTTATTAAATATTTTCCAGCAAACATTCACAACCCTTGTCATATATTTTCTTTTAATAAATGAACATGCACATGGTTAGTGTTCATGAGTACAGTAGGATTCTGCTTCAGAAGTCCTAACACCAGTATTTCCTTAGACTTTTCATCCCACAGAAGTCAGTAGAGTGTATGGAAAGAAAGGATGCCAGCAAAATGCTCACAGGAGCATGCAGAGAAATAATTTCAGGTGAAATAATTGCCTACAACATGCAGGGGAAGGATTCACACATCACTAACAGGGGGACAATGATGGTTGAAGGAACAGCTGTGTCTATTTGTACCACTTTCCAAATCTGAGCACTCTGCCACTACTGCTGCATTGCTGCTTGCTGCAGGATTTGAGAAACTTCCAGCCTCTGTAGCAGATTAACAACTATTCAGATGATAAAAGCAATCTGAAATTTCCGCAGAATATTCATGTTCATAACAGGCACCTTCACATTCCTGTTAGAAACAAGAGTTTGATTTGATTCACATGGTTGCAAGTCAGTGCACTCTGCCAGGTAAGAGAGTGTTGGGATGGGGTTTCCTCTGCTCTATCCATTTCTGCAGTCTGGCCTTGTATGATGCTCAGTTACACAAATCAGGAGCTCTGAATCCCATATCAAAACTGTTTGTGCAAAGAAATGGGAAATGATTACTCTGGATTTTGAAAACTACTTGTAGATGCACAGAGCTGTCAGACATCTCATCATAATGAATATGATTATGATCCTGCCTCTCTTTTTCCATCACTTCATAGCAGAAAGAAACTGAGTATCACAAATAAGGAGAAGACCTCAATATATTGAGCCTGTCATTTGCAGGTATATAGATTTATGCAGTAATACCATAAAAATGAAACCCTTATTCCACCCTTGAAATGTGCTTTGATTCATCATATTACATTTCAGAGAGAACTGAAGCAACTGTTTAATCCACTAGTTGTTCACATTATACCAAAGTGCAGAATACTTAATGTATATATTAATGCTTATGATTGAGTGCCACTTTACTAATAAATATAAAGGAGAAGCACAAAATTGTGTAAGGAATACTAAAAAAAATTATCTTAAAATTCCTTATTCTGTTTTTGAGGGGTGGCGGGTAGATTAAGGGTGGAAGGTCATTGTAGATACAGTAAAACCAAGATTTTTAGAATGAGCTCATACTTTTTAGTTAAACCAGCAGGTGAAGAAAAAGTAGATAAAAGTTCTGGCAAGTCCTTTTTCAGATCTGGAACAAAAGGAGAAAAAATTAAAAAGAACTGTAACTAGACATTAAAGGCAATTGCTTAGAATTTAATTAGATATGAATTACACTGCTCAGGAGAAGAAGAAAGTTGGCTTGGGGAGTCAAAGACAGTAAGGAGCTGGGGTGAGAGGGGACTGCCCTCTCTCAGGAGAAAGAGCTCCGTGTAGTCTGTAACCTGTGGAACTCTGTAACACTAATGGGAGGCTGAGGGTGGACAAGGACTTGGACAGGGCTGTAAAGGACAAGAAAAACAGTATCTGCAGTGAGTCCATAGCTTTTGGTATTTACTAAGTTATGAATTTGAGTTTCCAGGCTTATCTTTCAAAAGTATTTTGTAGGTCATTCTTTAATTAAGTCAGAGCAGTTGCTTCCAACTTGAATTTTACTTTGAAGTTTCCTGCTTCTGTTTCAGACTTCAAGAACTACTTATGTGCCTGAGAGCTTATCTGTTTTTTATTTCCCAACTACACTTAGTCTAATTAAAGATGTTACCCCTACCTGTAAATCTTCTCCTAATTAGCAAGTTCACGGATTTGCTGATGGCAAGTGCAAGAGTGGATCACTCCACTGCTATCAAACCAACAGGGAATTAAACTAAGCATGCTGAAATGTTATTTCCTCATTAAGAAAATGCAGAAACACCTTTTCCTCTCTAACAAGACCATTATTGCAAAATGCTGCCCTCCAAGACTGGAGTGTTCTTGTTGAGGTCTAAGAGAACACCTCTCTCATGCTGTAGTGGTTGCTGAACAACAAAATTGTAGTTAAAAAAATTAAGTTTCTCTTGTATGCAGGTGTCACACAGGAAATGATCAGATAGAAGCACTAACACCTGTGAAGAGTCAAATCAAAACAGAATTAATTAAAAAATAATATGTTAGTGAAATGGAATAGATCATAAAAGAATAATGTTGGAAGAGGCAGAGGAGGAGTAAACACTGAGTGGACTGGCACACTGATGAAGAGGGAAGGTCTCCACAGTCAGTGCATATTCCCTACAGAAGTTAAATAGGAATCACAATCAAAGAAAATGTTTTCAGTCTTCTTGGTTTAAAAATTTCCCACTGAGGGATCTATGTGCTCTCCCATGTAAAGGCAAAGGCAGAGGACCCAAAAGGCAAATTAAACAGATCGGACATTGTGAGTGAACTGACTTAATTGTACAGCAAAGCATGGTATGTACAATCAGCTTTAAAGATTTACACATAATGTCAAGAGATGGAGAGGTCCCTGAGCTCATCTGAGAAATTTTGCCATAAAAGGGCACTTTCTTCATCTACCTCCAACAGGGAAAGGAAGAGCAAATAAATCTGATATACTATAGAAGAGCAATTTTATAATTTAATTTTAAATTTCTTAAAGAAGCTCTCAACATTACAGTGATATAATGTACAACGGTACTCTGTAAAAGATCAGGAAAAAATGTAATATGATTGCAGTTCTTGTCATGCATTTATCATATAAAACAAATTAAACATCTTTGGAGGCTAAACAAACAAACAAACATAGCTACCTTCTCCATTCTGGTTTTCTATTAAAAATCAAAACAAAGCAAAAGTAATGAAACTAAAGACAAGATATAAAATACTAACAAGATAATTGGATGAAGACAGTGCAAATGCCAAAACTGTGATTTATTTTAGTCGGTCCTCTGAAGCTTCTCTGCCAATTTGCTTTCTGCCTTTGAAGATAATTGTTTAATATTTTAGATTACAGATCAATTACAGTTTCAAAAGGAGGTAAATATAGTTCAGTAAAAGGATTCCTTTGACAGAATTCCCAAAACTGAAACATAAATACAGGATTATGGAAACCACCTTAAAATGGAAGACAGCAGGAACTTGATTTTTCAGTCTGTTTGCTGCAGACACTGACAGGCACAAGAAAAAGGATTCAGACTCTACCTGACAACATGGGGTATGTCCCAGCTGCTGCTCGGACACATAGTGAGACAGGAGGAACCAGATGCAGAGTCCCCAACTGACTGCACCAAAAAAAGCCAAAGGCAGGTTAGTTAGTGATCTGTGCCCTTTTGGGAGAAGGAGCTGGACCTACACAGGCTTAAGAACAGGAAAGCAGATCCCACTGTTTTCTTTGTACAGTGACTCATGCCCTTCACTTCTGGTACCAGCAGTCCTTTGTGATCCCCTTCCCTGCTTACAGTCTAGAACTGAAATGATTTTCCCACCTTCCTGACTTGCACACCCACATTTCTACAAGTCCCTTGGATATGACCTGTACCTTAGACAGCTTTTTCTTTATCTGCACGTCAATTCTTTCTGGAGGAATCAGAGTTAAACTCAAGACGTGGCTTTACTTGCCTGTTTTACATAGTTAACTTTCACCAGAAATACTAGAACATATCAAATAACAATTGACAGATGAAAATATAATTTATCACAGGTTCTCTCAAGCACATCTGCCCTGATATTTATTTCCGTCGGTGTGCCTGCTTACCTTTCTAGCACAGAAACTTCTGTTCCTTGCTCACAAGGGTCTCTGGTGCATATTTCTAACAGATGTCTTCCAGTGACTGTCATCTTCATAAAGCCCCAGTGAGATGATAATCATCCACACAGCTTTCACTTTATTCTAAGAATCTTCCCTTACTTAAAATTTTTTCTTTGCCTCACAAAAATCAAACCCTTTTTAACAGCAGAGTCCCTCTGTCAGGCATTTTCTCCTGATTTCAAATTTCATCCCTCTAACAAGTTTATAGGCAAAATAGCCAACTTTTCTTTTGAAAAGGCCAATGTCTTTGATGCACACTCCTCTTCCACAAGACCCTTTTACTAGCTATTGAAACAGATTAGCAACAACAAAATAAGAAGCAAGAAAAAAACTCATAATCTCCAGTACAATGAATGTTGTAATCTTTGGATGTTTATTTATTGAGCCCAGGTTTAGAATCCAAAAATCAAAATTATATTCTCCTGGGTTATGTCCCTGAGACAAGACATGGGAACCCTGTATGCTGAGAATAGTATCCTTGAGCCAC
The DNA here is from genome assembly GCA_034509185.1 of Euphonia xanthogaster. Taxonomy (NCBI): domain Eukaryota; kingdom Metazoa; phylum Chordata; class Aves; order Passeriformes; family Fringillidae; genus Euphonia; species Euphonia xanthogaster. Next base: position 10,660,162 of record JAYDZK010000233.1, read on the forward strand.
ACTGAGACACACGTGCTCACCCATCTCCAGAACAGGCTCCTGCACAAAAGCAAAGTGACAGCTCTTTTCCTATCATAGCCTCATAACTGAAACATCCACAAAAGTTGGAGACTTCCAATCAAATCCTTCCTCATAGCCCAAGAGGACTCAAATCCTTATCTCTTACCTTCTCATGAGTATGCTAAAGATTAGACATGTGAGATTTTCTGCAAAATCTATTAAGGCTGTTAACACTGAATCCAAAGAATATCAGACTCAAATCACCAAGAGGGAACAAAGAGAAAGATTATGTAGAAAGAGGCCATTTTATGGTCCCTCCTCTTCTGCTTCATTGATGTACAACCCATTAACTATATCCTGGGAAAAGGAACTGGAATATGAAGATCCATCTCACATTTGTCCCAGATGATGTTTTCAAAAGAATTCATAAGACTGATTTGTGTAGAGTAAAGGAAATTAACCCTTACTACTTTGTTTTTACTCTTTTCTTTGGGTTTATTCATGTCTTTGAGAATCATAAAAAAAAGTTTCCAAAGAATCTGAAATTCTCACATCTTTTTCTTCACTCTTAACCATAGGGTTTTTTTCACTATTATCACACTCTTTTTTACTAGTCCTATCTGACCATCTCCCCCTCTAAACCGAGCACACTACAGTCACTTTTACCAAGAAGGAAGTGAAAAACTTCCAAATGTGAAAAGAAGTGCAGTGTTACACTGCAGTGTTACACTGCTGGAAATTGTGACTCAGTTACTAGGGATTACCTGTCCTGCTCTGATAAGTGATGGCCACACACTGCCACTAATGGGTTAACTTAGAAACACACTATGAGATGTACCTGTCTTGAATTGGGTGAGGTCATTACTTCTCAGGAGGAAAACCATGGGTGATGGTGACATTTCTTTTATTTAGCCTGCAGGGACTATGCTCTTCTTAAGTGATGAAGATTTCAGAGATGTGCTGGTTTTGGCTATGAAAGTTTTCTTCCTAGTGGTCAGTATGGGGCTCTGTTTGTGATTCATGCTGAAAACATGAATTTTGTATTGGTAAGACAGGGATGTTTTTGTCACTTAGCAGGGCTTACCCAGGGCCAAGGCCATCTCTGCTCCTCACCCCAGCCCCAGATGCCAGCAGGCTGGGGGTGCACATGGAGCAGGGAGGGGACAGAGCCAGGACAGCTGACCCCAACTGATGTTAGGGATGTCCCAGACCATAGGGCCTCATGTTCAGCATATAAAGCTGGGGAAGGAGGAAGAAGGTGAGATATTTGGAGTGATGGTGTTTGTCTTCCTGTCACCATTGTGTGGGATAGAGCCCTGCTGTCCCGGGGATGTGAGCATCTGTCTGCCCTGGGGAAATGAGGAATGGATTCCTTGTTTTGATTTCCTTGTGCTTTTGCCTTACTTATTAAACTGTCTTTATCTTGACCCATGGATTTTCTCACTTTTACCCTTTGATTCTCTCCTTCATGTCCCCAAACAGGATTGAGTCAGTTGATGTGTGGGCCTGAATTGCTGGCTGGGCTGAAAATACGACAGGAGATTATTGTCTTAAGCTCCCCCATTATTTATCAAAGGACTTGTTAAAAATAAACAGAAGAGATGTTCGATTTTTGTTTAGGGAATTCAGTTTGTCCCATCAAAGGAACCCCTTGTTTCAGAATGCCTTTGTTACTGCCTTTACCTCCTCCTGTTCCTGACATTACTGCAGGTTTTCTACCAAGGGACATCAGTATCTGAAGTGAAAACTGGCAAGAAACCTGGCACACAGATAAAAATCAATACCATTTTGAAAAAACAAATTGAGAGGTAGCCATCAAAGGGCTCTGTATTTGGAGGTAAAAGAAAATATCTCCTTCCTTCCCTCCCTCCCAAATGCCATGGTTTAGGAATGATATTCTCCAATTTAGTAGTTCCCTAAAACTATGCCACTGCTTGCTCCCCCTTCCCCACCAACTCAAAGCACAAAAGATGAAGATCACAGATTTGGGACAAGAAAAATTTACTGGAAACAGCAATTAGATAAAATTAATAGTAACAACAAAAATACTAATAACACATGGCCTAGCTAAAATTCTACATCTTAAATTCTCTTTTTTTTCTATTGGAGTCCCTTAGTTCATGTTTATTTATTTCTGATAAACAATATTTCATAAAAGGTTTCTATAAAATTCTGACTTCATTTTTACTATTCATTCAGTTTGAAGTAAGTTACATCACACAATTTACAATTTTTCTTGTCAAGGACAAGTACTACTTTTGTTTGCTTTGATATAGCAGTAGAAATTCCTAGCCTTGATTCATTGCAAATGCCTGTGCTATACCAGCCATGAACTCTGACAAGGATCTCCCCCTCTGCAGGTGCACCTACACAATTCTGATCCAAACATAAGGCCTTAACCAGGCTTTGTGCCTTTAAAAGCAGAATCATCTCACAGCACACAATCCTCTGCTGTTTTGAGACACCTAAACTGACACAATTGCAAGCTTTCACAGACCAGTATATAAGCTCTGTTCCTGAACTGAATGGTTTCAAACTCAGTCTCCATAGTAATTTGTTCTCCAAAATCATGACTTCACTAACTTATTAATCTTCCTCTGCTTTTGAACCAACAGCTAATTATTTTTCTTTCACAGTGTTATGAACAAGTTTTAGCAGTTTACGTTGCTGCTCCAACCCTTTCATTTATATAAACTGTCTGTAAATAATAAACCTCCATTTTTAAAGGCTGCTGGAAAGGTTATATACCAACATAACACAAAAGTTTTAAGACAAAAGATTAATTTTAAAAAACTCCAAACAGAAAAAAACACTGAGATTGCTAAATCCCTCTCATCAATCCAAAATGGCATTGCAAAGGAACGTCACATTTATTTCTATTTATGCTATAACTTACTGTTCATCACCATGAATAAATTAGCACTCTTACCACTTCCACCCTTGGCCTCTTATTTTTGAGATGCAAAAGATTTCTAGAAGCAAAGACGTCACTTGTACTCCAGTTCAACAGATTTCACTCATGCTGCACTAACTCACGTAGTTACAGTCAACTCTGACACTGTTTTCTGAATCATAAAAATTCAACATCAGAACCAACATATTTCTGTTCAATATTTGCCTTGAGGCTGAATATCATACACAAACAGGGAATGTAATACTTGTGACTGTAACCACTGCTAACTGAATCATGTAATGTGAAAACAAATGCTTCTTATTTCACAACAAGGTAGAGAAGCTGTCATTTGATAGGCAATTATAACTATAGTTTTGGTAATTAAAAAAAACAGAATAAAATATTAATAATAATTTTGTAAAACTGTTTGGAAGATACATTAAAAAGTCATTAAAGATTACAAAATATATTCATGAAAGCTAATATTTAATTTATTATAAAATGCACTCCCTATTGCATGTTACTGAACAGCCTTGAAACCCTTTCCACTGAAACCTAAATCTTACATACAGAATACCACCACCTACTTCTCAATCCCCTAATTATAACTGAACAAAATGAACTTGTGAGATGCCAGTATCACTTCCAGTTCTAATTTGGGAAAACCACATAACTTGTTCTGAGTGGGGGAAAAAAAGTATTACTCTGGTTGAAATGGTGCAATCACAGTATGTAAAGGAAATGTGTTAAACCCAGACTCCAACTGGCTCAGGAGCAAGGCTTGTGTATACCACAGGGACTGCAGCTAGCAGTGGTGTCATTTCAGCAATCTCAAAATCAGAACTGAAAAGCAGCATTGTTTTAATGCAATGGACATTTCTAAATATAATTACTTTCATTAATTACAACAGAACCTTGCTCCTGTCTGGGAAGTTCACTTAGCAGCCCAAGCACACAGATACGTTCAGTCTACCAGCAGCAATGCTCAGCAGTCTCAGGCTACAAAAGCAGCACAGCCTGTCAAGCTCAGAGATTTAGGGCTGTCTACAGTAGATCAACATTTTTCAGTTTTCTCAATATGAAGTCTCAAAACCTCTTATTTGCTGGGCTTAAAATAAATTTTTTTCATTAGAGATTTTTTAATTATTTCATTACTTCTTCCAAAAGAAGTTTTGTTCCAGCCACCTCCAGGAGCCTTTTAGCATTCCCAATGTATACGCTGCACTAAAATGACAGGCAAGTCTAACCCTGCCAAACAGGTATCTTTAGAAGAACCATAAAGACCTTTAAGTAGACCTTAATCACAACTGCATACTCTTAGAAAATAGTCATTTTTAAAGACTCACATCTTGCAACCACTTGAACAGAGGCAATTTTGTTCATTGTAATAAACCCACAGGATGAAGAGTAACACACATGAACACAATGTTATTGTGTGTTGAAGAGTTTGCTGAATCTTCACCTTTTCAGTACTTAAATGTCTCTGATTATGCCCCGGCTTCCCAATCTGAAATGAAGCCACCCTCAGACTGTACATACTGGGTCTGTTCATGGACACTTAGCAGATCTGAAGGCTTCCATTTCAGAATAAACCAAGCTGTTTGAGTACCTCCATATAAACATGTCACACCCATAAGTACAGTGCCATTCACTGCATCCAGAGTGCAAGGTACTTCTCAACTTCTCTGCAGTGTTTCCAGGGACATACATATGTTGTACAAATTCAACCATGGTAAGATAGCAGGAAATTAAGTGTGTATGCTGAAGGCTGTGTTTGGGGAGAGTTAAAAGATCATTTTATGTTCTGCTGAGTTTCTTGCAGGGAAGGAACAGACAGTGGCAATTCAACCAGCAGATTGGAAACTCCTGTCTTTGTTCATTTTCAAGTAGCAGAAAAAGAGTGGACCAATGTACCATGTGTCTGATGCCTTTCTCTTACCAATGTATTTTCTCAATAAGAGGAATAAAATCTGTGAATTAATTACATTTTCAGTAGGGTCATGGTCCATATGGCTCATGAGCCAATATGTCTTAACAACTAAAATTACAATTGCTCATGCAGGCAACAAGAACACAAAGCTAGAAAAAACATCCAGCACAATTTCAGATTGGCATGAACCTATCACAAAACAGCACAAGACCTTCTTACACCTATTTTGATAATTTGGTCTCTTGATCTATTATTTTCACTAAAGTCTTTGGGTTAATAGAAGAATTCTGCTCCTTAAGTTACCAAATTCTCATGCAAGTTAGTAGGAGGAAAGGCTAAATATGACTTTGCCCAGTACTCAGAATGACTTCAGCAGCTTTCAGATTATGTCTCATGCAGACGGTTATCTAAAACCTAACTATGCAAAAACTCAGGCTGTGGAAGATGGTCTGTGTCTCCTCGCCCAAAGGCAACAGGAATCACCAAGAACTGAACATATTTAACAGTCTGCATCCACTTTTCTCCCCTATTAGTATTCATTATCAGGCTGTTACAAAATGGAACCTAAGTACATAAATAAAAGTCTGGTAATGGTTTAGGAATTTAATCCTTCAACCTTTCATCTATAGAGCTATCCTTCTTCACATAGGGATCTCTCAGCATGGGAGTTACAGGAGCTCAGGTCCAGGAGGAGGTTTTCTCCTTTAAAATGCAACACTTCACACTAAGAAATGACTTAGTGGTTTTGGCTCTGTTTTTAAATAAGAGACATTGCAAGCTGCTGTACCTTCCAATCCCATTGGTGTTAATGGGTAAAATTCTAAGGTTATGATTTGGTTGTGCTTCAGCTCCTGCTGAGATGAATAGACAAAAACTTTGTACTGCTTTCAAACAGGATTGGGAGTTCAGCTTCACCTCAGGCCTGGCTCATGCAAGTTTTACACTGAAGTCAGTGGGACGTGGCTTGAACAAAGATTAAGGACTTCAAGATCCAGCCTAGCGTGAGCTGAATCCTTCGGCACCTAACAGGATCAGGCACACACACATTACTTTAAGTGGAAAATTATGACAGAAAATGAAACCTATTTCTATTTGACTCATTTTTCTGAGATATGAGGAAGAGACTATTTCAGAATAATATTAGAAAGTACATTATAATCCAGTAAAATATAAAGATGTATGGCAGAACTCTGTTCATCCACATATTCATCAAAATAAAACTTATTTGCAACTCGTATGGCTATCAGCTGCAGCAGGCAAACAACTTCCAAGCTCCAGCTATGGCATTATGAGCTCAAAGGCAGTAATATATTTCATCTATTTAATGCAGTGGAGAAAGGCTTGTATACCTCTTCATTTGTAAATTGAAATGCATTGTGAGGCTACATGAATAATGAATATTAAGAAAAGACACCTGCTGCCAACAGGTCTAAGAAACCCAAACTGTAACACAAACAGGTTTAAAATTCATTTCAGAGCTTTTCCATTTTTCCCAACATGACAGCTTTGAGAGAAAAGCCTCTACCAAGCAAAATGGGTGCTGCTTCTTTTAGAGTTTATTATTTCATTTCCTCTGACATTTGGAAAATTTTCACTCCATTCTGCTCTTTCTCCTGCCTGTGTTATTTGTTACACTCTCCTTTTCCTTTCTTGCCTTTTATGTCAGGAAATAGATGAAATTATTTGTCTCATCATTACAAAAGAATGGCTCATAATGTTTTTCTTTCAATTTTAGTTCTCTATTACTTAACTGCAGTCCTGCCTGGTTTTTTGTATTATGGTTTTCATCTCGGGAATTAATAAATTAAACAGAACAAAAATTTAATTAGACTTGGCAGGTCTGCAATAGCAGTGATTTAGGTGCTTTCTCACATCAAATTGAGATGGAATGTTTCTGTATCCTAAGGGAGACCAAATGAGATGAATACCTTAAAAGAGATTAAAATTTGTTAGGAAGACAGAAAGAATAGCTAGCCACTTTGGAAAAAGATCTGAGGTGCAGTAGTTTTATTTTCTCAAAATCTCTTTGAGAAAGGAGTTATCTGATCAATCCAAAGACCTCTTTCTGAAACTTGGCACAATAAAAGTACCAAAAAAATCACATACTTTCTGATAACCTGATATCGCTTCTACTAAAATTTTCATTTTTAATTTTAAGTATGAAAAAAACCCCATCAATTTTATTGGTGTTATACTAAAAGGAAAATTGCTGCAGAATTAAGAGTATGGATTTCAACTGATTTTGTGTGTTCTTAGTTGGAATATTACACTTCTTTAAACAAAACTGGGTCAGGGCAATTTCCAGTTTAGAGTGCTGACACAGGTGATTTTGCACTACAGTATCAGGCCTACGACTGACATGTGAGGCATCCAATTTGTTTTGCAATCTTTATTAGGGAGGCAGTTACCACCCAGAAGTGCCACGTACCAAGAGTTAATAAGAAGCCAGGCGAACTGGGGCAGTCACCCCAGCAAGATTTAGCAGAGGACTCCTGTCATGGCTCTGATACATGAGCAGAAAGCACATCTTTATCACAATTTACATATTCATGCAGCAGCACTGATAGACTAAAGGAAACCACACATGCAGGCATTAGACTAAGGGAAAGGAAGAGCACCAAGTGTGCTTTGTAGGAACTGCTTCTTTTGCCAAACCAATTGCTACCTTGTCAGGAGGAGGTTTATAAGAAAAATAGGGATGCTTTTTAGCAGGACGTGTTGCAATAGGACAAGGAAAAATGGTTTTCACTTGAGAGGGTAGATTTAGATCAGGCAAGGGGAAGAAAGGGTGGTGAAACATTGAAACAGATTGCCCCGAGAGGTGGTGGATGCCCCTTCCCTGGGAACATTCCAGGCCAGGCTGGAGGCAGCTCTGAGCAATCCCACAAAGCTGAAGCTGTCCCTGCTCCTTGCAGGAGGATTGGACTAGATGACTTTCAAAAGGGACCAAAAAAGGCCCCTACCAACCCAAACTATTCTATGATTCTAGGGACCGTAAGTTGTTCTGTTAATCAAGTAAATTGGAGCCAACCCAACATAAACCCCAAAATCTTTTTAAAAATGCTATTATTGATCCAACAGAAAAGCATGTCTTCATGCTTTGTCTGAAAATGAAGTCTAGTTAAGCTCATAGTACCAGGCAAGAGCTGAAGTCAAACTGAAATGTATGTTACTGCTCTGCTCCACTGAATACGTCACTAACACCTCAAAAACAAAATCCCAATTGGTTTAAGACTATTAAAGTCATTCTATTTAATACTCTGAAGGATTTTGTACCTGATGGCAGTATCAGGGAGACAACATATAAAATTATATACAGTATTCAATGGAAAGGTCTGGGCAAAGGAAAGAAATAAACCACAGGAAAAGCAAATATAAAAAAAATTACATCTTGTTTCTATTTAGTTTAGAACTACTAATTAAAGAACTACTCTATCACCTTCTCATTGTGAATTATTTCAGTTTTGAAAACCTTTTCTTATTATTCACACAAGAAGGCCTGTGATTCCATAGAAACCAGCTCCTCCTGAATTGACCTGTATTGTTTTATTTGTAACTGGAGGAAATACATTTGTTGTGATGGTCACACAAAACCAGCCCACTATTAGCCATGGGGGCACAATGATCACGCAGGATTTATTACTACAATTTACTGTAAGTGGGGATATAATCATAGCCCTTCTTTCTCCAGCAGAGCTGAGAAAAGCATTAGGAGACCAGCTATTACTTTTTCCCTGTTCACTCTGGTTTCTAAACAAACACACAGAACTGTGCTGCTTTTCAGACAGGACTTTTGTGTTCAAGTATATTCAATTCCAAGTGAATGCAGCTACAAGCCACATTGAACCATGCCATTTATTTGGCTTTGGTTCTGGACTGCTAGATAACAATCCTGATTTTTCATGGTAAATGTGACCAGTCAATGAGAAAAGTTAAATAAAGATATCTCTGCTAACAAGCAAAATTGGAGTAATACATTACAAAGCAGACTCAGCTTTTCAGACCTTTCATTACAAAACCTAAGAGGTCATTGGACTAAAGCTGAACAGAAATAGCTATACATCCTTGTTTAAAATGCTCACCAAGCTTAATACATTTAATGATGTTAGCTATGATTGGCTTATAAAGACAGATCTAACAGAAGTATTTTAGCACCAAAGCTTCAGATTTCCTGCCATTTAGGATAAACCCATATCCCTGTTAGGTGCCCAGACATTCTGTACAGCACACAAGGGAGCACAGACCATTCGAAATGGAGACAAAGGTCCACGCAAGAGAGCTCCCTCTTACCATAAGTCACTTTACTGAAGACAGGAATAAATATTAAATTTGAATTAGGACATTTTTGTCTGCTTGGTTATGGCTGCAACAGTTGGAAAATGGTATCCACATTGTCTCTTTGGAAGGGCTGCACAGGCCAGCACTTCTTTTAAAAGATTGCTATTACTATTAAGAACAGACAGGTAATAGTATTTATATGTTTCATATAATTAGGCCATTTACCCAGCAATAACTCTCCATGGGGGGATTTTAAGCAAACAGGATAGGTACCATGTTGAGTAGCAATTAAGTGGTGCTTTTAAGGTTTATAATTGTGGCCTAGAGTTTTTACATAAATTTCATTTTATATCTAGCCCTAAGGATATCAACTGTGTGAGAAAAAAAACATCAAAAAATCTTTTTTAAACCCCCCCCTTTTTCCCAGCCAATCCACAGACAATAACTGAAATCCCTTTGCAATAACTGTCAAAACACTGAACCTAATTTTATTTCTTTGTTAATCAAAATGGTCATTTGAGAAGCAGTGATCATCCTGAACACTCTCTGAAGACTACAGAGGAATTATCCTAAATGTAATGAGTGCTGGATAAGGCTACAGAGCATCTTCATTTCAATTTATGAAATTGGTTATTTCATTTGTTCACCATTTGGACATGTTCTAAAAAAAGAATTCATCATAGATATCCAGAGTTAATTGATGCACTCATTAAAACTGTAGGCCCATAGGTAAAACTGCATGCCCATAAACTTCAATGAGAAAGCCATACTTAAACCTCTTACTCATTAAAAACATTACAAGTTATTTATTGCAGTACTGCAAGACTGGAAATCAGTTCCTACATGAACTTTGTACTTTCCATAATATCATTTAGCTCACATACTTAGACTCTAATGACCTCATGATTTTGCCAACTAATAGCTGCTAAAGAGTTTTCCAGGAATAAAAAAAAAAAAAAAAAAAAAAAAAAAAACAAACCAAAACCAAATCCAACCTTTTCCACATGACTTAACATTCTATTCTTTGCAATCTCATGCTTCTTATTTCCAAAAAAATGATCTATGCATTTCTACCAATTTTCATTTAAAGTCAGCTGGGGTGATCAGGCTACAGTTGAGGCACCTGCAAATCAACATGTGATGCAAAGCTCCATCTTTCTCATTCTGAAAATAGAGAATTAATTTATGTAAAGGTATAATACCTTAGCTCTCATCACATTCTGAATGTTTCTTCTGAAACAACTTCCTTCTTAATAAAGTGTGAGGGAATCATGACCACATGGAAAAAATAAAAAAAAAATTCTTCTCTGACAATTCTGGTGCCTGAAATTCACCTAGACTTTCCTACATGTTAATACATTTTTTAACAGAGAATTTCTATCACCAGCAAGTCACAGCCTCTCTCAGATCCCCTCTCAAAGAGAAAGGCATTATTGTCTGTATATTACCAAGCAGATGCAAATGTGCAAACATTGATGCGAAACAGTTCTAACATTCCTTTCATCCTTTGGCAGTCAGGTGCCCCATGGCCATTGCTATAATCTAACCATCCCCAGGGTTTTCTCCAAATTTACAGTTCTCCCCATAAGAATTGAGAGCCTCTCAAGCAGCCTCTTCTTTTCACCCACTGCAATTATGTTCCATCCACTCCTACAACAAGGAATGTGAAATGATCCTATGAAATCAACCCTTGGAGTTATGAATACAGTGTCCTCTTTTACCTTAGCACCAACAGCAGGAAAATCATGCTGATGTCTCATCCTTCAGCTTCTAATACACAATATAGCATCACTGTTGACCAGTCCTTGCTGTCTGCAATGAATACATTCACCCATTTGGAAAGCAACGTGCCACATCATGTTTCCAGATGGTGAAATAAGCTACAGACTCTCCAAATTCAGAAAGATTTTGAGATTGAATGAGAAGATGATATTTCAAACCAGCAACACTGTATAGCTAATATACGTTCAGGGATGACTAGCTAGCCAGACAAAGTACTTGGAGTCATTCTACAGAAAATAAATCAGCAAATATTCTTGTGGTGATGATTTTGAAAGATTAAAATATTGGTTATATAAATTTCACAAAAAGCTAAGTCTGTTCTAAAACTTCCCAATGTTCATGCCTGCATTGCATATTGCAGGTGTACCTGCATTTCTTTCTGGTTAGAAGTTCATGTTCTCTCTCCCAAGGGTAAAGTCTAACTCAAAAGTGGGAATTTCCTGTTGACAAGTAGGAGCACATTGCTTTTGACAAGGAAAAAAGATGGAATATGATTTACGAAGATCTAATACCATTTGAAACTACTCACATCTATCTCACTTAAAGAAAAGCCCAAAGGAAATTTAGTAAAGAACTATTCAATCTGACATTTGCTGTCCTGAGTATGAAAAAGCATTCCTCATAAACATTACACTTCATAGCTCTATGAGAAGCCATAATCAAAATTAATATGAAGAAAAAGCTTTTCTGATTAAAAAAACCCAACCACACCACACTGAACAGGTTGATAATGGCATTTCATCAAAAGCGTTAACTCTAGAAAAAACACAAATAAAGTAATTATTATTTAGCTCTAAATCCAAAAGCATTAAACAAAGGCAACTCACACTCATAGTGCCAGGACTTGCCTCTACTATTAACTGTGCTGCTACTTCTCAAAGATCTCAAAGAACCCCGTTTTCTTCTAAGCCCATGAGATCCAAGACTGTTGTGTCTATGTCAGCTTTCAGTATAGACAGACTTAAGCCATACAGATAGCAAATCCGAAACTTTTCTCAAGCCTTCTTTTGGTACTTTAATTCAACATATTTTAGCAAAAGCGGCCAAGCATAACACAGGAGTTCGGAGATCTAGATTCTGAGCTCCTAACAAGTCCTTATCATTATGAATGCTGAAAGATTTTCAGAGGCAAGGGCAATGCTGTCATATCTGCTGCAAGGGATAAGATCTTCTCTTTGAACCCGTACCACTTAATTCAATTGACTGTTAACTTTTTTCAAATTCTAGTTTAGATGAGCATTATTCTCAGATGACATTCTCAGAACTGCAAGGTTAGACATATCTGATAAATTAATTCCCTTTGGATGTTACAAATACCCCTCTTTGCAGGCCTCAGCTCTGTTAATTACCAGTGTTTTGCTTTACGATCTGACATTTAAGCTAGAACTGCGTTAGCTTTATTGTGAGATCCATGAGCTGGTGGAGAGCTAACTGCATGTGCAGGGCTCATACAGAAGGAAAAAAGACATTCCGAAGACAATCCTGTGTGAGAAAAATAGAACTGGGACAGAAGAGGAGACAGAGTACCACAACTGCTGTTTAAACCTATTCATAAACCATGAAATTAAGATGTTGAGGAAAGCCTGAAACATAGCTAATAATTCACAGCTACTGCGCCCCTTCAATAGAGAATGTTGAACAATGTTATTGTGTCTGAACAACTTTTATGTCAGGACACAGCCTATCATTTACACAAAAGTGAAAAAGAGAAGATAAACACGGAAAAGACACTTTTTAATTAAACAAAGGGAAAACATTAATGCCTTAGGAGAGAGCAGTTTCTGTTTGGTTGAGGAGTGAGAATACAGCAATAGAAAGTCCAGAGAGATCTACTTGATGGTCAGAATGATAGTACTGCCTACAGATCTCACCGGGAAAAGTTCAGTTCTGTTTCTTAAACTGGGCTTCGGCCAGAGCTGGGACTGTTAAACTGGGGTACAGGAACACGCTGTGCTGGCTGTGGGAATGGGAAAGGGAAAAGGACTCATTTAAACTGTGTTTTAATAGACAATTTACACAAGCACTTTAAATAAGTTATGCAAAGATTTTTCCCCTTTAAGAAAAAGAGCTTTTTAAAGTTATTTTGTTGTTTACTTTCCCAACAGAGATGGGTTTTACACCAACTTTCATTTCTTCAACATCAGCTATTGCTGACCTGTGGTATGATATAAATTCTGCCTTCAGCCCGAGGGCACGTTCAGGCACTCTGACTTGAATTTTTTTTTTACTTATTTAGCCTGAAACCACCGTTTCCCCAGCAGTTGTTTTGTTTCCGCCCCTCCCTCCCGGCTCCCGAGCGGCTCCCGCAGCTCCTCCCTCAGGCCCCTCCGCGCCGCTCCCCTCAGGCCCGGCCCGGCCCCTCCGCCTGCTCGGGGCCGCGGCTCTGCCCCGGCTGGAGCCCCGCGGGCCGCTGCCATCGTCCTTCCCGATCCCGCCGCTGCTCGTCCCCCTCCTGCTAGGCTGAGGAGGTCAGAGCCGCTTTCCTTCAGGAAGATGCACAGAATCAGCTCCCGCGTAGCGGTGTTCCTGAGGAAAGCGGGATTCCAGCCAGTAGTTTCAAAATCCATAATGGAAGATACTTTAGAAAGGGGGAAAAAATGAAATAGAAGAAGATGATGAGGCAAAGGGCAGGGAGAGTGGTGGGTGGCTTGGCCCTGGGCAGGAACTGCCGTCTCAGTGAGCTCCACCTCAGGATGGCCGCACACTCATTTCTCAGCTATTCTGTTTTAGACTCTTATTTGTGCCCTAGTAAGAGCTGTTCAGGAGGTTTGGGTGGGGGAAAAGTACAGATAAAAAATCCCTAGATGTTGAAAGGATTATTTGTGGAAATGAATGTTTTGAAGTGAGTGGGGTTCTGCAGGCCTGGCAGCCCCGGGAACGCCTCCTGCTGCCTTTAGCTCATCTAGACAGAGTTTTTCTAGCTGATATGGGGAAATGCAAATTACATACATACAGATACATACAGTGACAACTGGTACTTTTAACAAATTATAGCCCTTCAGACTCCTTTTTGATACCAGATGTCTTTCTGTCCTCTCCTAGCCGTTTCCTGCAGAGAACATGGCACTTTCTCCTTCCATTCAGAGCCATGAAGCTGAGGATGCTCAGTGTCTTTGGGGATCTCCTAGATACTTCACAGAACTGGGTCTAAATCCACTTATGGCTGATACTGATTAATTATTCTCTAATAATTCACCAGTATGCAATATAGAAGGGTCTTATTGCTGAGCTGTGGTTAGGGGGATGTTACTAACCCTCTCAATGCGAGCCAGTCTCCAAGCCTCTAAGGGCAGGACAGGAAGTCAGAACAACAAACATAAAATAATTTTGGCAACTAGTATTTAATATTTTACCTTTTTCTCCCTGCTTTACGCTGCTTTCCTGCTAATGCAGCTGGGATGAAAATGACTTCCGTTGGTCTTTAGGGAAACAGCTTTTTGTTATATTATCATTATATTTTGTTATATTTCCATGAACCCTGGAAAACACAGAAGCAGATAAATCCCTTTGTCAAGAAGACATACTCAAGGTTCCAGGGACAAAACTGATCTTTGCCTCATGGGTTAATGGCATTAATAATTGCCATTTTGATAAGTCTAAATATAAAAAGCCTGCTTAAACAAAAGAGTCAACCCTTCAAAAATGACTATCCATGATAAATTTTCAAGAGCAATGAAAATTGTCACTCTGCCAACTTGATAAATTGTAGTCCCAACTGGCAGAGCCATTTGCCTTGCAGTAAGCACAAAATGACAGATCTTTGCTGAATACAAACTATATGCTTGCACCTTTCACAGCTGGTTTAGCTTGTAAACGCAGCAAAAAAAAAAAAAAAGTGCCTTTAATAAAAACTGAAGGTTATGCACAAAAAAAAATGGTTTCACATCTAACTGCTTCTCTCAGTTTTTAAAGACATTTCTTTCATACTGGTAAGTAATCTTGAAAGAAACCCTCCAGCAGTCTGTGGGATCATGCTCTAAAAATACATGTACAACCACACTGGTGGTCTCTTCACCACTACTGAAATGATTCAACAGTGCAAGTACAGTCTTTTCAGGGAGAGAAAAATCACGTTTAGTAACAACTCAGTATTTACCAGAACACATGCACTCCCCTCATACGGGAAGAAGATATGAACCCTTGTACTGAACTGTGTATCATGATACAAATAAAACCAGCATCTGCTCTAATTCCATTGTTTAGCTGCTGATCTGTCTCCCTGATGACTCATCTAATCTTCCAAGTTGCAGAGCATCTTTTGCATGCTCTTAGAAAAAAAAGAAATTGCTTTATCAGAGATATGTTCAATTCTTCAATAGATGGAAGCCCTTCTTGAAAAAAAATAAAAACCCACACTTGCCTGAAGCCACTTTTGCATAATATGTACATTATGCAGACACAGCAAAGTTGATATCTATGGTTTTATGTTGCTATAAATGGATGCTCTGTGCCTTCAAAAGGAGAGTTCCACGTACTTGACATAAGCAGTCACTCCTAGTCCTGGCAAAACATGATATTAAAAATGTACGAATGTAAAGATGTGATACACATGAGCTATTTTAGGATGAGCTTAAGGCTTCTCAGTTCTCCTGAGCCACAGAAGACTCACAACATCTGACTAGCACACAGCTTGATGAGCAAGAATTATATAAAGCTCTTCCAACTTCCTGATAATAATCTGCAGATATTGCAATGGACAAAAGAGGCTTATTTTAAAGTCTTCTTACTTGGTCTGTCCTGTCCAGTTCAGAGGGTTTTTTTTTTCTCTTTAAAAGGCTACCTCCAGCCAGCTTATTTTATGTTTTACTAAAACACAGCTTCGAAGATCAGAGGGCTTCTGGTGTATTTTGACATGTGCACTTCAAAGAAAGCTCTTGAATCTGCACCTCAAGGCTCTGGTTGACTCGGTACCTCCTTCTTACTGCTGTGGGCAAATATGCAGACAGATCTTGAAAGCAAAGGGTACAACTGAGTTCACATATTAAACTGTAAATTTACCAACCACTGGTATCCTCTAATTCCATAATTTCTCACTCCCTCAATCTGCATCTTTGCTTAAGTTCATGCACAGTTCATACTGTTTTGATCTGCCTTGTTTTCCCCTCTCTGTACTCTTCCTCACCCCATTAAAACGTACAAACCAACAAGTAACAAAAGATGAACAAAACAACCCCCCAAAACCTGCTGAAAAATCTCATCAAGAGCAGAGATGAAGCATGGGGAAAAAAGCCTCAGCACAAACAGTTAATATCTTTGACATCTGTAAGAAGCTACAAGTCAGTCACGTAGCTTTGCAATCTATATTTCCTAGAAAATCTCTGTGATAGGCTCACTCTTTACTATGCTTGTTGATGTCAAGCTACAGACACGCAGTTTGTCTCACTACAATGATTTGTATGGAATGAATTTTGCCAAAACTATCTTATTCTTTTACTTTGCTTATGTAACAAGATGTCTTTTTGCCTGGTATTGCAGACAGAGAACTTAAGTAATTTGTATGATACAGCCCAGAAAATCTGTGTCACGCTATCAAGAGCTGCTCGGCTCTTGGATCTTCTTGCTGTCCTGTATTTGACAAGTAGATAGTGCTTAATGAAATTTGGTATTTAAGGAATTTAGTGTATGTGTATACATTGCATGCAAAAATATACACCATGAAAGGAAAGACAGAAAAGGAAACAAGCAATACTGGGTTGCCACTTCCATTCTGGGGAGTGCAGTGGAACTGAGTTTGTGCCAGGTAGAACCCACAGCTGAGCTCCAGGGAGGATGAGGACCAGCAGCTGAAGTCACCTCTGGAGCTGGTGGAGTGACAGTGCTTTTCCTGCACACCTCTTTTAGCTGTCTCTACTTTAACTATGCAAACAATGTGCAGATCCAAAGGGCTTTACTGGGTGGCCTTATTGAGGCAGCCACCCAATTAAATCACACTCACAGATTAGTATATTCCTCAGTATTGCAGCCTGTTACACTGCTGACAAAATTCAACACATCATAAGGAAAAGTACTGTAGTTCATGAGGACGTGACTAATTATCACCTATCAGAGAATGTATAATAATCAATGCTTTTGATCTACGCAAATCAAAGATCAATTAAATATTAAGCTTAAGAAAACAGATTGTGGGGGAAAATTAATTCTATCTGAAAAATCTGTATCTTTTAACATGCATAGAAAATATGGCATATCAAAAATAAGACTCAGATGACACTGTAGTGAGTGGTCAAGGTAAAAAGATGATACAGCTGATAGAAGAAGATGGGCATTTGCTGTGTGGAAGAGGCATACATAGGACGGGAAGAATGTCAGATGTGTGACAATATCCTCTAAATAGTAGCTTAACCCGAAATTCTTTAGCACAGTAAAATGGTAATTGCTTTCCAGAGGGACAGTTAATGGTTACAGTGAATCAGTTACTTGGGTAACATTCATAAAATGCTGTGGATAATTTTATTTATTTGCCTAGGAAAAAATGGGCACAAGTGGGTAAAAAAAAATTACTTTCTAAGAAAAGACATTTCTAAGCCCCACATTCAAGAGTTTGACGTAGCCCTCCAAAGGAGAGGTGTGGAGGTGTGCAAGGGAAAGACACCCAGTTTTAGAAGGAAAGATATATGATGCTGCTGTCCAAAATAATAGCAGACTATGACGTGACCCAGAAAATCCTTTCCCTTCTTACATTTATAGTGCTGCCAATAAAAGCAGGAAGAACATGCAGTCAACAGAGAAAGAGAAAAATAGGGAAGGTGTCTAGATTCTTGAGTGAACTGAAAGCATATTGTATGAGGGGAGAAAAAAAGTGAAAAAAAAAAGAAAAAGAAAAAAGAATGAAAGAAGAAACCTTCATCTTTACTGTGCCTGGTAGCACAGGCTACAGATAAGGGGCTTTCTTTTTCCATTCTATGAAATGAATTTTATTTCATGTGGCCTAAGGCTTTTCTCTCCCACCCCCTAAATATTATAAGAGGAATTTTTAATCTGAAGAAGTCAGATAACTGCAGGGTTATCACCAAGAAAATGCAGTCATAAGTTGAGGTCATTTTCCTGAGGAGAGAAAAGCAAAGCGAACACGAGCAATGCGTTTGGTTATGCTTATTTTTTTAACTAACTGGAATATTTGTTGGCTGGGGAGCAGCCCTGACGGGAGTGCTGAATGCTCTTCAGCTGCAGTAACAGTCTGAATGATGAACATGTCCAGATGACACGCTCCACACTGCGTGTGCAAGTAACTCCATGTGCAGTATGACTTCCTAAACAGGATACAAGAGTTGGGAAGATGCTTCTCAAGGTTTAAAAGGAAAGTGGTTGGTTGGTTGGTTTTCCCCAAAGCAGATAACAGGAACCCAACCAATAGAAGACTTTTAAAATCTCCTTCTAGAAATCAAATGGTAATTCTATTTCAGCTGCAAAGAACGCAAAGCTAATGAAGGCAGGTTTTTTGTCCCGTCATGCCCTGATTAAATACCTTCCATGAAGTACAAAAGTACTTCACTGTAGTAGATTGACCAAATTGTTGTATTTACCAAAAAATCTTCTTTTCACATTGTCAGAGCTTATCTTACATTTATTGTTTGATCCAACAGATGAGTTCCTTTAAATCATAGTGTTTTCAACTGGACAATGAAACTTGGAAATGAGAATAGGACTGTTCTACAGAGAAAAAGATATTTCTGTGTAATGTCTTAGCTGAAGTCAGGGAAAATGCTATTTCTGTGGTATCAGGATTAAAAGTATATGAAAGCATCTAGAAACAATGAATTCCATAAAGGAAAACACACAACAAAATCACTATTTGAACTATTACAACATCCTTCTGTAGTTGTTGGCATTTCCCTTTCTGTGTCTTAAACAGATATGTTTAGCCAAGGCTTTCTTTTATAATTCAAGATAGAATCCTCTAGACAGCAGTATGTATATAGTGAAAGGAGTTAAAATAAATTATGAAATCAAAGAGTCCATTCTTGTTTAACCAGTATTAATGACCTTTCTTCTTTGCTCATGTACCATTTCTCTGATTTCACCATTATATGTAAACAGAAACAGAGGGGATTTAATGTTTTCTTCCAGGCCACAAGTACTAAAATTTCTAATAATAAAGGGATGAAAATATGTATTTGTGAGACCTCTTTAATCATACACCTCTAGCAATACCCACATCTTCTGATCAGTTCAGCATTTGCCATCATTAATTTCTATAATTCTAATGCCACAAACAAGATTCTTTACAGTATCAAGTCAAACATCTTCTTTGGTTCTATATATGCACCTATGCTGTTAATTTAGGTAGTATGATTAGTAGTGAAACAACAGCCTTCTATAACCTCAAAATTGTAAGCTTGCTTATGTTGCCAGTGTTGAGTTATTTTGTTTAATGCCAGTGCTAGTCTGGCATTCCTGCTGTTACTGGGGCTGCCTGCCTTTAATCTTTATAAAATATTGTAGCAACCTTTCTTTCATGTTTCTGGCCTTCAGTATTTGCTACCTTGCTAAAAGCTGATGCTTTCTAAGCCGAATATTTCATATCAAGAAGAAAACCAATTTAGGTTCTTGGTAGAGCACTCACTCTGGTCCTGATGTTCTTTCCTATTTGGATTGCCTTTAAAGAGGAATAAACTGCAGAACATGATGTTCTTATGGTGAAAAACTTTATGAAACAGCAAAAAAAAAATCCAAGGACCATGTTAAAAACTATTTTTTTCAGAGATCTGCAGCAGATTTAATCATTAAGGTTTATTTTATGCTAGTTTTGACATATTTGTGAAATATTTTTTTATGAACACAAACTTCTGTAATTGAAAATACTGTATTAGAAGTGTCTCTATGTCAATAACTTAGACCTTACAGAAAACTGAAAATTGCAATACTGAAGAAGGCAGGAGGCTTTGTATTTGAAATTTGAAACCACTGTTGGCTGTGTTATCTAATATTTAATCAAAGGTAGTAGGAACTCAAACTATGCAAGTCATTATTTTCGGTGGACAACAGAGAAGCACAGAAACAATACATTGCTGCAGATAATGGTCTTTCATTGATGACCATAGCTCACTGCAGATGATCAGGATATATCATTTAGAGTTCATAGCTGAGCATGGGGAATTAAAGGAACTGACAGTCAAAAACTTCAATAGAAAGTTTAAGGTGGAAATTCAATGCCTCACTTTGTAGCTTAAGCACTGGCAGGTCTTCCAATGACTCAAATGAATAAAGGGTGTTCTGCATTAGATGCACAGTACTAATTTCAGTATAGAATTTACTCTTAGACCTTCACCCCTGCCCCCCAAAAAACCCCACCAGCTCCCTACAATGACGACTATAGTAACACCCATGATTAAAAAAAAAAAAAAAGGAAATACTAGAAATGAACCAAACTGTTGGAAAATAATAAAAAATTCTCCCCATCAGTTGGAGAGGATCTCTTGTGCAGCATCTGACTTGGCTTTATAATGCTGTCATTTAAAAACAGGAACCATAGTATTTATGAAATTATAAAAACATTTCCTTCCTGACATCTTTTTTTCCCTATTAAGAGGATTAGCACACCTATTTATTGAAAAAATGCTTGCAAATGTTGAATTGCTGGCAAAGAATTATCTCTTCAGCTATTTAAAAATGGCCCTGAAGATTTAGTTTGGGATATAAAAACACTTAAAGAAGCAAATGAACTCTACAAAAACAGATGACAAAAGAGAAGAGCCTTGGCAGCTGCTAGGCTAAACACTTCTGCTGTAGTTACAAAAGTAGCAGGATAATCGACTTCCATGATCATTTAATATTTTGGTTTATCCTACTGCTCCTATTCCTCCTGGCACATCCTAGGTCTGTATCAACAGGAGGACACAGCCTCATAATTAGCAGGTTTTAACATGGGAAAAAAAAAAATAGGATGGGTTTGACCACATAAATAGCCTTGAATATTTGTCTGTTTCATTTCATTTTGAAGCTGAGCATATGGTGAAAATGATGTGTGACAGCCAGCTTTTCGTGCAGCATGTTTTCTGCAGTAATGTATGGAAGCTCACTGGCAGGGGAACAAGCTGTACAATGAGCTTCCTGCTCCACAGTGCCATCCATGGATTGGAATGAGCTGACAGCACCAGCAGAGGGGCTTGTGCAGGTACTGGGCTGTGCTGGGCTGCAGCCACCACAGCTTGAGAGGCAGAGCCTTTGCTGAGGCCAAATCCTCATCTGATTCAGATTAACCTGGCCTAGTAAATGGTACAGCTAGATCATGAAGAGTCAAAATAGCTTCAATAGAAAAATGCAAGGGTGCAATTTTATTTACATTCTGGAGAAATTCATTAAAACTTGATGAGTGGTGCCTTTTAAACAGCCTCATTTGACCTTTCTCTGCTTTCTCCTATCAGCACTGAGAGCTAAAACTGATGAGTTCAACTCAATTCCATGCTTATGGTGCAGGCTTTGATCTTGTGTGCTTAATGCCTATTCTTCAACCATGAAGAATACAGGTATCACCTGCTACATATAAAACACTGCAATTTCTCTTCAACTCAGTAGTCTATATATTTTTAAAGCATATAAATAAGGAAATGGGGCAGTGGGCTGACTGCCACTGTCACCATGAATGAGGTTTTTATTTACCCCAGAACACAGACACATTAACTAAAGGAGCAATAATTGCTGGTGCTCAGGGGAAAAAAACTGGCACAAGGACTGCAGCTTCATAGTTCAGGGTAAGGAGGCTCTCAGATCAGGGAAAATGAGAATTTATTAGTACAAAAAATATGCAAAAATGCAAATTCAGACTTATTTCAGGTAGGAAACTGTTTCTGTCAATTTGCTCCAGGCTTCCTAGTTTGGAAAATAGTGCTCCTCCTAGAAAGCAGTACTTTTTGGGCAGAATAGGCATCTTTGAAGTTCAGTATTAGATCAGTTCTTTTCAGTAATAAGACAGTGAAGTAGCATTGCTAGCATGCTACTGTGTCTCTCAGAAATAAGTGTAGACTCTACTGCTGCATACAGCTCATGTAGGATCTCATTTATTTACAAATAAAGAAAACACAGGAGGAATACAAAGAAGTAAAAGAAGAAAAAAAAAAAACAAACAACAAAACCCCATAGGCAAAAAGGAAATCTTATTACACTGGATCCTGTGATCTTGGGTAGCCCAGTAAGCTGTGTGGCTTGCTGGGGGTGATTTCAGATCTCCCTTCTGAAGGCCACTTGCACACTGTCACCAATTAGTATTGCATTGTGGAGCTCAACAAGCTGCTAAGTGTCTTTTGAGTTACCATTCTGTAACCTTTCCAAACCTGACCTTTTCATTATCATTTCTCACCACTCTGTATGTGTATGAGAGAAAAACAGCCTTTTTAATGTCATGCTTATTTCCACTGGCTTTTAAACTTCTTGTCAAAACATTCTGATTTATTGTACATTAAGTGAGAAAGAAAGAAAGATCTGATCTTTCAAATACATTGAACACAAAGCAAAACATTTCATTCTCTTTTTCAGGAGGAGTATAACTCTGCATCGTGGTCATAAGCACACAGTGCATGAACATGATTGCTAATAGTGGCATACGAGGGCCTCATAGTTCAGGTCTAGAAGCAAATGTTGGTTCCTCTCTGAGTGAATTTCAATGAGGCCCCTTGTCAAGCAGAGTTGGCTGCAAATGCCCCGTGTCTTCATGGGGAACTGTTGGTCACAACAGTTGATCATATTCTAAGATATCACTGCTGATGGGCCTTATAAAGCTTTTACAGAGTGCATTTGGTTTCTTAAAATTCATCAAAAATACTCTTGTAAAAATTGCTCTGGAGCTGTGGGACAAGTGTTGGGAAAACTACATACTGACCAAAACTTGTACATCCACTTCTGTTTCTCAGTTCTGAAGAAGAAGCGGCCATGACAAAGTTTCTAAGACTGAATCAAAAAC
>JAYDZK010000233.1:10689173-10749505 GCA_034509185.1 Euphonia xanthogaster
TAGGAAAACATGACATCTGTCTTGGTTACAAAACTTAAGAACATAGGCCATGGAGGTCATGAGTTTTTAATAGAACTCAAAAGTAATTACAAATTAATTTTAGTTACCTTGGATTATTTTAGAATTAAAGAAGTAATTATTTCATAGGTAAGGTTGTATTTTCAAATGAATTACAAACATTCAGGTAGCAAAGTCATTTGGCCAAAAAAAAAAAACCCAAAAAATCTAAAAACATCACACGGAGGGAATGGGAACACAGACCCCAAGGACACTATGACATGCTAAACTGGGACCTCCACTATGGACCATTATCTTCAGTAAACCAAATGACTGCATGCTTAAATTGACTCTTAATCAGGGAGACTTGGAGTCTAACTGATTAGGAATTCATAAATTATAACACACAGTTAACCTATAAGAGTGGCTTTACCACTTTGGGAGAGTTCTAAAGTGCTACATCTAATTTCAACAGCCATGGGTACCTATCATGTTAGTTCAGTTTAATTCATTGTATTTCTGACTCACAAGATAAATAGGTCTTTCATTTTAAAATATCAATCATACTTATTTCTTACTACTTTTAAAAAACATGAATGTATTTTGCAATAGACATTCTCAAAAAACTTTATCACTAATATAATCAAATTAGATTTAGCCTTTCAAGTGTGGCAATACCAGCAAGTTTGAGTAGACAAGTGTGTAGGCATATAAATAAGTTTATTCCATGTTAAATGAAAATAGAAAGTGTGAAATGAACTGGATTAAGAGTCAAACTGAAGTATAACTACTTCATCTACAATTTCTCAGCAGTTATATGTATAGTCAAGACTCTTAATTCATGTGTGCAATTATAGTTGGCAAATACCTAGTGTAAGCCAATATTCTGTGCAACTATCTTTCCATCTGCAATTCTGGAAGGAAACTAGGAAAAATGCCTGAGAATAATATCTACAAGTTGGAGGTTATGGCACTGAATAACAAGAATGACAAAGTGAAAGCACAGAAAATCTGATTGAGTGACATCCACTGACAAAACTTTGGAAGAAGAAAGGGATGCGTAAGTAAGCAGACAAGAAAAAGCAGAAGTATTCCTAATCACTTCCACTATGTATAAACTGATTAATGCTTAAAAATAACCAGCACGCTGTCATCTCACACTTCCAAATACAACTCCTCAAAGCAGTTTCTAATGTGTGCTTCTGACAGCCATGAATCAAAGAGATCTGCTATTTGGCATGAAAATCTAGAAACCAAATTGTACACTGCCAGCATAAATGTACCAAAAGTAGCGAGAGTTTGAAGGCAATATGTCAAGTTGTCCACACAGTCCTCTAGACTATATATTTTGTCAAGATGTGTGTCACACAGATAACAGGAAAATAGTTTAAAGGAATATAGTCCTTCTAGTGAAATACTTCAGTATAATTACAAATCAGTTATCCATTGCTATGGATTACCTAGTGGTATAGCACACCTTGAATGGACAGATACTTCAACTTATTTTTTAACCTCCATAGTAGGTCAATGCCCTACCCATCAATTTTACTCTTCCTCCCAGATAAATGAGGCAATGACCCTATTAACTGTTTCCCCGAGCAGCTCAGTGATGGCACAGTGCTGCTTTGCAGAGCATGCTACAAATACAGTAATGATATGGCCTGACAAGCTGCTTGACTGCATATTATTTAATGCTCACAGGGCACTAAGTGTGCAGTGAAATTTGTGCTCGTAAGATAAACTAGGCAGCATTGGCAATTGTTTCATTCAGTGGCTGGAATTCTCGAGAGAAGATTACCTAAATCATCTCAGAGCTGATGGGCCAGCAGCGTGGGCAGAGGAGAAAAGGACAAAAGCAGAGAGGGCACCTGGGAAAATGCAGGGACAGAGCAGCCTTGAGTCTGATGCCTAAGGTAAATTCTGAAATCCATCTTATCTGAGAGAGGCATTCTGGGGTGCTTCTAAAGTTCTGAGACACTACTAGGAAAAGTCAGAGAAAAAATTCATATGCTAAGCTTATGAGTATCACACACTCCACTCATCATGTACAACACTACAGGAATCAAAATTGGCAATATTCCTTATTCATTACTATGCTTCAGTCAACTTTCAAGTCAATTTAGAAGAGCTGAGATGCATTCATCCTAGTTCCACTGCAAAAAAAAATTGAGATTATTGCTTGACACTTGTCATTTTTCCACCACATCACTGTAATCAGAATTGTGCAGTCATTGTGCATACATACATACCCTGGGCGCATGTCAGTTCAACAGCTTGAGGCTGTTTGGTACAGAGGGCTGAAAGGAATTACACTGGTCTTGAACAACATCTACCAGAGCTTCACAGTGTTGTAAGGGATAAAACACATTAAATACCTGGCTGAAAAATACAGTCTTTATTTGAGCCATTTGGTAGCTTCATGTTTTGCAACTCTGAGGAAAGATTTTTTTTCCCCATCCTTTTTGAACAACAACTATGATGATCCTGAAATAACAACAACAACATAAAGAATTTAGTTAGTATCTGGGACCTTTGCCTTAAACTAAGCAACAGATGTGGAAAACCCCAGGATTGGTCCCATGTGTTGATAACTGCTGCTTAGAGAAGTCAGAAAGAGCAGAAAATATGGATAACAGAAAAGTGAAGAACTGTTGCTCCCTAGTGCCTAAAGAAAGTAATCCCTTGACTACAGAGACGAGCATTACTGTAAAGGAAAAACAATTAGGTGATCCATGTATCTCAAGCATTTAACTGTAAGCAACACAATATGTTTTGTGGTATTCTTAACCTTCTGCTCCAAGATAAGTATTCCAGAAACACTGACCTATACAAAATAGAAATAGCTTCCCAATTCAATCATGCTTCAACCATCTTGCAAATAATTCATAGATAATAGAAAGTAGTAAAGGCAACTGTCAGAAATTGGATTGCAGTATCTGTGTTGTGTGCATGTATTACAGTGTTTACAAAGAATGGATTAAATTTAGATGATATTGCATTTGAATTCAGTATTTATATTATGAATTAACATGAAATTTTAATGCATGGACTGCTTTATATGTATTTTCATTTATGTATCAAGGAGTACAAGTGCAGAAAATAGTACATTTATCCATTCTTGAGGCATTAAGAACATAATCGCCTTGTGATTGTAAGCTGTTTTGTTCTATTTTATTTATTATTTGACATAGTACTTTGGTTTTGTAGATTGGGCTACAGCATTTGCTGGCAGAAGATGAACCTGACATAATTTTAACTATTTTAGGCTTTTACTGCTGTTGTACACAGTGCTCTGTTTATTGTCCGAACTATGAAAATTACAATAGATCTTCAAATAAAATTACTCTTTATTTCCCCAAGCCCATTAAACGTTACTCTAAAATTATCCTATTTTAAATGTAGTGCCTCTGTAGGGTACTTCCAAAGTCCTTTCAAACCATTAGTGAATCATTTAACATTTCATCAAGCTATTTGGTATATTTTTTCACATTTCAAACAAGACCTTCTGTGCTTGACCACAGTAAATAGGACAGTGACAGTGCTGTGAGAATCTCATACCAAGGCCCAGCCAAAAGGGGCTGCTGTGTTTATCTAATAGTCCAAGGGTTCCAAACAACACTCTCTCTCTCTTTTTCATGCACAGACCTCACTCTTCAGGTGTTAACCCTGGCCAGCCTCAGTGCCACGGGAGTCAGGACACGTCCAGCCTCTCTGGCCTCCTCCTGAGCAGAGGGGCAGCCAAAGGGCCTTCCACTCACACAAATTTGAGATCAAGCACTTAGAGCAGGGAGTTGAACTGGGAGAAGGTCAAGGTGCCCAGCCTCCCAAAGAGGGGAGGAGAGGGACAAGCTGTCGGCCCTGCTGAGCACAGCATCCCTCCCCAGCCATCCTCTGCAGCCCCCTGGGCACTGGGAGCAGACTGGCTCTGCAGCTGCACCCCACAGCTACACCCTGCAAGCTTTGGCTCCCAAGAAAATTGCAAATGATCTGCCCCACACCAGTGTGACTGCACTGTGCAGGGTTTCTCACTCAAACCCTTGTTACTGTGCTGGGTTTGACCTTGGCAGCATTTGAAAGAGGCTCCTGCTCCTGACAGCCAGTGCTGGCCTGTTGTATCCCACAATAATGAGCTCCACCTTAGTGGAGCCTGGATCGATTTCCCTGCCACTTGTCAGCCCTTACTTATTCATTTCACAGCACTACAGTAAGAGCAACAGTGCTATAACCGTGCCACCCGGATCATTGAAATATGCACTGTGATATAATAAAGTGACACACTTTGCATTTAAGCAATGGCCTAGCAAAAAAAAAAAAAATCCTGATAGTGCAGAAACTGTTTCTCCTCGTAAGATTGATGGCAATATCACGCAGGAAAAGAATAATTAGTTTTGCTCTGGTTTTATGTAGAAGGCATAATAGGCTTAAAATATTACCCATGCTTTTTGTTCAAATGAGTTCAAAAATTGAAAAGTATGATAATTTACGTATGCAAAAAAAAAAAAATATCAGCAGGATCCTTAGAAATTTTAATTTCTACTTTTTTTTCTCTATAGAGCAAACATTCATCACATCTATGCACTATGGGTGGGTGTGACTCATTGCAATAATAGACCAATTATGAAAATGAAGGAGCATAACAATCATGAATGCAATAAAAAATATTTTAAAAACCTCAAACAAAATCAACCACAAAAGGGTGGTTTTCCAACATCAGTACTCATGTCCTCTCTAATACCATTAAACACTACTCAGTTTATTTATAGAAATATCCGAAATTATTTATTTTTAGGAAGACAAAAAATGAGGATTATTTTCATGTATTTAATTCGAAGATAGTGAAATTGTCCTTATTTAAACCAAACCATTAACAGCATTTTCTAACCAATGCAATATTTCTGCCCACAAGAAGTCTTGCCAAAACATGAAGAAAACCTGATGCCACAAAAGCACAAGACAAAAGCTTTGTCACCAAATTAGACTACATTTTAATCCTGAAGTATGAATAGCTGACGAGTGTTTTGTGTCATATCATTGCAACCTTCAAGTGAACTGAAACAAAACTCAAACTGGAAACAAAATACAGTCAAAACTAAAGAATTAGAAGCTAGGGTATTTATGTTGCTCAGGCTCAGGGGTTTATCCTCAGGGACTCATCTTCCAACACCTCACATAGACAAGAGTGAAAACTGTGCAGGAGAACAGATAGAGAATGTGGCTTTGAGGTGTGACCAGCACAGAGGATGTACAAAGAG
This sequence comes from Euphonia xanthogaster, assembly GCA_034509185.1. Lineage (NCBI taxonomy): Eukaryota > Metazoa > Chordata > Aves > Passeriformes > Fringillidae > Euphonia > Euphonia xanthogaster. The sequence continues at coordinate 10,694,423 of JAYDZK010000233.1, forward strand.
TTCAGCAGAGACAGGGATGATGGAGTTGTTACCACACCCAAAATGTCATTTGAGTGGTAGATTCTGAAAGGCAGGGGTGACAACTGCCTGGGAAAGACAAGGGGACTGAAATTAATGAAATGCAGATGAGATCAACAGTGGTGCCTTTTGACACACTGGTCTTTTGTAGGTAGAGCATGTAAAGACCTCTCTCAAATGCAGAACCTCTCCCCTGCAAATGTGGAGAGATTGACATCTTTAGAACTGCCAAAAGCAGAGTGGAAGAAAATGAGGAGTCATGAAGTTATCACACGGATTCATTAACCAACTGATTGGCGCTTTCCTGTTGCTGCTGTCACGAAAAAGGACAGGAAGACAGATTCACATTTATCTAAACACCTCAAAGCAGCAGTTCTCAGGCAAGGTACATAATCTTGTCTCTGAAAGGTCTCTAACACTAAGGTATGTTCAAGATAGCACGTGCTAACTGTAGAAAGAGCAACTTTTATGAAGTACAAACTTACTAAGAAAACCTGGCATTTCCCATGGTGTTTGTGTTATTGCCATTCTGACCATAATTACAAATGCTAGAAGTCCAGCCACTAAAGACCTAGATATTAACAAACAGGACCTAAAAACCACAGCAAACACTAAACAAAAAAAAAGGGTGTCCTGTGGTTTTCAACTTTAGAAAAACCAACCAAACAGTAAATGGTGGCAAATAGAAAGCCTAGAAGATTAAAGCATACTTTGTATCATCTACTTGCTCACAAAATCATCATTAACCAAAAACTAATTGTAGCGATATTTTACACCAGAAATAAGATTGCAAATCACTAAGATAGATATCAAAGAGCAATGAAGAATTCCTGAAGCTAAACTGAGTGTTCTAAAAGACTAGAACATTGGTACAAGAACACAGCCTTTACCAACAAATCATTTACACAGTGTTCCGGGTAAGCCTTCATATATCACAAGCCTTTGCAGAGTATGCTTCAGAAAGGAAGTATTCCTATTTTCTATCTTTTTACCTTCATAAAGCTTGAGTTCTCTATTCAGAATAGCCTTAAAATCTTTCCAATAGCACAAACCATGAGGTTTTACAGCTAGCACAAAAATAGGCTCGTTAAAATGCCAGCAGTTACACTGCTATCTACTGGTAGATTTCTTCTCTGTGAGTTGTAGGAATCTACACAGGCACATTAAGAAAAGTGGTTATTGATAAGAACCTGTCATTTTTTCTGGCATAGACATTGACGTTTAAAAAACTACCAAAATCTGAGTACTCTCAGCAATTATACTTTTTATATGGCAAGATTATGCAGAGCCTCCAATTAACTGCAGGGTTGTATCTTACTGCATGGAAATACACAAAGAAATGGCTCTTTCAAATAGCTTAAAATCTAAAAAGACAGTTGACACATAAAGCCAGAAGACAAGATGGGAAGAGTCTACTGTAGACAATTAAATATACACAGAAACATATGTGAAAATACTAAACACATATGGAGAATGCTTACTAGAGTTAAGAAATGGGAAAAAAAAAAAAGGGCTCAATGAGAAACAAAGAGAAATAAAGCTGAGAATTGCTGCTCTCCTCCCTGCCACTACCAACGAGCAATTCTGATTCATTTTCTCTCCAAGGTGAGTCAGTGTGGCAGGAGCAGATGCCACAAATGCTACTGTAGTAAGAGCACTAACTGTGACAGAGGAAAGGAGCAAACAGTGGGGTTCAGGGTGCAATAGCAGTTTCTGCAGCAGGAATTGCCCTCTTTCCCTCTTCAGGGCAGTGCCAGACCTTGGTTTTCATGAGAGCATGAAAGCAACTGCCATAGATAACATTAAACTTTGGGGTTTGAACTACAGCTCACTGTTGTCACAAACCTGCAAGAACTCAACTGCAGTGCAGTAATAAGAATCACATGGGGGATTTTTGGCTTTGTCTCGTGCAGGGCCAGGAGTTGGACTCAATGGTCCTTGTGGATTCCTTCAAACACAGAATATTTTATGATTCCATGCTAAGAGCAGCACTCCAAGTTATGAATAAATGTCCTGATGTACAGTGCTGCTGAATAGAGATAACAAAGTGTTTGGCACTTTCAGTAATAAGCCATGTGCTCTAAGAGGGTCAAGGAAAGTTCTCTTTGAAAAGCCCAAGTAACACCTGGCTGCTGTCAGGATGTTTTTTCTCACCTTTGCTGCATTCATCTCCATTCTGCATTGTGTTCTCATCAGCAAGTTCATGTACCTTAACAAAAAATGCAAGAAGCTGGCTCTACTGAATGTATTTTTAATGTGTCTGAAAAGATTCAAAGTAATTATAAGGTATATTGGCACTTGGCTGCAGTTGGAGTAATCACTTGCTTTATCTCTTTGCCTGCAGTTCTGTAGCATGAGTGTTCAGCACCAGCAGCTCCTGGAGTCTGGTGTGAACCCAACACAGATGTTTTCCTCTACTTAATCTGTGACTGTGACCAATGTCTCCCAACAGGAGCCTATTCTAGCTCCAGAAAGACTGAAGGCAATGCAAAGTGAGACTGGCACAGCTTTATATTTTGCAGTGCTCTCAACAAAACTTTCAAACCGTGTCTTTGGACTTAATTTTTTCCCATGTTCACAATAAAACTGTGGCTTATAAAACTGTCACATTTTAACACAACTATTGTATTCTTCACACCTGCAGCTAAAGTAATTACTTCAAAAAGCACAGGTTAAGACCCGTGTCTCTCTGAAGTAAGACAGCTTATCCTAAATCAATTCAAGCAATACTCCTTGAGATAAATTTATGTGAAAGTTTGTCAGCTGTGTGATTCAAGAACTGAAACTCTTTATGAAGCATAGGCAGAGATTTTTGAATGGTGTGAGAAGAGGTGACGGATATGAAGAGTCATTTCTATTCCTTCAGTCTTCATGTAATCTTGCATTTTTCTGATAGCAAATGTGCTAGAAGTACATATCTCCTAATCAATCCATCACAGTGCTTCATTTTTCTACATCATGCAGTCATTCTCTACATTATGCTATAAAGAAGTTAAGTTTTCAAGCTTCAAGGAAGAATATTTGAATTTGCAGTTTAAAATTAGTATCTTACTGTAATATTTCTCCCAAAACTCACAATATTTCTTACTTGCTACCTCTTCTTAAGTATTAAAACTGCCAAGAAAATCAAGCCTATGCTGGCAATACCTGTGTTCTGAGAGCAAACTAAGGGGTGCAGGGGTTGGTTTTGGTTCTGTATCAGCCTTTGATTCTGTGGCAGAGATATATTATTTCACCTTCTGAGGACAATGAATTAGTTACTTTCCACTGAAGCAGGGAAGTGTCTAATCATCACAGGAACTGACTAGCTTAGAAAGTATGCAGAGTATTTCTCTGACTTCCATTTTGAGAGGAACATATGCAATCAACATAAGAACAAATTTTAAAGGAGCAAAATGGAACATTATTTTGGAATAAGACTATTTCTGGTTAAAAGTTACTTCATGATCACCTTCAAATACAGTCTAAAAGAAAACCCCTTTGCTTCTCATCATTGCCTAAGTGCTCCCCATTAACTAGGTACAACTAGTAGTACAGCAACAAAATCAAAAGAAAAGTAAGTGTTAATATTGAAGGTGAAGAAGATGTAATCCAATGAAAACTCAAGTTAGGGGGAAGAAAAAAAAATATTCTGTACATGAGCATGGTGGTTCTAGGAATTCCCTCCCAGCAATTCTACGTTGTGACAATAAAGCTGCAATTTGAGCCCACAATTACCATTTGACAGCGTTTGAGGAACTTCAGTTATTATCTGCTCTCAGAGCTGTTCCAGTACCCTCAGGCTGTTGAGAAATTGTAGAATTTCTCAACTGATTTCACTGTAGAATTTCTACTGCTGTAGCCTGTAAGTATGCACACAGGGGGATCAGATACAGTAAGTATTCTACAAGCAAAAGAATTGGTTTCTCCCAAGGTGACTGAGCTTGCAGGGATGTCGATCCCAATGTGAAAACTTGGGAAGGAATAGGATAATTTTATAGCATGACATAAGAGCTCAGCAGAGTGAGGAGTTTGTCATTCAGAGCTCACTGTCCCAGCAGCATTCCTGGGCACCTTTTCTCACTCCACACACTGGCACAGCACTCCTGTAAGAAAGTCTATCAGCTGTGGAAGAATTCTTCTATCCTGGAAAGATGGCTGCTCCCAACCTAGATTACCCTTGGATGTGAAGCCGTCATGGAAAAACTGGAAATGGCTACAAAAAGATCACACCTCTGGGGCGGCAAAACAGCCAGTGCAGAACAGGCTTTGGGCTGCAGGATCTTCAGGCTGGGTTTAAAGATAGCCTTAAACATGAGTGGACAATTTTGAGCCTCCTTCAATGCAGCAATAGCACTGGACACTTCTCAGGAGCAGGCTGACAGACACTTTCAGCTATACAAAATTAAGCTCTACTACAAATTTTGCAGTACAAATTGACTTTGATGTGACTCGACTTGTGGCAATTCTTTTCAGCCTAAATAAATAGTTAAAAGGGGTAATTTGCCATGCTTATGTTGGTCTTGCTTTTATTAATATTTCTGCTCCTCTTCCCTGTTTTTCATTTTCCATCTTTCTGTCTTCATGGTTTTTCTCTTCATCCTAGTCTCTGTTGTGTTTGTCACACACATTTTTCACTCCTTCCTTTTCTCCAAAATAGCTCTCCATGGCCATACTGAATGGACTGCAAAGAAAGCTGTTCCTCCTGTTTCATGCCCACTGATTTCCCACACCAGAGAAGAGATGTTGTTTTTCAAAGTCCCAGTTCAGCTCAGCAAGGAAGAAGTGGCTAATGCCAAGAACAGCAAAAAATTAATGTCAGCTCATTATGAGTAAAAAAAAAAAAAAAAAAAACGCAAAACACCCAACACCTGCAAAGCTAGAATTTCTGATCAGCAGGATGGCAGAGATGGTAATTTTATGGGAGTTCATTAATACCATTAAGGCAAATTCTCAAGAAAAATCTGTTTGCATGACAGGAGTTCAAGCCTTACTTTGGTCTATTTGTGATCAGCATGGGGTCCAGTCAGATCTAAGCCATTGGGATTTAGAAAAATGAGATTAAAAGTGGATTGGAATGCAATATTTCAGTGGAGCGAATATCCAGGAAGGTATTTGCAGGATGTCCTTACAGAGAGAACAGAAAGAGAATATGTCAGTGAGCATAAGCTGCATTATCAATGCCATTACAACAGTGTGGCTCTTCCCAGTCTGACAACACCATTCTGGCAGTTTATGACTTAGGCTGATTTCTTCTATCTCCAATACAATCCAAATAAACAGAAGTTGAACCACACATGAACCCAGCAGTACCTGAATTATAGAACTGATTTATATATTGGCTTTTCCTTATAAATGCTTAGAAGCACTGGAAATGATTGTTCCCTTGTTCCCTTCAGTCACTAGCAGGCAGGCTAGATTTTCCCCTTTAAGACAAAAGGATCTTAGCTCAAAGGCTGGTAGTTTGGGGGGGGGGGGTTGATTGCCATTAAAATTGGGTCCAAAATATCACACCTCTGAGAGCTGGACACATTTATTTCAACCTAAATATGGTTGTATAATTTTTCTTAATTTATTGCTCAACTTCTGATAAATTTATCTGGTTGGACTAAGCACAACAAAGTCTCTCAGACCCTTCTTATAAGACTTCCCATTCTCCTGAACATCCTAGTTGCATTTCAGCTGGTGCATTTCTTTGCACCAGTTCCAGCTTGAATTCACCTTAATGCAAATCTGGAAATGAAAATTATTACAAATATCCCACCTTATTTTTTTTGTGGGACCTGGTTCAGGTGTTTGTTATTTCCTTTGCTAGCACAAATATCTCATCCAGCACAGTGTAAGATTGTATTTGCCCTATTCATTGATGTTTTGCACTGATGACTTGCAGTCATTCTATGACTTTCTCCTCTTCTGTCATTTCCAATTAACAAGCTTCTAGCTTATAACAGAATTGTATTGTTTTTGTGCATGATCTTGCACTTTGTCCTATTGAATTTCATTCAGATAGTATTACTGTAGTCCTCAAGGTCATTTTACTCTTCCAGTATGGAATTCTGAACTCCCCCTGTGACAGGGCCCACAAACATTTTGGCCTTCAAAAAAATTGGTTTTGCTAATTTCTTTTTTCAAGGGAATTACTAAATTTTTGAAACAAGACATACCAGGAGAATTTCTTGAGGGATTGACTTGTAGCCCCACTACCTGACATAACCTCAGTGTGTCCCTGGCAGATTACAGTAATGGATATTGTCACTGCAATGACTTCAAAGTACTTGAAGCAAAATTCCAGAATATTTTGGTCTTTCTCTCTGAAAAACAACCAGAGTATTCAGAGACATCCAGGCACTCTACTTATCTACAATATCAGTTGTTTTATGCATCTTTCACATTTCTGACTAGCCCCATACAGCACGTGGTCTAAACCAAATTCATTGTATTTAAAACATCACAGCACTGCAGCTGTGATATCTCTACACTAAGCAGTACCTGTGCCTGGAGATGTCCCAGGTGACTGAACATATTTACTGGATATAGAGCAACTACTTCATTTATCATGAAAAAGTTACCACGAGGAAAACCATATGTCTCTAAAGGCAAGTCTAACCATTATCAATTTGTGGCACTGGAAACTTCCTCAAGTTCAGAGAAAAACACGTGTATGCTAGGTCCAGGACACTGGAAAATTGAAATATAAACTTGAGTGATGAACAAACCAATGCTAGCCTCAAGAAAATGAAGTTCTTGGCCTATCTCTGATGATCAATCTACCTGTGCTACAAAGAAATCTATTCTTTAGAGTTTTTTCCTCCTGCTTTTGGGTTGTCCATTTCAAAGGTTTGAATGATGACCTATCTTGAAAATAACCGTTTTCATAGTATTTTACCAGACAGTTTAGAAATACTTAGAAAACAATCCAGTTGATATACATCAGGACTTCAGAAACATTAGCCACACCAGCAATAGTTAAAGAAAGAATGAAGAGTGCAGAAGGATCCTTTTACTCCTTAACTGAAGCACAGAAACTGCGTGTCAGTTTTGCCCTTGGGCTTATTTACATAGCAAAACAATTCTTGAAATTCAGAAGTCCATTTCTATCCTGCAGGAAAATATTAGTGAAACAGTCATTCTACTGTTACACTAAATACTGCATTTGGGAACAGGTATTCCAATGTGCTGCATAGCAAAAATCCAGCACTTTGTGAGAATGCTTTCTTCCTGTTCCTTCTGCCTCTCAGCATCCTTCTTCCTCTAGAAACACACAACATTTTGCTTGGGTGTCACCTTCAGCCTGCCTTCTGACCACATGTAATGTGAGGCCAGAGGACACATCTACACTGTTCTTCCCCTGTAACCTGCAGTGATCACACTTGCCAAGGTACAGGAGGTAACCCATGCAGACCTTGGCACCAATTCTTAACACCTCTTTTCTTAAATGTTACAGAACATTTAACGATGTCAGTTTCTCAACACATGGTATTTACTGGACTCTATCCCCATATACTGTGCCACTGCTCAAAATGTAAATGTATCTCCAAAACATTCCAAAATAATTAGGCAAACTTCATGAACTTCGAGAGTGTAATTAATTGATAGTGAAATGGAAAAATTGGAGGTTTTCCAAGAGCCTCCTGGGGCACTCACCTGAGTCTAATAAGCAAAACCCTTCCACTGTCACATCAAACTCTAAACACATTCATTTTAAAGACTGCAATGAGAACAGAGTTTCTGAAAATCAAAATAGTCTTAAAATTAAGCACAGAGTTTTTTATGATTTTTAATTTTTTCCTCTGGCTTTGTTATATTTTTCATTACATAATTGGAAGAATTGCCTTCAAACAATTTTATGAGACCTACAAAAGCTCATTTTTACCTCTCTGCAGAATACTCTACATTTAGATTTTTAATATTTAACCATTACAGCTCCCTGTCATATTGTCTCATAGAATTTCAGAGAGGAAAGTCACACAGAGAAAAAGATTATTCAAATTTACTACAGAAAGAGAAATAAACTCTTGGAGTACGTGTCCTATTGTAATTCCCTTCAAAATTGCCAGCAGTTATGGCAGTAAAAAATTTTCAGTGCCTTGGGCTACTCAAGCTAATTCCTGTAAGCTCATTCCCTTGGTTTTAAACATGAGCAAATGAAGGAAAAAATGGAAGGAGAAAACAAAACACAGGCATAAGTGACAGGGACAGTTCTTTACCTCCTCATACATAACAAGTGCCCCAAGGAAGACAGGTTTTGTCACTAGCCCCATGACTAGCCAAGTTCCAGAATTCTGTGTGGACTAACATTGCTTGGAAGCAAATTTCCATGTGGAGCAGAATTGTGAATAAGCGTCCAAAGATAGGAGAGATCACAGGCTTATTTGCAAAACAACATGGCAAGGTCTCCTGTGGTGTTCTCCTTGGTGCAGATATCCAAATCCCTTTTGCATGAATCAGGAAATTTCAGCATCATACCAAATGGATATTAAGAAAGACCATGTTATGCAAGGACACAGCATGTAAAGAAGCCATTCTTCCATTGCTGTGATTTATTCCTTACCTCCCATCTCACACTGGCCTCTGTACAGTATCTGTACAGAGATCAGTGGCAGACTGCAGACCCTTCTTTAAGTCTTCTGATTTTCTTTTAAAAATGGCAGACCCTTCTTTAAATCTACAAATTCAAACCATGAAGTGTACTGGGGCTGTTGAAGGGCCATTTGAAGGGAAGAGTACCAATAAATACTTTTTAAATAACACCCTAAAAGATCAGTATCTTCTTATGAATCAAGACAAATGCTCCAGCCTGGGTGTTAGGCACTGCAGCCCATACCAGGAAAGGAATACAGCTCTGGCATGCTGTGTTTGGGGACAGGGTGTCAACATGGACCTCAGAGTTAGGGATCTCTTACATTTAGGCTACCTTCTAAGGAGCTTCTTAGGAAACTCAACTAAAAATGGGGGCAATTTTCCTGGTTAACAGAGACAGACTTGAGTGGAGCTGTTCTGTCTGGCTGCAGAGGCTCCCAGTGGCGAATGCTGGGCTGGAACCCCAACACAGCTGATAATTCAGCTTCAAGCAGCTGACCTTTGGTTTCTGTTGCAGTAAAATCACAATGAACTGTTTGGGTGTCATGTCAGTGCAACATGTAATTCATCTATCATTCTGCCTAAATTATGCTCCCTTACAAAAATGTTGATCTTAGATGATAAATTGATATTAATATACCAAAGAACAATTAATTTCAAATATTTGAGTACTTAAAGGCCACAATTCATTTGAAAGGGGGTTCTAATTTCCCTACCTCTATATGCTGTATAGTGTCTATTCTCTCTGATTTCTAGGTCTACAGATAAAGTATTAATAAGGCAAAATTAATTTTATTCTATGCAAACCATTTTTGTGTTTTATTATCCTACACAAGTATTTTTTCATCCTGGCAATAGAAAACACAGAAGCCTGTCATTCATTTCTGCTGACTTAAAGATCCATTATATTGTGTGGTGATTTCTGTTAAATCTGGCAGGCGTTTTCTTGGAAAATGTAAATAAAGGTACAGCCAGTCTGGAACACTGGGGTATGCCTCACATTCTACAAAGCACTCATGTCAGCAGCTTGATGGATATATTTTATACCAGGAAAACCTATTTCAATTAAATACCTGTCATTTTAAGAAAGGACTTCACAAAATAAACAAGTTGTCTGTAAGAACAACTGTTTTACCTTTACTCCTTCTCTTGAATGATGTCTGTCTTCTCCAAGAGATTTGTACCAGTCTGATTGACACTGAAGTGAAAAGAAAAAAGCACAGAAGGAAACTACACCCAACAGCATGGACACTTCACAAAAGTAATTTCTTTCTCAGAATTTGTGTTGCTTTCTTCTGCTTCTTTACAGGTACCTTCAAATTGCTGCACATTGTGCTAGGTAGGGTGCTGAACACAGAGATCCTCCTTCTCTCCACCTCCCATGCTTTCCACAATAATTTGCTTTATCCAAAGAGGTACTTCAGAGATGCATTTATTGTACCAAACTAATGCACCATAATATAATAAAAATTGCACTCCCATCTTTCTGCCTCCCTTGCAGCTCTACAATAAGTAACCTTAATCCTGACAAATTTTACCAGCTGTCAACCCTGACACTGCCTGGTTGCTTAAAATGAATGCAAAAACAAGAGCTTTTGAGCTGTAAAAAGAGTGATTACTTTTTCATAGAATCATAGAATGTCTTGGGACAGAAGGGACTTTGAAGATCACCTGGTTCCAACCCCCCTTGCTATGAGCAGGGACACCTTCCACTACACCAGGAGCCCTGTCCAACCTGGCCTTTAACACTTCCATGGATGGGGCATTCACAGCTACTCTGGGAAACCTGTTCCAGTGCCTCATCACACTCACAGGGAAGAATTTCTTCCTGACATCTCATCTGAATCTGCCCTATCAATTTAAAGCCATTGCCCCTTCTCCTTTCACTCCATGCCTGTATAAAAAGTCCCTCTCCAGCTCTCTTGTATCCCCTTTAGGCACTGGAAGGCTGCACTGAGATATCCCCAGGCCCTTCTTTTCTTCAGGTTGAACAAGTCCAACTTTCCCAGCCTGTGTTCAGAGGAGAGCTGCTCCAGCCCCCTGAGCATCTTTGTAACCCCTTGTGGACCCAGTCCAGCAGGCCCATGTCCTTCTCAGGCTGTGCTCTGGGGGGGACACAGTGCTCCAAGGCAGGGTCTCAGCAGAGCAGAGTGGAGAGGGGCAATCCCCTCCTCGACCTCCTTTGGATGCAGCCCAGGGCACGTTTGGCTTTCTGGGCTGTGAGCACACATTGCTGGGTCACACTGAGCTGCTCATCCCCTACAGCCCCAAGTCCTTCTGCTCAGGGCTGCTCTCAATCCATTCTCCACCCAGCCTGAGCTTGTGCTTGTCTCAGCCCGTGTGCAGGAGCCCACCCGTGGCCTGGCTGCTGAGGTTTGCACAGAGTCCCCTGCCCAGGTCCCTCTGGCTCCATCCCTTCCTCCCAGCACCCACCACACCACACTGCTCAGTGTCACTGCCAACCTGCTGAGGCTGAATTGTACAAATCCTTGTGTAACATTTCCTTTTGGATTGTAAAATTAGCATCGTTTTCTGTCCTAGGTAAGATTCAGACTAAGAATCATGTAAGCCAGTGTCTGGGTTGGTTTTTTAATTCTAAGTTGCTCAGATTTCATATTTAACTTTTAAGAGGTTCTCTTTTTTTTCCTGCCAGTATTGTACATGGGGCTTATTAAATACTGACCTAAATCCATCTCCCTACATTTCATTGTAGCATGGCAGATTTTGTGATGGTTCTAATCAGGCTTAGTAGAGCTGCCCACCTCAATTCCATTAAGGAAAAGTCAACACATGCACACTTGCACCCTAAGCTATTGGTGATTCCTGGATCAAGCAAGCAAGGCCCACAGAGATAAAACAGCTGTCCTACTTTATAAAAGATATAATTTTATATCTAGTCTGCTTCTTTCCTTTTGTTTTTCTGACCCCCAAAAAAGTTAAACAATGAAATAGAATACAACATTAAATAAAGCCAGAACTTTAAACAAACTCATCAAAATAGCAGGTTTTCAGCTTCCAGTTTATTTTCTGTGTCTCTCACCATTCAGTTTTGCTTTCCATTTTAAACTCTAAATGAGGCTGAGGATATCAAGAAGGCAAAAACATGACAAGCTATTTTTTCCAATTCTGCTTATTCTACAAATGACCTTTATCAGAACTTCCTTGTGCTAAACACTGCTGCTAGGACTGATTCAATCAGATCAGGGCTGTTATAATTTAATTTAGGAAAAAAAATTTTAAGAAATCAGATATATATTTTGTTTAAAATTATTCTTTAAACATAAGTATTGCATTAAGTGTCTTTTTTAAAGCAGCAATAAAGTCTCAGGCAAAAAATAACAAATTTTTCACATTCTGCCAGAAGTGTAGCCTTATAGATATGTTAAATACTGCTCCAACATCACAGCCTTTCCACATAGCATCAAAAGGCACTAACAAAGAATAAATTATTTAATGATTCCTTAGCTGTTAAAAAAGTCTAGGGCAGATAAAAAAGTTGTATAACACAAAACCCACAGTCAGAGCAAATACATACATCAGAATTTGTTGTTACTGTAATTAACAGTCAGTTTGTCAGAGCATTAATGGTCCAACAACCCACAAACCAACAGTTAATTGCTAGTAATGATTGGCTTCTTGGGGATTATTCCTTAAATAAATCTTAAAAGTTGTGTGCTGTTAAGTAACTTAAAATTTTCTGAAAGTTGGCAGTGAAGTCCAATGGTTAGTTAGTGTAGTCAGCCTTACCATTAATCCTGATCCCCTGAGTCCAACCATTAATTCTAATCCCTTGCATACGTCGAAAGCAAAGCACAAAAGTCTCTGATTGTCTTCAACTATTCATTTGGAAAAATGTTACCCAATATCTTGACAGTGGAAAAAGAAAAATTTAGCCTCCTAGTCTTGTTCATGCTCACAGTAGAAGGGAGACAAGCCTGAGTGCTGACATGTCTGCTCAGTCTAATTGTCACCTGTGAGGTTGTTTGGAAAGCCTCGTATATAAATTTGCAGTCATCACACATTCCTTGGACTGTTTGTTTAGAGTTTTGCTTCCAAAAATACCAGGAAGTTATTAAAATTAACGAAACGTAGATGAAAAGATAATGGCCACTCTGGGGACCCACAGTAATACAGAATTATATCAACACATAGAATGTCACACATTGCATTTGATAGTCTCTTTACTGACATCAGACTCTCAGCTCAGGCCAATTATTTGATACAATAAAATGTCAAAAAGCACCAAGAAACATCAATTAGCTGTGGAGAGCGACTTTTCCTTTCATACATCAAGAGATAAGACCCTTGCAACAAATCTGAAACTTTGTCATGTGATTTCCACAGGCACTAGGAGTCCAAGTTTCCATCTTAATAGAGCAGTTCTGGGAACTGATAGAGAGACTTGGTCATAGCCACCAATGTAAAGGAATACCCACACATTGCAGTAAGACAATGCAATGTCAGCTCAGTTTGACACCTCGGGATTGTCAGATTTGATACCTCTGGAAGTCAGATTTGCCTGGTTTTATGTTTTAAAAAAGCTACACAGAACCAATTGCACCATTTCTGCAGAGAAATCATAAGATTTCTGGGAGAGTAAATCCAATCCACTTTTAGATACACAGGCATTATAGATTTGCTATCAGTGACTCCTGAGCTTCTGAAGGGTTTTGTTAAAGGTAACAGGTTCCCCCATAGGCAGGGCCATCCCATATCCCCACTAAGCTCTTTGCAGTAAGAGGAATCTCTTCCAGGGTAGGGATGAAGCATAAGGATTTCTGCTATCTGTTTTTTAGTTTAAAACATGATTTATAGTCATGAAGAAAACATCATTAGTTTAACAGGTTTTTAGTAGGGTAAAAAACAGGTAATAAACCCAAAGAAATAATTAAAGCCAAGTTCATAAGCTACAAGGTGAACTAGAGTCACAAAAAAGCAAACTACTAATGTGAGTGAGGATAATTCAGAAAAACCTCTATCTGCAATATGTTCCCAAACAGGCAGCTGCCAACACCTGCATTTATGAGTAAACTGAGGCATAAAAAATGTAGTGACCTGCAAGCAATACCAAGCTAGGAAACCTACAGATTTCAATGCACAGTCCCTGTGATCCCTGTCTCTCAGAGAAACCTACAAGGTGTGACAATGCATTAATAAATAATAAGCCATTTCAATCCAAAATTTAAGGCCTGAGTCAATTAATAATATTTTTTCAAGATTCTTTGAGAATTCTGCATATCCCTAGGGTAAGCCTTTGGACTGGAGCTTAAAAAAATCCCCCAAACAAAATTTAAAAAAAAACAAACAAACAAACAAAAAAAAACCATAAATCCCAAACTCACCAACTGTAATTCACCTTAAATGTTCCTGAAACCTGAATTTCATGAGTCCCTACTGAAATACATTGATGTGTTCAACTTATTACCTCCTTTTTCTCTTCAAGGTAATGATTCACTTCAGTTTTACATCAACCTGTTAAAACAACCTGAAGGGCGTGAGTGTAATTTTCATAATCTCAAATTTCATATATCAAGAGAAATTAAAGGAGTCAAGACATCACTTTCCCATTCTAGTTTCCTTGCCATCTAGGTTGCTAATTGAACTGGTACTTTCCAAGTGTGAATTTTCTGAAGCATGGAATTTCTCAGTACGGATGAAACAGAGGCTAAAACTGTTCTCACCTACTGCCAGATCCTCTAACCAGTGCTGGTCACTGACTAGATCTCACCTCTATTTCACAGCTGTAATTTTCAAAGCTATTTCTTTTGTACCTCCTTAGCTTTTATAGCTATCAGATACAATTCTCATTTTCTAAGAATTGTTTTTTTCATTATGCTCATCAGAAAAAAACGGCTACGGATTTAGACATCCTCAATAGTTTTTCCTACAGATAAGAGTCACAAGATACCTTTAAACAAAATATATGGAGCTATTTCTGCATAGAGCAATTACATACAAGAAAAGGTTGTGTGGCTGTTTGGAGAGCTGTACTATTATCAGTATTTATTTTTTTATTACAGCAGTGGTACCTAAGCTCTGACTATTTTGAACACTATTTTCAGGTATTTTTGCAAGCAACAGAATCTTTAGGCATGGTATACTTGCTGATGCCACATGTTAAAAATATGTATAGATATTTACCCTTAAGAATTCCTTGTCTGGGTAATTCTGGTCTGATGTGTAGAAGAAAATGTTAAAGATTGCAGAAGTTTGCCTCAGACTCCCTTAGCTACTCAGAAGACAACAACTTACACTGATCCCACAATGAAACTCTGGGTCTCACAGACACCACGGTGACCCTCACAGGGCTGACTCTTAACCTCGGAACTCATGGAAATGCTGCTCCTGGTTTTCATTTATTAAGTCCCATCCCTGTCACAATACACACAGTAGAGGAGGAAGAGATGTCACCTAACCATTCATTCCTGTCAGCGAACACGAGTAAAAGTACAAGGAGGAAAACACTGCACGATGGGGTCACAAAGTGCAATGCCAGCTCTCACCCCCTCCTCACTCTGCCCTCTGTCCTGCATTACCAAGGCAGAAGAAATGAGCATTTGTGACCTCGGGTTCCATCCCACCCCAGCCCTCAGACACCTCAGGAGGTGCCTGTGTTCCCACAGGCTTGCAGCAGGCAGCCCTGTAAAGCGAATATCATAACCACTCACTACAATATTACATCAATTATTTGTTAGCAGCAATGCTAACCTGCCACAAGACAGCTGCCTCAGGAAAGTTTAGAAAAGTCTTAATAAAATATGCATAAGTAACTATGAAAATATAGTAGATAACTGTCAAAATAACTTTGAATACAGCAAAGCATATCTGCTGACTTCCCAGCACAAAAAGAATTTATGGAAATAAGTTTTGGAAAGTAATACAGCCGTGTTGCTAAAAATGCAGAGCAGCTGCTTCAGTTATTATAAAATGGCTAATTTTTACTCATTTGTGACATGGTTTTGTAGATGGGTAACAGCTGCAGTTTCACCCAGCTGCATCCTGATGCTAAATGCACACTTTAAGCCATCAAATGAAAGTATAAATTGCTTTACTTTACAGCACTAAGTCCAGCGTCTTTCTAAGAAATACCCTGAAGGTCATTGGCAATTAAAGCTCCCCAAGGTCTCTTTCGCTCGGGGAGTGGTAGCTGGCAGACACAAGGTCTCCACAAGTCAGACACTGTATAGCAACATAGCAAGTAGTAACTGAGCTGCATGGATTTAAAAGGATGTTGAAAGGGCTTCCTACCTGGTACAAGTTGCTACTCCCCCTCACAGCCTGGAACCCTAGATGCTGGCTCTTCTCCTTAATTGCTGAGGTAACACGAATTTCTCTAGTAAGAAGTGGGGGAAAAAAAAAAAAAAAAAAAAGAAGAAGAAGAAGAAAGGTTCTATTGGCTGCTGCCTCCTTCTCAGAAAGGTTACTTCAAATGCCTCTCTCACTCCCTATTTATTTTCTCTCCCTCCCAGAAGAGCAGTTTAGAGGGAGAGTAACGGAGTGTTTATCCTGGCTCTGAGGATGCACGCTTGTGCGATTACTGCCTGCTCCCTGCAGTATAGCCGGCATGATGTGATGTGCATACTAAAGCAGCTTGCATTAGGCAAGGCTTAGCAGAGCCAGCTTCCCAGTCTCCACCTTCTATATCACACAACCAGCTTGCTGCCCTGAAAAGAGTGGGGCTGTAATGACAGGACTGTAGGGCTCTGCTTAAAGTATAAATGCATTTTCTTTGAAGATAGTCTTTAAGGAAAAGGGTATATTTATGTATCACCTCACCTGTGAGAGCACAGCAGCAGCTATAAGTGCAAATGCAACACAGTCATACAACTGTGCAAAAATTCCCCGTTGTTTGCTGTCATATGACAGATGATACTAAAAGCAAAAACTAATGAGACATCTCCAGTTAGAAAACATTTATCTGCTGCCATCTATCAAACAAGCAAAAGCGTAAATAAATAAATAACGCCCCGAAGAACAGAGAGGCTTAAACATCTACAGGCTCAAAGATAAATGCGTGATATTTATACACTTTAGTCATGACTGAACAACAGATACATTATGAACAAGAATTAGCTCTAAAGTACTACATTTATCATAAATCTGAATAAATATTAGAGAAGGGCTCAAGCTGTAAAGCTCTGATTTGGATTTTGAACACTCCATAGCTCAGGAGTGCCTCAATCTGGGGATTTGGCTCTAGCTCTCTGTCCATATTAGCTGCTCATGCACACACAGAAGTACACAAAATAAATAAAACTATACATGATTATATGAAAAATCCCTTTGCTTGCCCGGGTGTAAGAGTACAGTAGTAAGGGCTACTCTGTTGGCTGCTTATAATTTTTCTTTTTTTTTTTTTTTTTTAAAATCAGGGACTTAGTTCTTAGATACAAAGCATATTTCCAAAGTCCACATACAGTTGGACTATTGTGCAACTTTATAAACTATCTGAAAAATAAGGTGGTTTATATATATATATATATATATACACACAAACACACACACAATTTCTGCCAGGGGTTCATCAAAAGGCTAGCAACAGGAAAAAATTAAACTGCCTGTAGCCAATTTTAATACAACCTGTTATTCTTCCCACCCTATGACAGACATGAGTTCTGAGTGAAATAGAAGTAACATTTGGCCAGCTAAAAAATCTTTACAGACAACTGTGCCAACAGACATTACACATTAACATTGACAAAATCTGATGTTCATTGTGCAAACATTCTCCTTGTGTTTCAAGTCGGAGCCAAAAGATATTTTATGGCTTACATAAAGTTTAGTGGCAACAGCAGAGGCATATTTTTATGGACAGTAGAGTAAAAGTCCTCCTGTTCCTGAAAAGGCTATTGGGAAACAGCTGGCAGTCACTGCCTGTTGAGAAGTGCAGATATTGGAATGGAGTGTAAAATATACCTGTCACTCATGCTTGCAAGGGTGGACACAAGCACTAGCCCCCAACTATTTTCTGGGCATTAATCACATCTTCCAAGAAAACTTTAGAATCTGAGTAACAAAAGAACCAATTCCCACTGAAATAGAATAGAGGTGGGCTTGGTTGGTTATTTTTTGGGTGTGGTAAGGAAGGAAATGGGAAGGAGCTGTTCTAAAAATTCTGATTCCTTTGAAACACAAAGGTCAGCTGCTCACCCAGACTATCTAAAGATCAAAGCTACACAGCTGTATAGGTCAAGAGCAACACAAAGGCACTTTCTACCTTACCAGACAAAAGGAAGAAAAAGCACATATTCAAAGTGAAAATGAAGTCTTAAAAAAAATCCAAATTCATAAAAGTTTGAAACAAAAGGTTAGTTTTAAAACAAAAAGAGTACATATAATTCATAGCAATGATAGTGATCCTGTCTTAGATATCTAGGCTTTAATCATTGCTTACCAAATTGTGGTATATTATGTGTATTTCAAATATTTTAGTGCTTCTTTCCTTCCTTCTTACAGTTGGCAGGTATGAAAGGCAAAAAAAAAACAAAACCACTCTGTGCCTCTTGGTGTTTAACTTTTGGAAGCCTTATATGAGAATGGTAACACCACCATTCCATGCTAACAAACTTTAGTATTGCCAATAATTTCAATGCAGGATAACCAGAAAAGTTTGACATGTCATTATAGGCTGAGAATTGGAAGTGAAGAGGGGCACAGAGCTGCTCTCATTCCTCACTTGCTCAGGAGCATGAGATGTTTTTAACAAGGACACAGCATCTTGGCCCACTAAGGAAAGTTTGGGACTATTTCTATTTCAAGGCAATAACTTTTCTTGACATACAGATAGATCTCTCTCTCCATCTCAAAAGAAAAAAAAAAATAGAAATCCTTCATAGATACACTAGAGAAATCTGCTTTGCAATTGACATATGACCAGCCTAAAGATGAAACTGATTGGTATTCAAGAAGAAAAAAAAAAAAAGGAAAAAAATCCTGCTTTTTGGCTCACACACTGAGTTTGCTTTAGCAATAGGCAAATTATTATGCATCTTCATTAAACAGTGTCTATATTTGAAAGGAATGTTCCTGTTCATTACCTGACAGAGCTTGAGTGTAAAAGGGCTGAAGGCCAAAAAAAGTGCTCCATATGATTAGCTCTGATTTTCTGTTCTACATGAAGTACATCATTAAAATGAAATTACTATTCAGTGTAACTAATATAATTCAGTCCAACTGTTAGAATTAGTGTTTTCTCAAACTCCATTCTGGGAGAATGGTCCAGTCTCCTCCTCAAATACATATTTGCTCAGGGATGGAGAAGAACAGGGCACCAAACTCCCATCACCTTTGGATACAAGCCAGTAGGAGATGGATAGAAAATTTTGCTCAGAGTACTAGCTTCTTTGATAAAAAAGTTATTTAAATACTTTTGTCTGAAATTTTAGTATTAAAATTAAAAGTTGTAATCCTGTGGGTGAGGATAATAAAAGAAGTTCCGCAAAATATTTAGGAGAATAATAAGAAATATCTAAAATATCAGAACATGATAGCACTTTTTTTTCTTTCCAGGAAAGCTAATCTATATTTAATAACAGAGCACCAGGAGAGGGGCACTCATAACAGGATGAGAAATATTACAGTGTTTCTCTTGTTAAGCATGAAATATAGCCATTAAATCGTTAAAACCTCTGTAGTGCTTAAATATGACAGAAGAAAATTGGTCCCAATGAGATGATATGATCCTATTACAGTCTTTTAGAATCATGAATGTGGACAGCAAGATTGGGAACTACACTACTTTTCAGTGAAATTTCAGGGCATAACCACCACTGTAGTGAATCAATTTTGACTTCTCAGAGAGATTTACACAGAGATGCAGAATACAGCACATTAATCCCTTCATGTGTCCCCAGAGGAGAAACATTCTGCTTAATAAACAACTCTTTTAAAAAAAATTATTTTCAGATACATATTTGTTCTCCAAAACCAAAGTTAACAATTTGGATAATAGCAATATTTTTACTGAGATAAAAATAAGATTTCCACGCATGTACAATAACATACAAGGCAACGTGCAGGTTTTGCAGAGGCCTTGCAGTTTGTCATTCTGTGTCTGCCTCTGCAGACCTCTGGGCCTGATGGCACAGATGTGGCCAGAACCCCTGAAATGCTGCTGTAGGGACTGGCTCTTTGAGCCTCAAACAGCTGGGCAAAATCTGAAGCTGTTCAGTGCTGCTCTGGGATGGATGAGACACAACCAGTCCCTCAATTCCCAAGGCAGGTGTGGTGAAGAAGAATTGTGTTTTCAAATATTTCAGAAGCACAAGAGTTTTCTGGATTGTTTCTATTAATTATTTATTTTAATACCAGTTTGCATCCTGCCAATTGAACTATCTCCCCCATGTGAAAAAAAAGCCACCAAAAATCCACAAAACCTGTGAGTCCTGCAAGTGTTTGAGTGCCCTCCCTATAAATCAGGGAGGTGTTTGAATGTCTGTAACCCAGGAGGCACACAGACAGCCTGCCAGCTTCCCTCTGTGCATCTGTTCAGCCCAAGCACAGCCAAAAGATATTAGCAGACTTCTTTGAAGACAGGAACAGCACCAGCCAAGTACCAGAAGCATTGCAAAATGGTCACAAAGCAAACTTCTGTCAGGTGATTAATAGGCAGTGTTTCTAAAATTTCAGTTTTAATTACCTGCAGACTGTTTACACATACCAGAAATGCTATTCAGTCTTATCACCACTTCTGCATTTTTATCCAAACTGTATCTTGATGGAAGCAGAATCTTACAATTCTACTCTCTTTTTTGAATTTCTTGCCATCAGCCATTGAAAATAAAATGTCAACAAATACCATTTCCACTGTAATTTTATAGACCCTGACAGCCTTCAGCAGCTTACTGTCTGCTAATTCCTTTAATAACCTTATTTCTCTGTGTCATGTGTTCTAGTTTATGACTTCCTTTTTAAATCAAGTTCTATCACCCCAGAGGAAACAAAACATCCACTCCTAGCAGTGTGGTGGAAACAGCACAGCTGGAGAAAACTGGTATCTAATCATGAGGCATTATTGCTTTTCCAGCAGTGGTACCACCAGTGGCCCTGTGGTGCTTTCCTGAAGCATCAGGCTCCTCTTTTTTATGTTAAGTAACTTGATTTTTATTTAATTTTCACTACATGCATCAAAAATAAGATTTATGAAATGGATTGCATTCTAAATCTAAGACTCCTGGGCTAGTGCTGAAACCTTGATTTTTTATTTTTTTAATCTTTTTTGGAACAGCAGTAGGCATATTTAACATAGACCACTCCCTGTCCCTGTGGCATCAGTTTGTCAAGGTTATTTTTTTCTTCTGGGTAAATGGGCTGAAAATTCCAGGTCAGAAGACAGTGACTTAGTCAGGAAAACCTAAATTTTTATCTTAAAGGTATGTGCAATTCTGGTGCCCCATGCCAAAACTGCATCCTGAAAAACCATAGTGGGATTGGGTCAAGACTGAGTTGGGTCAGACCCTGGCTGCAGAGCAAACCCAGGCACCCAACAGGAGCCAATAGTAACAGCTTGTGACAGTAATGTTCAAATTCATGGGGAATTGTGCTAAAAAGTCTGGGTAGAGCCAAGGAATGGGATTTGACACAGCCCAGAAAGCTTCTCAGGTCCCAGCATGCAGACCTTAATCAATGCTGCCACAAAAATCTTCCATTTCAATATCGTTGGAAGAAAACCAAAAATCATTAAAGACTGTAAGACTTGTATGGACAGGAGGCCCATATCATGTTTTACTCACGTGGGCTTGGGCTGTGTAAGTCAGGGTGAGCTATTTCCACTTTTCTGCACATTACACTACATATGGTGGTAGGAGGACCCATATTTTAATTCAGCATTGGAGACAACATTAGCTTATTTTTATTCAGAGTACTTATTTCAGGTTCTTCCCCATGTACTAGGGTGCTCTTGTGAGAAAGCCCTGGCTCAATGACCTTTGCAAAGATAAGAATTTATAACATAGATTTTGTAGAACTCAGTCAAAAATACCAATATACCTTCTAAATGCAGTAATGTCAAAGTAGGTCATAAAACATTAATAGAAAAAAGTGAGATTAAATTATGCTTAAGACTTAATTCAATATCTGTTCTGTCCCAAGTATTTTATTCTTACACTACTGGTCAATTTAAAATTTACCTCCATGTCTCTTGTGTTTTCACCTTTCTTGCTAATTTGAACATAGAAATGCAGATATAAGATCCAAGTAATACAAAACTTTTCAGAGGAACTTTGCAAACTTCATATTTTTAAAATTAAATTTTGTTAAGTAAATATTTGCTTCTTACTCTAAATGAGGGGTTCTTATGGCTTTCCCTCTAGAAAACAAATCCCAAAAGATATTTAGGGATTTAGCTAGTTATTTCTTCTGTAGAAATACAGTAACTCTGATACTCAGAAGATATATGTCTCCATATATATAGGAATTAGTGGAACAGAAAAGTTTGTTTAAGCATATAGGATTTATCATTGTGGGGTTTTTGAACTGTTTTCCTCTGTGATTCACCTACACAAAACCCTCAGTATCATCATAGAATTAATATTGTGAGAAAACTCTTTTTAACTTTATTGAAAAAATATTTTAATCAATATAATCCAAATCAGCTCCTCTACTCATTGTTTTCATTTCAGAACAAAATGAAAACAAATTCTCATGGGTAAAGAATTATTATCTGTAGAGGAGAATCAAACAAGATGATTCAACAGGAGGGAGACTGACACTAGC
Source organism: Euphonia xanthogaster (assembly GCA_034509185.1). Taxonomy (NCBI): domain Eukaryota; kingdom Metazoa; phylum Chordata; class Aves; order Passeriformes; family Fringillidae; genus Euphonia; species Euphonia xanthogaster. The sequence continues at coordinate 10,716,713 of JAYDZK010000233.1, forward strand.
AGACACCAAATACTCTGTCAGAAACTCAGCTTAGCTAAAATAGTTCAACTTTTTTTTTTTAAGATGAGCACAAGTTTGTTTTTTTAAACAGAATTAAAATTATTCATGGCTCAATAGGTGGGGAATAAGTCACTGAAATCACATGAGCTATTAAACTGGGGAAAAAAACCAGCAAAATGGCCAATCTGTTTGATTAGCAAGGTGACTCAGCTCCTTTTGTCCATCACAGACATCAGTATTATTTTTAGATAAGTTGAGAATAAGACCTCAGAGGGGTCTGGAATCTGTCACATGTGCCACTCATTAATGCTATTGAGGTCAGCACTGCCAATGTGGGCACTGCACAAGTTGGATTGGCAACTTGCAATAGCTCACAAGAGACATCCCATGCCTTAAATACAGTGGCAGAAGTAGGTCAACTTTGGTTCCAGCTGAACCCTGCTTTTCCTTTCTGTTACACAATGGCCGCCCTCTTAGGGAGAAGGGCAAAGACACAAAACTCTGTTCTTTTGTGCAGAAAAATAAATAGTTTATCACACCCTTCTGTATCATAACTGACAAAGTGCCCATCACAGCATGGGGAACCAAGAACCCTTTTAAGTGTTCTTTCTGCCCCCTGTGAAGATACAAGGGCAGCTGTTCACATCACAGCATCTCATGCACAGACCTAAAGCTCAGACCTGTGAGGAAAGGTGTGCAGTAGCAATGGGCTCATCTGAGCCCCTGAGCAATAAACAGGAACATGCCATCTCTAGGTACAAGACTTCTTCTCACTCTTAATTCTGAGTCTGAGCACCACCTGACCCACTGCACCCCCATGCACCCAGTTCCTGGCCTTGCTTGACCAATGACACCTTTAATGAGCCTGTTCATTGCTCTGAGGTCAAGGTGGCAGAACAGCACTGCAGTAACTGCCCAGACTCTTTCCAACAGACATATGCCACCCTGTTTCTGAGAGTCAGAGATTTGTTTCAGGTGGGAAACATCTTTAAGATCATAGAGTCCAACCACTAAGCCACATATGCACCTCTTTTAAATTCCCTGAGATTTAAATCACTTCACTGAAAAGCGTGTTCCAGTGTTTGGCAACTCTTTCCATGAAGAAATTTCTTTATTGCAGACACTACTTTTGTGATCTGTTCCAGAATACTTGGTTAATTTTGAATGCCTATATATAGTTTAACAGAGCAGTCATCATCCCCAGAAAATTTCAGATAGCAAATGCATCTTTTTAAAAAGTCTGGTTTACTTAGTCTGTTTTGGTGGGTTTTACGTATAGTTTCTAAAACCCTTTAGCAAATGAAGACATTTGCAGTAAGCACTGAAACATTACATAGATACTTTGATTAAAAAAATAAATAAAAACAAAACAAAACAAAAAAAAAAAAAAAACCAAAAAAACAAACCAAACCAAAATAAAACCCATAGCAGCACAGAAGTAAGATAAAGGAAATCTGTTGTCAGTCATTACATAAAGCTGTATGACCTGGTTATCCCCACCCCAGATTAAGAGAGGTGATATAGTCTCTCTATCAAAATTTTAAAATCAGATAAAAATAAAAAAAAAACAACCCTAAAGAGCTCAGGCAGCCCAAGAGCAGACACAGGACCACAACCCTGCAGCTCTGTGCTCTGTTACAAATGACAGTGCTGGGCATCCTTTCAGACACCTTTTCATCCTCGCCTCTGCCTCTGGCTACCACAGGATATTTTGTGATTTTCTCCCATAGCAAGCAGCAGTTCTACCTCAGAATCCCAAGCACGCTGTAGAAATGCCCAGAAGGCAGCCCTGGGGCAGTCCTGGGGAGGCAGGAGGGAGCACAAGGAGCTGCAGCAGAGAAGGCACAGCCTGTGTCTCCCTCTGCATGGGATTGGGCTGCTCCTGCCTGCCAGTGAGGAGAAATTCTAAATGGCTTGGAAGTAACGACTCTAAACATTTAATTTACACTTGCTGTTTCTGTTCCTAATTTTGCCTTTCAGTGAAATGGTGTTTATCCCTTCTTTATTGTTAGCATGCAAATGCTGTCCTCATTTCCTCCACAGCCATGCCATCATTATACTGTAAGATATTGTACATTAATGCTAAATGAAGCTGTGTGAACTATTGCAAAACAAACTGATCTGCATCCTCAACCTAGAATGCCACACCACAGGCCTCACTCACAAGCAGATTACACCATCACTGATATATTTCTATCATGACATAGTGGGGGCTTTTCTCATCTGACTTTGGAATATGTGAAATTCATGCACAGGGAGGGAATTTACAGGAGGCACACATTGATTTGGAAATCTGCCTGATTTTTATGCAAGTTGCATAGAAAAATGTTGTATATCTCTAAACTGAGAGGCAGTCCCAAAGTAAACCTTTTGTCTGCAGCATGAAATTGCCTGCATACTATACTAAGCAACAGCATCTCATGCAAACAAGTATCTGCCATTAAAGGAAATTACTGTGGAAGCCAAGTGTGCTTAGCAGACAGACCTGGAACTTGATCTCTTCTCTTGCTAGATATGTGGCATTTACTGAGATGCCAACAAATCTCCCCTTTTTTCTTTTTGTATCAACACACAGAGCAGACACAGAACCTCTGTGTTATTACACAGCAAACACATGACAAAGCATATTCCATTTGGATTTGCTTTGATGAACTCTGTGTACCTCAGACCTGAATAACTAAAACATTCCCATCAGACTTTCAAAATTATATCAAGACAAAAAATGTGAAGAAAAAATAAGCTATTTCAATAATTGAATTTCATTAGATTTGTTCATTTAGAACACATCTTCTACATCTGACAACAATGGCACAGAAAATATCTCTGAGTTTATCTAAGAGACACTGGGAATGCTCTATGAGAGCTGCATCCTTCCTTCTTGAATGCACCCTGCATGAGCTTACTTATTTGTACTTGAATAATGTGTGGAGCTACAGACATGGGATCAGAATGTGGCTGTCCCCGGTGTCGAATAAACCAGTAACAGCAACAACAACAAGGCTTCTTTCCTCAGGAGAGGTCATGCAACAGACAACACATGGAGACAGAAAAAACAAAGGGAGCCCAAAAACCTCTGAGAGCACTCTTGTCAGCAGGGAGGCAATCCTGATACTAAATTACCCACTCCCTCCTTGTCAAGTTTTTGTAGCCTCTTGCACAGAAGATCTCGAAGGGGGCTGTGAAGTAGGATGCTTGCAGATGTTTACAAAGTGTTCATCTTACACAAGCAAAGCAACAGGGGAAAAATGTGCCAGGCTTGTTTAGAAACACACACAGGCACAAACACAGAATAAACCTTTTTTTTTGTATTACTGAGTTGGAGTTCATTCTTAATCAAGAGCAATAACTGTTCTTGGGATTCCCACATGTAAGAATGAAACTTAAAAATGTTTAATTACATTGACAATTCCCAGAATTGCAGAGTTTTTTATAATAAATGCCCTGTTTCTCTAGAGGGGCAAAGAGACACGAAAAAAAAAAGGAAAAGGATTTACCAAGTGGCTTTGTGATGAGCAGCTCTACTAATTCAGGGTAGTGCAAGTCGTACATTCCTGCTCATTCCCCCTGACCCAGATTTAGATGGCAAAATGCATTAGCAAAACTGAAGATTATGCATCAGCTATTACAAACCAAGTACCATAAGAGCTGGATTTGGGGGGTGTGCCAGAAAAGGGGGAGAATGTGCCTAATGAGAAAAATCGATATTACTAAAACTTGTGTTCTTTCTGAGATCCATTCCTTTATACCACCTAAGTGGCCCAAAGGGGCCCTAAACAGACCCGAGTTGTCCATCAAGAACAACCTACAAATGGAAACTGCTGTAGCATTTGTGTGGGGCCCTGGTCCTACAGACAGCACAAGACCAACTCCTAGAATTTCCTGAGTTGGAAGACACCCACAAGGATGATCAAAGTCAAGCTCCTGGCTCTGCACAAGAGAGCCCCAAGAATCACACCATGTGCCTGACAGTGTTGTCCAAATGCTTCTTGCACTCTGTCTCTGTCAGGCTTGGTGCTGTGATCACTGCCCTGAGGAGAAGTCCCAGTGCCCAGCCACCCTCTGGGTGAGGAACCTTTCCCTAACATCTAACCTGAACTTCCTGACACACACATAAGGATGAGAATTCTCTCCAGCTTTATCTCCCATCTGCTTGAGCCATTTGGGAGTGCCTTTGAACTCCTCCAGGGGGCACAGTGAGGTGGCTGCAATGCCCTCAAGTCTTTGTACACCCAGCAAAGTCAGGCAGTGCCAGCCCAAGGAGGGCAAGCCCAAGCAACAGCTGGGCCAGCATCACTGGAACCTGAAACTAATTTTCAGTTGTTTCAAACTGTCTGGAACCACATCTACATGATCACAGAATGGGTGAGGTTGGAAGGATCCAGAGTGGGTCCCCTGCTCCAACCTCCCTGCTCAGGCAGGGTCAGCCCAGAGCGTGGGGCACAGGATTGTGTCCAGACATCTGTTTGTGCCTTCCCACCACAATTCTGCAAGAACACAGCAACAATTTATGGTCAACTCTGAAAAACATATCTATCAGGGTCCACTGAGATTACTTGGGCTTCCAACTTCATTGTTACATGCTTGAGAGGTAGGTAAATGGAGTGTGCACTTTTTTCCCTTCAATTTTGGACTTATACCATAACAAATTAGTCTGCTTTTAATGGAAGCTCACAGGGAAGAACTAAAAAAATAAATATCAGATAATAGAGGCCTCAGTAAAGTAAGAAAAAAGGAGTAGCACTACATTTATAGCTGGAGAACTCTACAATAAGCACAGATTCTGGAATAACTAAAAAAAACCAAACTAGTAAATGTTTCATTCTTTCATTTCTTTAAAAGTCATTTAGAACCGCTTTATAAAAAATCCCAAATTTAACCCCGTGTGAAGATAATGCTGTTCACCTATAGCCAGGATTTATCCTGTCAGCTTTTCCTATACTATGTATGTTCTGTGTGTATTACTTCCACCAACTGCAAATACCTCTTTGCACTTAAGATATGGCTCCTGGCAGTTGTCCAACTTATTTCTATGTCTATGCTCTATCAAAGCTCAATTACCCTGAAAACTTCAATAAATGTCACCAGGATCTCTGTTACAGTTTCTTAGAGGACACGCAGAAAGAGTGTTTTTAAGTAACAGTATCACTGTGTGAAAAAACTACTTACAGAGTTGCATATTTTTGAGGGAGAGGGTAAACAAAAAAATATCCAGGTTATAAAAATATATTAAAAGTGGAATTTTAAGTGTATCTTATAAGAGTGTCATTGTTTTTCTACGTCTATTCTCTGGACTAATTTCTGGAGTACTTACCTTCTTTTGGGCTGCTCACCAGCCACATTATAGATACTTTATGGTTCTACAAATCATTTTCTGTCCTATGAATGTTTAAGCAGAAAAAGTCTGAATGTGATACTAGTGCAGTTTATTAAAAAATATAAAACAAGGAGAAAGGAGTATAAGTACAAAATACACCAATGGAATATTATGGTCCCAATGAAAAGTGCTGTACACAGGTGGTTTTGCAGGGGGACACTGAACCTTTGGGGAAGGTTAGTTTGCACTGCTAACACTGAAGGCACAGAAATTCATGGGGTTTTGCAAACACATCTGTCTAAGGCATCACAGCAAGCCTTCTAACACTCCCCCTGGGAGTGCAGGGAGACATTGAAGGGTAGCTCTGAAGCACAGGACAGAGGAGACACCACAAACAAGCAGCCAGGGAGAGCTCTGCAGCAAACGTGAGGAAATGGAACTGCCAGGACGAGGCTGCTGGAAATCCCTAAGGCACCATTCCCAAACCACAGCCATGCACCAATTACACACTTTGGTTGTAAAATTTAGAGGTGAACATGGGGTTTTTTCTCCAGTTCTATTACAGACAAACTACAAGGGAGGAGCAGCTGTAAGGGAGCAGAACAGAGACTCTGCAGGAAGAGCTGGGACTCCACAGGAAGCACTTAGTGCTGCTGAGGCTTCATAAATGATAACAAATGTTCTCCAATTTTAGATACTGATAGAAACAGTTTCTTAATGACCACGGCAATATGAACAGTATCCCATGTGAACATACATTCTAACATTTTGTATTTTCAATTTTGAGATACTCGGTTATCACTGAGCTAATTATGGAAAAGCTTGTAAAGTTTTACTCCAGCTCTACTGAGCCTGAGTGTCTGCACCATCCAAAATCAAGCAAAAAATCTGTTTCTAAACAAAAATTTGTGGTAAAAAATGCTATCACTGTAATAGCTACTGACACACCATAAAATCCAACTTATTTTATATATAAATTTATACACTTATATTATACACTATATAAGATCCTGGATCAAACCACCTACTCTGTTAAAGTCATTTTAAACTATGAGCACATTGACATCCAAGCTGAGGCACTGATCCACAAACCAAGAGGATTGCTCAGTGGTGTAAAAATTCATAGAAAATTACCATAACCAGAAGAAGATAATGTGCCCAGGGCTAAATGCTAATTTCAACTCTTCACTTCCATGACTGTGGCAGCTGCAGGGAAGGCTTCTCATCTTGGATGGGGAATCTGCCCCTCAGGGTATCTTAGATGATGAAATCTGTGCACACATATACCTGTCCCTTCATTTCATTCATATTTTGCACTTGTACATTTTTATGATTCAAAGACACTGTAAGTAGCTCCTAGTCTGGATAAGACCCTTTCAGAAATTTATAAGCCATGGCTTAATATATGGGGTTTAAATTTGGTGGGTTGAAACATCTTTTCCTCTTTGAGAACAAATGTGGCTCTAAATCCTGCTAGAGCTAATGAAGAGTCCCAGCTGAAGATTCCCACAAATCCCAAAGGCCATGACATCTGCCAGATTACAGATAAAGAACAGGACACTTTGCAATAATGTGGATTTAGTACTGGGTGGCTGAAATTCATTGTGCACACATGCTGAACAGAGTGAGTTTTCTTGTTTGTTTGTTTGGGGGGATTATTTGTTTGGTTTTTTAAATATTTTTGGTGGGTTGTAATCATAAATAAGCTAACTCAAGTGCAGATTTTAAGATGATTTTAGTATCTAGTGCAAGCATCTCAAAATCCTAAAATTCTCTCAAATGAGCCATCACAGCCCTGGGGGCACTGATACTTCTCAATGACCACATCCAAAGTCCCCTGAGCCCCCACCCAGTCCTGCTCAGGAGCCTGTTCTGGCTCAGCCAGGGCCCCCCACCATATCTGAGGCTGTTGCTGGACCTTGTTGGCAGCACCTGGTTCTGCCACCCGTCCATGGGGAATCCATTTGGTGCTCCCTGGCCAGAAGGAGCCTGAAGAAGGTTCAGGGTGAGGCTGAAGGAGATGGAGGAACCAGTTTCACCTCCCTCACACTTGCTTGAACATGGGGCAGCACACCCTTCAGTTCAGAACAGCTTTGCAGGCTCTGTGCTAAGAGTTTAAACAGAGCTTGAGCTGTGTGATAAGCTTGAGCTTTTGCACAGCCTGGTGCTCCCCTGCCGCCCAGCAAGTGTCAGGGACTGGCTGCAGGAGAAGCAGCTCAGGGGGAAAACATAGTGGTTTTTGAGAAAGAACAAAAACACAGCAGGAGAAGTAAAAGTAACTATAGAAAATATGAAACATCAATATCATTACCTGGAAATAAACAAAACTGACCCATAAAGCCTACAACTGGGTTTCTACTCAATTGCTTTAGATCAAATTGGTTATTTTGGAAGAGCATATTCTGAGAGCTACTTTGAAAACTTTGCACTATACTAGAGAAGGCCACAGCCAGCAATCATTAGGAGTGCTGCAAAAATCACTGCATTTCCCAGGTTCATACAGCAATGTGATCAACAAACTGGCAAAGTCAGCTCCAGCCCTGGTCAGAGAGCTAGCAGCAGAAACTTGGCACTCCTGACCTCCCAAGCCCAAAGAAGGAGCAGGGGGAGAAGTCAGTGGTGCCTGTGCTGCTGTGCTGAAGAAAGGCAGGTCCCAGCTGACTGTGTGAGCATCTCCCTTCAGTTGCCCTTCTCACCTGTAACAAACCCAGAGGTAGAATAGAGCACTAGAAAAATCCTGCATCTAATGCATCCAGTGTGACAGGGCTGCACATGGCCCCTGCTGCAGGTGACAGCACCAGGGTGTCACCACACATCCTGCCCCGCGTGTGGGATGGCTCTGCATCAGCCCTGACCCTCAAGGGCATCACCTTGCCAGCCCAAGCACACGGTCTGGATGGCAAACCTGCACACCCTGAGCCCCAGAGGGATCTATTATCCTACTTTTTTCACCTTTACAGTACCCAATATTCTTAGCTTTAAAGAAAAGGTCAGACAACTCACTGGCTCTAATTCAGTTGTATTTATACTGAGCTTTATTTTAAGGATTCTGTTGAGAGACCTTGAGTAATGTCTCCTATCAATGTGTCCAAGAAAGCAGAGAAGCACAGTTGTTCACATTTTTCTAAATACTTACACCTTGTTTTAACCCACATCTCCCCTCTGAGACCCAAACTCTCCCCTGCACTTTTGCTAGAGCAAGTCCTTTCTGTAACTTTTCCCTATTCATAGGCAAAAACCCTACTTCCAACAGAACTGCTGGCTGACACCAAAACTACGGGAAAATAAGAATTGTCTATTTGAGAGCATGAAATCACACATAGAAATACCAAAACATTCCTCATTACCATGTTTCTTTGAATTAAGTAAATAAACCCAAAGGTGGGTGCAATTTCTGGCAGCTGCTGTCACCCTCTGGGGAGCAGCAAGGCAACCCCAGCACACAGGGACAGGCTGGGGCCCTTTTTGGGGTGCTGAGACACAGCACACAGAGCTCCCCCCTCCCACACCCTTCCACAGCAAGGAGCTTCTGGAGAAAAAGAGATAAGAATTAAAGTGCTTCCATTGCAGTACACACAGGCACCAAATCAGAATTAGATGTGTTTGCAGATAGGAAAAATAAAGTCCAAGAGCTTCAGATTTCTGGATGCCTCACACTAAAACTATCAATCAATATAAAAAAACTAATAAAATTCATAAAGGAGTCTAATTATCTATAGAGTCTATTCAATTATAAAATACAAAGAAAACACCGACAAAATAAAACTGGTGCCTTGTATTTACCAATCCATGTAATGTTGCAGGTTGTACACACTAAATTAATATTTTCCTCTTGAAGGCAGCTGGGATATGTATTCAGGATACCAAAAAAACAATCATCATTTAAAGAGTAGTGCGAGCCTTAGTAGCATAGGAAGTTTTTACTTATTATCTACAAATTCAAAGTATGTGGACATACATACACACATTTATATACACATTAAATGCCTGCATAAGCACAAATGTTTATACATGTACATGCTTACATATCTGGTTTTATATATTTATATGCTTACACAAACATCTCTCTGTATATAGAAAAGAAAAGCAGTTTTGGTATTTTTTTGTGGTTGATCAAATCTATACAAGAAATTAATTCGTGATTAGGAGAAGCCATATATTGTCAAAATTTTCATATTAAGGTCATTATTAGTGTTTATTTGATGCCGTCCCAGAGGAGGTTTCATCAGAGTTTTTAATAAACAGTTAACTAAAATTTACAGCTTTGGGAAGTTCTTTTCTGACTGAAAAAAATAGTATTGGCCAGCTCTGTTCTCAGAGGCTTTTGGTCCATGATTGCCAGATCCTTTCTCTTCCTTTAAAAAAAAAAACATCATAAAACACATTTTTAATGAGTGGTGAGCTACCACAGCTTCCATTAGCCACAACTGGATGTGTGGTTTCTCACCATTAAAAATAAAATAGTATGTGTTTGATTAGTTGTTGATGAAGACTTGGATTGTTCCAGTTCATTAGATTTACCTGAAGGAGGGTTTTAAAAAAAAGTTGATGCAAAGGCAAATATAACCCCCAGCAGTTTCAATTATCTTCTTTGACTGGTCTTCATTATTTGTACCTTGTCTATTCTTTAACCACACTGCATCACATTAACTTAAATATCAAATAATTATGCCTGGGAGTACTAAAATTATATTAAGAATGTCAAACTACCTGAAGCATACATTACACCTTAGGTCATTCAGAAGGAAGTTTTCATAGTTACAGATGAGATTTCATACTCTTCTGAAGTGTGGGGTTGTTTTTTTGTTTTTTAAATCTCTACCTAGAAACTCGAATACTGGGATTACCTACCTAGAAACTCACATTTTAGCTCAGGGTGAGCTAATTTTGATGTCACTCATAGAAATCAGCCAAATTTCCAAAGAAGGTGTTTTGCTAAAATACAAATCCTATACAGAGGGACAAATTAGCTGAACAGAAAAACCCCAGACAAACCAGCAATCATCAGCAAAAGACCACACAGATAACACCGCAGCAATCTGAAGAAAGAAGGAAACAGATTTATCACCTGCCATGGCTGCCACTGTCAGAACCTGAAACTGAGGAGCTGCAATCAGCACCTCACAGAACTTGGAGAATTTTAGTCATAAGATCAGCTGGCACAGGCAATATATTTTAATAGTAGCCAAGTTACCAATGCCAGGGAAAAAAAACCAAATAGACAAGAAAACTCCTGGAAAAAGGTTTTCTCATAAAATAAGCTCAGCGAGGTAAACACAAAGAGAGGATTTCCAGCAGGGTTTTAACTACCACTGACTGCACTCCTGAAGCAAAGAGTCAAAAACGTGTAAACACGGGAACAGTCCAGACTTCTGGAAAGGTCATTAAAATTAAACTGGTTTTCTCCCAAAAGTAGTGCTATTTGAATTACCTTCTCAATTACCTGAGCCTTCCTGGCATGTTTTGAAAATTTGTGCTTAGGAAGTCAAGGGCAGTCTAATCCTCACAATGCACCAGCACTTAGGTACCTGTGCATTCTAAGTGGTAAATTAGAGTCAGTTGTTTAATCCCCTTCCCTTTGTGATTTGTTTTAGGTAAATATAAGTACTTTTCCACTTGGCTTGGGTATTGAGAGATTTAAATTCAAAGACAGGTTTCTCCCAAAATTCTAAGATCGCTCATTTGATCTCTAGGTATAAATATCTCATCTAATTCAATCACCCTAGAAAATAAAGTTATGGAATTACAGAGCTACTGAAAAGAAACCTCTACTGTGATTTACAAATGTGTTTTCTTTTTGACAGTTAGCTTTTCTCCATTTACCTAAAAGTTAAAGCCACTTAATTGCTTCAAATGATTAAAATTAAAAAATTCAAATGATTCAAAATTAAAATAAACTTTAAAATCAGTAACTTTTATATTATAAAGTCCCCATCTAAAATTAAAGCATAAAGGAGTGTCTGTGCAAATATGGAACTCCATGTCTTGGCATGTCTGTTACAAGATGAAAACCAGGTGTCTTTGGTATTACTAAACTCAATTTCCATGCTTTTGAAAAACTTTACTTCTAAACTCTGCTCTTTCTGGTGGTTTTTGTGAATACCACATTTAATTAAAATGAAAAATGAAATCAATTAAAAGGCAATATTTGACATGTTTGACAACATAAAGGTTACTAACTACAATACAGTGATTTATCTTAGAGCATAATGCTTGTCACCAAAACCCATTCACATCACTATCTGAAAGCCAATTCCTCAGGTTGCTGAGAAGGACAATAACCTGGAAATTAAATTGCTATCAGATATTCTAAGCAAATTATTTCATAATAGAATACATTAATCAAAAATATATAATTAACTCTAAGTGCAATAGAACCAATTACTGAAATTCCTAGAGATACAATTATTTTTAAAAGGCAGTAAAAAGTGAAGAGAAGAGCAAATTGAATTTTGCCAGAGGTTTTTCTCCATGAAAAAATGAAAATCAGTATTTTTCAAGTGTGCTGTGTCCTGTGTTTTATAAATGAAGGTGGCATATTGCCTTTGCTGAGTCTGTGTCAAACTGCTCAAGGTGTGCCAGGTGGGATACACACCTTTGCACCCTGCTCAAAGGCTGTGATCATCTGGCATTCCCATGAGTGCCACAGGCTTGGTGTTCTTGCCCTCTGTATTAAAATGCAAAAACAAGACAAGCCATTAGTTGCCTGCTGTGCCAATAAAAGCAAATTTCTGCTGAAAAGTCTATGACGTTATTGAGAAAAAAAATCTCAGGTGCCATTATTTAAATTCCCAGCTAGGCACCATGGGGTCTGGGACAGTTTCCCCATTGCATGGAGAGGTTGCTGCATTTCTGTTTGTTTAGTTTGGGGATCTGCTTTTTGATTGATTTATTCCATACCATAGTCTGTAATCACTGAGAGGCACTATTCATGAAGCTGTCATTCATTATCATTCTTGTAATGACTTTCATTAGAAGTGTGTTCCTAAAAAGAATCAGTACTGAAACTGGTGATTTAGGGAAGTATGGGTAGATATTGAATAGTTAGAATAGTTTACTGAAATGTCTCCCAGTCAATTCTTCTTGTATGTACACAGTGATCACATAGAAACCAGAAACTAAAGGAATCAATATAAACTTGAAGCCTTAGGTCATTCCTGGAGCTGGCATTATAAAATGAATCCTTTTTATTCTTTCCACTTCCAACATGTTTTAATAGTAATGAATACTAATGCAATATCACTCCTTGATGGGTTTTTTTTTCTAATGATACAGAGCACTTTAAAGATTTTTTTCCCCTCCACCAAGTGTAATGGTATTTTAATTATGTAGTTCTAAATGCTCAAGAACTTTAATGAGGAATTTGATAGACTAATTGAATGAGATGCAGCCAAATATAAAAATTTAAATGGATGCTCCACACACTTTATGATTCCTGGCAAAGGTGCCTGAAAAACGTGTTCACCCGTTTACACATCACCATGGGTATTTCATTTCACTGCTTCACTTTCTATATCAACAATCCATCTGATGGCAAAGCAAAAGAGGGTATTAAACTGCAGTGGCAGTATCACCACCACCATCTGAATGTTAATTGCACAGAAACAACAATTCTGCATGTTGGAATGAGAGGTTCCAGCACAGAACAAGGTAGGTATAAAGAAACCAGAAATGTAGTTAACTTTCTTCAACAGCTGAGACCAAATCTTGGGGTGAAAACTACAAATGTAGAAAATACAAATAGCTTTCCCCCACTCCTCAAGGGGTCTTACTGTGTACCTATGCAAGCCTTTAAGGACATTTGTTTAAAGTTACCCACCTCATTTCCAGCAGCTTCATAACGTGTCAGAGAACAGGAATGGGGCTGGGGCCAAGCCTCATCTCTAATGGGGTGCAGCTGTATGGGACAGGTGAACAGCACTGAAGGAGAAGAAGCCTGGAATGCTGATGTCTATTGATCAACCACAAAAGAGTAAAAGAGCATGCAGGTGTTATGCATGTGAAAAAAAAAAGGTATAAAAAGTTGTACTAGAGAATAATAAAGGGCTGATGCTTGCCACCATTTCTGGTGTCAGTCGTGTGTCCATCGTCAATAATGTAACTGTAACTTTGCAGAAACTACTGTGATTACAAGAGAATAAAGCTCATGTGACAGAAAAATCTGGGTGAGAATCCCCCAAATAGCCTGAATTGCAATTTTACACCATAAACCCCTCAGCTTTTAAAGGCCAGCACAGCAACAGATATGTGAAGGCTAGAAGTTCTGTTTTCCTGGTTTTAACCATTTAACTTGGACTGAAGGCAGCAATAGGACAAGGTGTTTAAAGTGTCCTTCACAGCAGTGGCTTAGCACAACTGCTGTCACAGGAATGTCATTGCAGTCTCACTGGGAATTCAACACTGTCAGTTTAAGATGGAACTTTGTCTCTTTTTTTACTGAGTGTTGCTCTGACCACAGCAGAATGAATTTTAAATGACAGTGAAGCCATCCTCACCATTTAATACTCCTTATTATGCATTAGTACAACAATGCGCATTATTGAAGAGCATTACTTATTAAAGATGAATATTTAAATATCTATTTGCTAAATTTTCCTTTAATTCTAAATCTTCAGAAGTTACACGACACAAGCTGAAGATCTTCTGTTTATTTAGATATATATATATGCATTTATCCTTATGCAAACATTGGTTCACCTCCTATCATTCACCTTGCAAGGACTGGTATTTCATATTGCTTTTAAGTTCATTTCCATTTCAGCTTTCTTCCAATACAGCTCCATTTGCTTAAAAAAAGTGCACTTTAAAGCCTGAAATCATTTTGCCTTTTTGAAAGTAACTCGGCAAAACAGGCCACAGGGCATCACGTAAGCCAGGCTGAGTTGATAAGATGCCAAAATTTCTGGTTTTGATAGAGAACCAGAAGGTTGAGGAGCTTCTCTGCAGGTGCAGTAGCACTCAGGGGGCCCAGCTTTGTGTCCAGCTTTGCTCCATCCAGGATGTGTCTGTCAGGGTTTCTCACTGCTCCCTGTCTCTCTCTTCACAGAATGCAGCGGGCTGGCAACTTCAGCACCACCACCAGATTTGTCCAATATTAACCACAATATCCAGCAGCTCTGGGGAGGAATGGCAGCATCTCATGGAGAGAGCAGGATGGGGAAAGAGTCCTGCACATTGTAATAAAATAAAATCATTTCTATATGTGGCACCAAGGTGTTCCATAAACTGCTGCCCACCACCTCTCAGCTTCCAGACACAGCTCAGCCAGGACAGGTGAGTCAGGGGCTTGGTCAGACCTCAGTGCCTTCCAGGACAAGCAACTGACTGAGCACTGATGAACAGCTTGGTTGTCATTAAATCACTAATAAGACTGATCCTAACTAATAAACACCTGTGCTGTGTCAGACAGAAAAGTGCATCTCCCAGAGCAACCAGAGGCAGCTGAAGATTCAGGAGATCCTATAATGGATGATTATGAAATAACTCACTTTCTGGGGAGGGTTTCTTTCTAATTTGCAGGTTCTGAGAGGATTTGCAATAGTCAGAACTATGCTTGCACAGTGCCCATCATGCCTGTGACATTCAATAGCCATATAAATATCTGGTCGATGAATTCCATTAAGAGCTTACTATTTTGTGGCAATGAGTTCTATAGATTAATTCTGTATTTGGGAGAAAACGCATTCAATATATTTGTAGCCTAGCAATGTGAATCAAGTTGCTTTTGCTGGCACTAAATTTAAGCTGCCTTGCTAATTTATTTGCATCTTCTTTTGTGTTTACATTTGTTTTAAACTGTCCAGAAAACCACTAGTAGTACCTAAATAATTGCACTGCAGATGATAATTGGTCCTACACAGCCATACTGTCCTATACTGCTAAGTTAAGTGAGTAGTAAGTGTGATATCAACCGCTGAAGAAAAAAGATATTGAGAAATTATACTTTCAGGCCTTCAATATTCTTACTAGATGGCCTGAAGCAGCACTTCATATTTTTAAGGCCATTTTAAGTTTCTGCAACTGGTAGATAGACCAATAAGGGTTTTGCAATGTTAAGAAAAATAAATATCTGATGATTCATGCAGAAACATGATGACTGAGTGAAATACTGCAGGATGACAGTTTATTTTTATTATAAAACTCCTGAGGATTCCTGGCTTAGAAAGTCAGCAGCATAATTTCAGGAAGAAATATGTTGTGTGCTTTTCTTTTCATACACTTTGCCCATCTCTCAACGCAAAACAAAGTGTCAGAAATCCAACATCTCCTGCCCTCCTAGCCTTGTTACACATGTAAACCCGGGAACCATCGACTGAGGTGATGCACAAGTTGTCTCCTGAATTGCTTCTCCACAGGTGCAACCTTTCTTCCATGAACAGCCATTTGTCTTGATAACAAGTTATGACACATCTGCAGCGTGACTAACATCTCCAAAATACAGTGCACACTGCTGTGACTAATCACAATAACAAGGAAGCTTATGCAAAGAAGTCAATATTACACCCTAAATAACAGCATCTACTCGATTTGCACAGGCACACGAGCTCTGAGAACTGGGGAGGTTCCAACATGTGGCACTTGGTCAACCCATGAGAATTGGGAGCCCAAAAGGGCAATATACACACCTTACTTCTGTTTAAAGATTTATGGCTCGTGCCATTTCCCCTCATTATGCCTCTCCTGAATTCAGATTCTTGCCAATGAATCTCAGTGTAAAGATCTGCAGCAGTCTGTGCTTTTCCTTGGAGAGGTTACATGAAGACTTACACCTAAATTGCAGGTACAATTCTAAGCTTTCCTGAAGACTGCAAATGGTCGAGGTCAGAATGAAGTTTTGTGGCTTATAAAGTTTTGTGTTCACAGAGAGATATGTTACAAACTCTTTCATCAGTGATATTAAGGAACATTTTTTTGAATAATGAATTCAAAGGGGAGGGGGAAAAACCTCTAGGCGCTGAAAAATTGTGTCTGGGAAGAAACACATTATTAAAAAAGGTTGTACAGGATAACCATTGAATTCATTCATTATTAAGAGTTGCCAATTACATTCCATGTTCTTTTAGTTTTTTCCTTCAAGAAAAGTATTTCCTGCACAACACTCAAAAGAGTTCCAGTGCCTCAGTGCTATATTTTAAGGATCCACAGGGCTAAAGACACACCTGGTTCCCACTCCACCTGATTAAAGCAGTCCTGCAGACTTACACTGAACTCACACTATTAAGGGAACAGATGTGAAGAATAGGGAGAGGAAATATGCCCGACCATCCTACTCTTCCTGGAATTTCCTTTAAACTGAAGAAGCAATGGGGAAGAACACAAAAGGCATATGTGTGTCTCGGCCTGATGAAACCACAGGAATTGAAATGCAAAGCTGCTGTTTCAGTTCAGTGCCTGCTGTATTCAGAAAAATCAGCCTGTGCAATATGCAGTTACATCTACCCTGCTGAGACTCTGAAATAAGTACAGAGAACATATGAAGGAAAAAAAGGATCAGATCATTCCATCAGGTGCTATGTGGAAAGTCCCAGTGATGTTCAGGTGTCTATTTTTAACAGAGATATGTACATTGCTGAGAAATTCCCTAACTTGGGTTAGGTTGTTAGTCTAATCCCTTCCTTCTGGCATGTTAAGAAACCTCTAGAATCAGTGCTGATACATTTTACTTAAGTGCAAGATACCTGTACATCTGCAATGCAGAATGGAACAGTAATTCTTATTAGTGATACTACAAGCAAGATGAAATTCTTACTTCTCCCACATAGAAGTGCTTTGCATTTTTCCAGTTCTAATTTCTTAATGCATTTCTTCCACTAAAAATGTACTCTTTTTTTTTTGTACCTCCATTCTGTATGGATGGATATGCATAAATATCTGTAAACATGTATGTGCTCACTAATTAGGCATCTCTGATGATGCCAAATGTTACCAAATAGTTCTATTTCTAGGAAGTCAAACATTGGAATTTATGCTTTGCACTTTTAAAATACTCCAGCATTTATTCTATGATAATCACAATCTTCACCATGCCTTATTACACAGAGAGTCATCCTAGACTGTGAGACTGGAGGAACGTGACCTATAAAGTTTATCTAGTGCAGCAGTTTTCTTCCTTGGTGATTTTGCAGTCAACATTGCATTAATCTATGTCTATTTCTGAGCATCACAATTATTATGGCGAAGAAGAAACAAATGTTAATGAAGCACACAAATCAGTGTGTGTTTCTGGAAATGGGATTTTGGGACAGAAGAGATCAATAGCCACAGTGCTGGGCTCTTCACTTATGACCCCAGGCTTGGCAAGGCAAAAGTGCCTTCGTATTAGAAACTGGAAATTTAGCACAATATTTTTTTATTTCTCAAGAAGTAAAGGGGAACAAATTTGTCAGATAGTACCTAAATAATGGTAAATCTATAATAAAGGTATTCTTATACCTTTTAACAAAGTGCAGTGTTTTGGCAGCCTTCTGCAGAGCACTGAACAGGGTCAACCTGATGAAGGGGCAGGATAGGAAAGTGTTTTTACACCCCACTTCAGTGTATTTTCAGTTTGATTCGACTGTTTGCTTGATGTTTGCCTCTTATTATTCACTCCAAAATGTCAACAGCCACTTGTGAAATTAAGATTTAACAAAAGGCGGCAAAAAACAAAAAGTTACCTCAAGTGTGTTGGAATATGAACACTTGTATTGACTGCCAGTGAGGAAACAAAGGGTCTTTATGGCTTCATGACAATTCAAGATTGCCATCTGATTCCAACTGATGAATTGTTATAGCTTTTTCCATAGATCCAAATTGACCTTTTTGCATTGTATTTGTACATCAATTGGCTAAGTGCTGAGCAGATTTTGCCACAAAGGTAACAGCAGAAATTGCTAGACAAACTGATCTAAAAAGTACTTTTTTAATCTCCATAAGCAGTACAGAGTTTCTGAGCATTTGAATTATCCGATGAACACCTCTCAGATTACATCCACTCAATGGATGTGGTGTCACTTGTACTACTCTCTGTATTGCCAGCACTATCCACACAACATTTGCACTTCCTCATACCCATACTTGCTGCTTTGTAATGCAAAAAGCCCAATTATGCATTTTACATACATACAGAGAGGATCTAAAATAATCCATAATCATTTGCCACACCAGGATCACGGGCACGATCATCCTGCATCGACATTGCTCCAGAAGTGTGAAGGCTGGGAAATAACCCTCCCTCTGCACGGGAACAAGCACAGCCTGCTGCAAAGGGCTGGAAAGCTGCCCCCACGTTGCTGCTGTGCCCTTGCACAGGCTGCAGGAGCTACCCTGGCCACCCTGCAGGGCTGCAAGCAGCTGCTCTGTGCTCATTAACAGCATCTCCTGCCACGCAAGGTGAGTGCCCTGAGAAACTCCACACAAAGGACTACTCCAGCCTTAACTACCAAAACCATGGCATGCAGTGCACAAGCAGTCTGTCTGCTGGGTGATGATGTATAATGTGCCTTTCAGTATGGCCAGCAGGTGTTAAACAAATACTCTGAAACTTTCAAGGGTGTTTGTTATAGAGACCATTTCTTACTTCACACAAAATATCTCAGAGAATGGCTTCAAGTGGAAGCAAACCAAAAGCTCACTGGTACCAGCACACAGCACTGTCTGGCTGTATTGATGCCCTGTAGTTTCAATAAGCATCCCTTCTGCAGAATATCCAAGAAACATCCTACTTGCCTGTGTCACAGCCTATACCACTTCTGCTTAAAAATATGACAGATAAAGCTGTGACATCACCCCAAGCTTCCATAAATTATCTCTGCTGACTCTCAGTACTTCATTTTCCTCCTACAATAAAAATAATTACTCAAGGAATCTCCCAGCTACTCTGGTTCTTTCCAATATCCCTATACCTATTTGGATTAAAAACAACAAAAAAAAAAGCTAACCAACCAGTCAAAACCCCAACCTTGAGAGAGTTCAAAATTCAGCTCCTCAGTGATACAGCCAACACCTGCTTTGTAATGGCCTGTTCTGTATTCCTGCTGCCCCACAGAAATCTGATGTTTCACTGTACATTATCTTTGCCCATGCTACAGTATGAGTCACTCTTTTCCTGAAAATGTGAATAAATCTTTGCAGCAATGCACTGTCAGAGTGGTGAGGAGCTGCTCTGACATTCTGCTTATTTCAAAAAACAATTAGGGCCCTCAAGGTGAGAATTACATTCTGCTTTTCAAATTTATGCAATTTATCCAAGTTCAAAAATGAGAATTTTACACTTTCCAGTCCCTGCACTTATATATCCTGGGCACTAGAGAGTATCTAATGAAGTTAAAGCATTAGATTCCACAAATAGAGAGATGTACATACCTAATAAATGGCCCAGCATAGTCTAAACAAAACACTGCTAGCTAAACTCTGGTGAAAATTAAAATATTTAGGCATAAAATGCATTTTTAAAATCCTTGGGACCATTATGCTTTATCTTCTATTTCTGTAGAAGTCCCTCACCACTAAGATAGAGGAGTGAGACAGACAACCTGGACTTTAAATATTCCCTATACTTGGAATTTGGAATAAAACGGGCCCTTTAAAAATCACATCTTGATTTTAATTGAGACCCAGCAAGTCTTCTTAATAAAATAGAATTAAAAATGGAGCTATCTTAAGCCTGGTTTCTAGGTGATGACTCTGTAATGAAAGAACAATAGCAGCAATCAAATTTTATAAGGCTTAAGGCATGTAATTTCTCAGGTACTTTGCAGAATGCCATCTCTAAGGTTAAACATACCTGGTTTAACTGTTTCCATCCTCCAAACACATCTATATCCACCCACCAAATGCAACCAAACCTGACATATCAGTAAAAAACACAGATTTTAATTCCTTAAGAAAGAAAACCACCAAAACCCCCCAAAAACTTACTACCCCGCCCTAAAAAACCAGTTAAACTGAAATAAAACCCCAATCACAACCCACCCCAGCCACTTCTTCCCTTTACCACCAACCAGGAGACAACAGAAACGGGGGTGATGAAGATTATTAGGGGGTCAGTACACGACTGGACACACAATGGGAAGGACAAAGTTGTAGAAGTCACAGAGGAACACAAAATTCTTCCAAAGATGAGAGAAAGAGTTGTAAGAAACACATTTGTAGGAAGAAGGATGTTATGCTGCTTCTGAGCTAGTTTGTGTGTACAAATGTGCCCACTTTGTGTTTCAAAAATTTTAATCTTCAGATAACTTTTGTATTTTAATGCATTTTTCAAGACCTTGAATTTCTGCCATGCAGAGTCTATAGGCCCTCCCTTAATGATTATTTTTCAGTGAAAAGGTTGCCGGACAAAAATTCATGAAGCTGTTGGTAGTTTTGAAATCAATTCACTTGAGCCATCTCCCCATCCTGAAAGCTTTGCAATAGTTAAGATTGGAACTCTTTTTTGTAGGATTAAAGCTGAAAGTACAGTTGATGATCTTCAACCAGCATAAATCATTACCTATATAACACTGGTGAAAAGTTTTAAACTGCCAAGAATAGCTCAGAGATCCTTTCTCAGTTTCCATGCAGCTCCATTTTACCAAAGTAAGGAATTTAGAGGCAAAGGCAATGAACCTTTCACTCTGATCTTCCATCAGATGTGAAATTACTGCTCCTGTTCCAGTTAGGGAAGCATCATAAGGTAGCTTTATAGACAAAGGTGTGTAAGGACTTGCTCACACAATATGAGCAGCATCACTCATGAGAAGTCCCAGAATGCCACGTGAATCAATGTGTTTCTATTCATTCTGTAACAGCTCATGCTGCAGATCGAACACGGTTACTGCCATGGGCAAAACCCTCCAGAAATAACAGACTGACTGCAAGCAGGGGCTCACAGGGGGAGCATTTGCACGTTAAGGTTCCTCAAGATAAATCACAAGGCTTAGGTGAAACTCTGCCAGCCATATATAGTGGAATCTCAAAAAAAAAAAAAAAAAAAAAATCTGATTTTTCATATTACCTTCAAATTCTTGACAATTTCTCAGCAGGGCTATTTAAGGTGCTCTGCTAGTAACTTCCAGTACCACTGAGTGCTAACAGTGTCATAAAGCATCAGTTTTATTGTGCAGTGCTAAAAACAAGTACTGATGACATTGATAGGATTAGCTGGTGATATTGCAACTGTCTTTGAAGAGGTATTTCTTGCTATCAACTTCAATCTCCAATTTTATAGACATATTTCTCTAGGTAGATTTGGGAGCTTACCACCAAATAATGGAACGAGTTTACCCACTGTTTCTGTTAAAAGTTACTGAATTGCAAGTATGAGTCAATATTTAACTCAGTTTGGATGCAAAGAGCCTTAACTGGCTTTCAGCTGGTGGAAACACCTTGCAGTGTTTCACTCAGGTTTCCATAAGATTTCTGAGACAGGCTTATATTCCACCTTTTTCTTCTCTTTTCTAATGCCTGCAGAAGCCTAGAAACCTGTATGTTTAGTCGCTCCCAAAACCACAGTCTTAAGATATTAATGTCCTCCTAAAACATGTAGGAAATTTCACAACATGCTACAGAAGAATATAGAATATATTTTACACATCACACCTTCATTGCAATAGGACTTGGAAGATGCATATTCTCTTTCCATCCATTTAAAACATCATGAACTCGATGCTTCATTCCTGGTGTGTGAGCACACTGCCAAAAATACATTTCACATTCCATTCCCTCCACTTCTAACAAAATCCAGTAACATTTTGGCTATTGTATGCTAACTTAAACTGCTGTAAAGGTACTAGTGCTTTTACAATACCCTACAACAGAACACAACAGACACTGTCCTGTGCAGCACCATGGCTCCAAATGCTGTTTATGTCACCTTTCTAAGGGGTAATAGGTTTGGAACCTGCATATCCCATTTTCTCTTAGCTATTTCACATCAGCACTCATTTGCATAGAGACAAGACATGCTCCTTTGTTTGTCTGGTTTGAGCTTTCAGCTTGGGACACTGCTTAGTGGTCACACAGGTTGTCCACAGCATTTAGTGTCTCCCACAGCCCCACCACTCTCAAAGTCCTGCTCTGGATCAATTACTCCAGTCAATAACCATTTTTAGTCTGTTTCATTTCTGCATATAATACACCATCCAGTCTCTTTGACACACCATTTAAACCCTTTCTGAACTGACAAATTCAAGAATTGTCTCATTTTCTCTTTTGATCCTCTTTATAGAAGCAGATACACTCAGCAGATACCAGAAAGGTAATTTTGCAGACTTTCCACAATCTCAGCAAATGTTTTGTCTGCTGATTTAATACCAGCTGTTAAGCTATCCAGCACGTTATAGGCTTTAGCCCTCATTACACTCTGTAAAAGTGTCACCTTTTTCTCATTGCTCATATCATTTGTTATAGTACACTGTTCCTATTGCCTGACACAGACCAGCTCTCTAGAGCAGCATGAAGCATCCCTGCTTTCCCCCTCCCTGTCAGCTCCTCTCTATCCCCACAGCATTTGCCATTCTCAAGCTGCAAACCCCAGGCTCTCTGTACCCCTTGCTCCTGCTGCATGCTGGAATCAGGCCAGCACAAACATCCACAATGCCTTATCTCTCCATGTTACATGGAAATTGGAAATTACATAATCTAATTCCCAAACTTGTTTGTAGTAATTTCTGGGGAAAAAAAATAAAAAACAAAAAAAACCACAAATCCTACCAAGCAAAAACCAGAATTACTAGACACACAGATGTTCTGTAATTGCCTAGTGTCTTCCACCAAGAAATTTAAACTGTTAGAAATTTATAAGTTATTTAAAGGGGTATTAAAAAGAATAGCTTAACTGGGTTTGAAAGAATCACTGATCCCTTATGAATCAAATTCAGTTTTATTCAGTGTCTGTAATTACTCTGGAAAATTTAGGCCTATATTGAACAGTACTCTATTTGAGACACCAAGCACCAGAAAAGTTATATCTGAGAAAAGATGACTTGAAACGTGGGTACTAAAATCTCAAATTGGTGCAAACTATCAGCAATGGGTAGTGCCTACCACAAAGATTCAGACCTTTCTGAACTGCACTGGGAATATGACAAGAGAACTTATTACTCAGTCCTTTATTGATAAAATGACCATGAAATTTATAATTACACAAGTCTTCCCTCTACCCATGCAAGTCCCCCATAGTGATTTTTAGATTGTCTAACAATATTAACAGAAAATTTGCTGTAACCTCTACTGCCAATTCAGCTTGCTTAGAAAAGATACTTTTATTCCATCCCCTTAAATAACCAAAGCATGTTAAGTTTTATCAAGTCATAATAGGAGCTTCAAATTTAGATTTTTCCAAAACTTGACAGATATTTTAATTAAACAAACAAACCCACCCATTAGACTGCTGCCTTCAGAGAATCTTACTGGTCAGCTTGTTTTGGAAATCAAGACACAGGAATACTTAAAAATCTGAAATGCTGATGCAATCTTTTGAAAGCATCTCTTTTGAGGGAAACAAGCTGTACTTTTAAGAAACTTCTTATGTGAGGTTTAAAGGCTTTTTGATTACAAAAGGGAGTCATTCATGGTAAATAAATGGGGGGGGGGGGGTTTACAAAAGTGGTATATCTGGGTTTAAGTTGTGGTATTAACTGGGTAAACAAACAGTCCTGTAAATAACAGACTGTATATTTGAGTCTGCTTAAAATGATAGCTCACTGAAAGCAAAACTGAGATTAAGAGCTACATGTACCTTCATACCAGAGGATTTTTAGGCTGTAAAAATTTATCTGAGAAAATATTGGGGTGAAAGGCTAAATGTATAAAGTTGTCAGAAAGATTATTAATTCCTTTCTGAGACCAAGAGATAAAGCCTCGAAGACACAGAGAGTATTAGCAAGGGAATTGTGAGTATGATGCAACAAACTCACAGAAGGAAACACAAGTTAAAAGGAAGAGAGAAATTCTGAGATTAGACAGCAGCGTGTCTCAGATAGCAGAAACTGAGTATTATTGAAGGTCTGGTAGAGGAGCTTTAGAGGACAAGGGAGTGTAGTAACAAGATCAGTTAGAAATATGGAGAAAGTATTTCTTCACTCTAAGGTTCATAGTCATAGCCTTCCCCAACTCAGCCTTTATTCCAGAATAAAAAGAATGAACTTAATAAACATTTCACATGCTGCACAGCAGAATTCAAGGCTATATAGAGCTGGGAGGGCAATACCAGCATTTGGGAACAGCTGCTGCACAACACTACCTTGTCTGACTTGGGGGGAGTCAAACCAGAAAAAACTGGCCTTTCTACCCCAATAAATCCCTGGTTGCAGATTGTTACCAGAAGGACAGAGCTGAGAATACCCTTAGACCATTTGAAAAGCTGGAAATTGTGAAATTGCTTGGGTTTTTTTCCCAGAAAATAAGAGGTGCAATCAGAAACAACAAAACAAAAATATTCTCTAAAGAGTACTCCCAAGTTGTAAAACTTGCAGGCATAAATCTACTGTCTTTGCCTAATATGCCGAAGGAAAAGGAAAAATATTGGATTTCCAGAGAATTTTTGAAAGGAGGGATACTCTACTGAACACCTCTCCAAAGACAGCTTCCTTCAAAGCTGAAGCACCTGAAGCTATCCACTGCATTTCCATACTTGTTCCTGCATTTATTTAGGAGGAAATCTCTATTGCTAACAACAGTGATGAGGGAAAAAAGAAACAAAGAAAGATGAGACTTGGTCATTACAGACATAAATCTTCACAGAACCAAATCAATTATTTGAACATGCTATGAATGTCTAAGCAGAGAGAAGAAAAGAGAGAATGAGTTCAAAGGAATATCAGAGGAAAGGCAAACAAATCAAGTGCAAGGTATTTTTCAGGAAGAACTGGGCTGAGGCCAGTGTGAGCATTATGACATGCCTGTTATTCTTCAAGATGAACTAAGTGTCCATGACACAACTGACCTTGCTTCTCAATGGATCAGCTAAGCCACTTACCAGCTAATTCAACATCTTCCTAGAAATAAAATTGCTTAGCTATGAACAACAGCAGGAAAATTAATGAATGTTTTATCCTGGTACTGTCTTGAATCAAGATGTCCAAACCTTCTGTTAAATCCATATCTCTGCAAATATTTGCACGAATTGAAATTTTCTTCCCATAAGTCTTTCTGCAATCTTAATTCCACTTAATTCTGGGTAAACACATTTGCATGTTCACCAGGAAACATTGTGATTAAGTCACAATTATCCAGCTAAAAACCAGAAAAGACCATGAAACCATGGGATAGAGTTCCAGCCAGGCAGCTAGACACAAACAAAGCAGGCAGCGCATGACAGAGTGTTTACAATTTACAGAGAGCTACAAATACTCGCAGAAATTAAAAAAACGTTTGTGGGTAATTGGAAAACAGAAAGCAGAGAACACTACTGTTGACTCACGAACATTTCATTTATCTTTCAGCTTCATTTCAGCACTGAGAAAACAACATTACACTCTTTGCAGTATTCAGGAATCCCTTATGTCCTGCAGATTGCAGTCAAATCCACACTTTCTGTTAGAAGTAGTGGAGATCTTAATTTTCTCTATCCTCACCATTTCCTAACACTTTTGATTCACTAGGCTGCAATGCTATCAGAAAACACTTTAGCTAAACAACCACATCTTAGTATTATTCTATTTTCTGTCATTTTCTGATTTTGCTTTTGGGCCACTGTGGTTATCTGTAATGGCAAACAATAACTGTGACATTTTAAGGCATTGAGGTGAACCTGAAGGACAGGAGATTACTTGAAAGTCAAGCCTCCAAATCCTAGAACTTTGTATTTAGTACAGATCATCTTTGATAGTGAAATACTGTAAGTAGAAACTTCCACAAAGCAAAAGGTCACTTACGGGGTTCTCAATATCAAAACTAGTGGTTTGATTCCCAGAGGTTAAAATAAGATGGAATCTCTGTTCCTGATATTTCAGTCCATTTTTTCTCCTTTCTTCTTCCTAATGCAAAAAAAATAGTTGAGCTAGTAGTCACTGAATGGGACAAGAGCAAATATACCCAAAAAGGGAACAATAGAGACAAATTATGACATTTATAAAGTGATTGGCTTGGGCAGAAGGGAAGTAAGGAAGGGATATAGAGTGAGATCCATTTCACTTAGGCCTCACACAAAGGACCCATAAAGGAAGGAAGGAGTTACAAAGACATGGTTTATTGACTGCTCACCACTGAGACAGAGTTTTCCTGTATAAATTCTTTCTTAGAAGGTTAATTAAAAAAGGGTTAGGGCCATGATCCGAAAACCCTTTATTCACTACCATAATCCTTATTCACACAAGGGATTCCATTGATTTCAGTGGACATGGGATTGCTCATGGGGCTTAAGGTTTGCAGAACTAGACCCTGTGGTTCTGAAGCATTAAAATTGGCAATACTTTTGGATAACAATACACCCAGTCTAGGCAGAGCAGCACAGCTCAGCCTGAGCGCAGGAGCAATGTGGAGCTGTGCCGTGGCTAACTTTTATTACAGAGGACAGAACAAATGGATGGCAGACATGTTAAAAACCTGCATGCATACATACACAGTAGAGAAAAACCATTAGATAGTTTAGACTTGGTTTAGTATTCAGAGCATACATGCCAAAGTAACACCTTTTTGTCCAGAACACTGCTTGTGCATCTGTGCCCAGCTCAGGGCCAAAAGCACAGCATGGGGATACAGGGGGCACTGCTGCCCACTGCAGAGGATGGAGACTGAAAGCATCAGCTCTCCTTAACCTCAGCACGAATTCCCATAGCACCAGGATCAGCAGCAAAAGCCCTCTACAAACACACCTGCTCTTAATCTCACAACTGTCTGTAGCCCACTCTTTCCCCTAACCTGCTTTTTGGCCTTGCCTTGCTCTGCCTCTCTGTCCCTTTAGAGATGCCAGCAGGAAGATGTACAAAAACCATTTATGTCATCTTTGTGCATCCTGTCTGTGCTCCATAAAGTTATTCCATACATCATTAGTGAGAAGGACAGGAATATAAAAAAATACTTTGTGTATGTGTGAAATGTGGGATGACACTTCTTAGCAGAATTAAAGGATTAACCAAAGCAGGAATGCTGTATCCTAAAGACTGGCACTTCTAGCAACATGAGAATAATAGAATTATGGAGGAATAAGAGTGATTCATTAAATGAAAACTATTTTTAAGAAGGCCACAATCTTATATAAAGTAAGCCCTTTACAAATATCAGCCTAATCTATACCACAACCAGAAAAACACTGTGATGTTTTTCCTTTAAGAAATTCCATAAAATTATAGGGACAGCAAATCACTGGCAGTATTATCAAAATACAAGGGCACAGAAAACTATATATAGAAGACTCCCAAACATAAGGTACTGCTTTAGTAGGCACAAGAAACAGAGACCCAATTGCCTTCCCAGATAACACAGGAATATCAGGGGCACAGACTAATTCCAATACAAGCATCATTAAAAAAGAACAATTCAAAAAATATTGTAACTTTTTTTTTTTTAAACCTCCTCATATTTAAGTAAAACAACAACAAAAAGAGAAAGAAAAGGATCAATCTGTGCTTCAGGAAAGGTGCTGCAGGCCGCAGCAGAAAAAAAGCTTATACCTTTTGCAGCCTCCTCTGAGGAACACTTCAAACACAGAAGGGTGATCAATAAATCCTCATGAAAGTTAAGCCAAGAGCACTCAAAGCCTTCCCACCTGTGTAACTGGCATCACACCCATCCTTTGGTAGCAGGACACTCCAACACAACCAACTATTTACTGCAGCACCGACACAGGCACCTCCCCACTTGTGATGAGTAGCACTTCACCATGAACATAAGGAGAAGCACAGGTGTTGATCCTTTCCTAGTGGCCTGAGCTTTAGGGGATCTGTGGTGAGTGACCTCCTGAATCTGAGGTTCCAGCTGTTTGCTAGTTCTTGGAATTCACTCCCCCATAGTTATGTCTATTCACTGCTCTTACTCCAGGAATGGGGTTACATGTGACATGCCAGGATTTCCTGCCTGTGCAATAGGAAATGCTGGATATCTCTGGTACCACTATGTGGCAGCTGTTGAGAAATGGTGACTTTTCTAGTTGGTACTGCTGAAACATCTCACATCTCTTGCAATTCCTAAAGTGCAGCCTCAGCATCAACTCGCTGAAATGGTTCCCATTAACCACTTGCCCAGCTCCTGCCCTCAGTGCATTCCCCACCAGCTCTCTCTGCTGCTTCACAGCATTCCCATCCAGAGCACCTCCATTTCAGGAGATGCACTTTGGGGACAGCTAAAGCCCTGATGCCTCTTATAGCTCCAGTAAAGAGCAGCAATAAATGTAAGGAAGGGAGAGAAGCGCACTGAGCATTCAGGCAGCTCTTGTTCTTTGCAGCTGCCTGTGGAGACAAAGTGTGAGTTTCCTGAGTGTGATGAAGCTCAGCTCCTCATCATGCTCAGGAAACAGCCTAAAAACAAACACTCACCTGCTTAGACTGGTACAGCAAGGAGAACAGCATGAAAGCATTGAAATACAGGAAAAAAAAACAAACAATCATCCAAGTATTTTGAATCTGAACACTGATGGACTGAATCCCAGTTTGAGTTAACTTTCAGCAATGTTTCTCTTTCTGATGTAGGCATTTAATTGATTAACAACAGCTTGTAGTGCTTGATGCCAAGGTTCCTTCCCCAGCAGCAGTGGGATTGATGTGCTCACCTGTCCCTGGCCAGCTCCTGGCCACTGGCCTGGCTCAGTGCTGCCAAAAGTGTGTCTTCACAGAAATATCCTAGTACTTCTTTTTCTGCTTCCCAAATATATTCTGGAAAATGTTCTTTCTAGAGGGAGGGTTTACAGAAGATCTAATAAAAGTGATTGAGACAAGAAAGATAAACATTGCCAGTAACTTTGTGGGCTTTCAAAGCAGCAAAAGAGAAGCACATATTGAGAAACTCCAGCAAAAAGGTGACTACAAACTTACAGCAGGAGCTGGGTTTAGAGCTACCCTCTGTTCCCCAAATGCCTCTGAAATGGCTGCACTGGCATGGGGGTTCTTTTAAACTTCTCAGATGCTTAAATGATATGAATTAGAAACATGCTGTATTTCCTGGAATGTCTTGAATGTTCGCCAACTTCTTAGCTCTCCTTTCGAGGAAACTCCACTGAAAGCAAAGCAAATTAAAGCTGTTGAAAACCTCTGCATTTCTGGAAAGCAGATGGTTTTCCAGACAAGGCAGCCATCCCCTGGGCAGCAGGGATGCCCTGCAGTGCCACAGCTCCAGGGGTGCTCCCCAGATCCCAGGCACACTTCTCCTTTCTCCAGCCCATACCTGAGTCCCATGAGGTATCTTGCTGGTCCTGACTTTGTTTTGTAAACTCAACTTCTCAGCTGCACCTTGGGCCTCCATGGCAGACTAGCAAAGGTGGCCATTCCCAGAGTCATGGAGCAGGTAGGGATGTGGGGGAACAGAAAGTATTTAGACCATCACAGAGTGGTTTGCACTGGAAGGGACCTTAAAGATCACCTAGTTCCAACTCCCTGCCATGCACAGGGATGCCACCCACAGATCAGGTTGCTCCAAGCACCACTGAACCTAGCCTTGAACACTTCCAGAGACAGAGTATCCACAGTTTCCCTGAGCAACCTGTTCCAGTGCCTCACCACTCTCACAAGGAAGAATTTCTTCCCTTTGTGTAATCTAAACCTAGCCTCTTTCAGTTTAAAGCCATTCCTCCTTGTTCTATCTCTTCATGCCCTTATCAAAAGTCCCTCTCCAGCTCTCTTGTAGAACCTTTAGGTACTGGAAGGGGCCATAAGGTTTCCCTGAAGCCTTCTCTTCTCCAGGCTGAGCAACCTCAACTGTCTCAGCCTGCATTCACAGGAGCAGTGCTCCAGCCCCTCTGTGATGCCCTATTGAGCACAAGCTCTGGAAAGAAGATCTCTGAATTCTACCAGAATTTTCAAGGGCAAAGAACTGTGCAGGGGCCCCTCTGAGGAGAGCTGAAGCACAGTTCCACTACCAATCCCCTCAGTGAGGCTTGTGACACCCACAGGTCCCAGGGAGGTGACTTCGCTCAGCAGAACCTGATAAACCTTGTAATGTCTTTTCACTGACAATTTAAAGCTCTTACATTCTTCACTTCTTATCTGAAAAGAAGTGGCATTTAATTCCAATGAGAACTGCACACATTTACACCTATAGACTTTGTCCTTAAATTTTCTTAATGCCAAAATGGCCCCTCTTTTTCTGATAATAGTATTGTATCTTTGAGGTGTGTTTCTTATCATGTCTTATTGTGATGAATCACACAGTGCCATGCCAGTCACCATAGGGAAGCAGATATAAAACAAATGATCCTCCAGAAAGGAACAAAACATTTATAAAATGAAGCACTGCATGATCCTTGTTTCAGCTTTGCTAATATTGAGGTGCTATTTTCCATCCAATACAGACAGCACAGTCTGCAGGCATTACAACACAAATCACCTCCACGGAGTGACTTGCAAGTTTCAAACAGATTTTTTCAAGTTGAGTTTTTGAGACCTACACTTCAGAGCCATAAGGGAAAATATATTGTATTACATTATCAATATGTGTAGCAGGCTGGAAAAGCTTCTCCTTAGGGATCTGAAAACCATTATAGTAAATTTGTGCTTCATAATAAAAAATGTTTATTTCTAGAATAAATCAAAACTAGAAGCACTTTTCTCTTTAGAGCTGGTGAGATGAGTGAGGGTTTCAGGTGTCTGAATCCAATGGCTTGAGAGCTCAACCATAAATCACAGAGATAAGACAAAAAGCACCCTCCTGTCCTCCGATACCTAATGTGTAATCAGCTGCTTGGGAAAGTTAAATGGCATCTAAAAAGACAAAGAATAAAGCACTGCTTATGTTCTTAATCTTAAAGGTAATATGAAAAGGCAGATACCCAACCTGCCTGTTGCTTTCAAAGGAATATCTATCTTTTCTTGGGCATATGTGAGTAGGCAGGACTTGACTGCAGGTCCCGTGTGACAGAGCTTGTGCATCTGGTCCTGCATTATTTCTGCAGTGTGCAGCTGCAGGAGACACGTGCAGACACAGCAAAGGAAATGTAGTCTCTGTCCCCCAAAGGAAACAAGACATCTGCCCTTGTACTGGGCAAAGCTGCACTGTCAATCTTGGCACCTTGTGTTTAAATAATGGATAAAAGTGGTTGCTTTGTCACATGCAGATGCTAAAGCTCCATATGGGCATACTGTTCCATGCATTGCTAAAGGAAAGTTGAACCCCGAACATAGCAAGGCTCAGCATCTCCCTTGTTCTCTCCCTCACAGTTCTGCTCTTCCTTGTCATCTCCCCTCTCTTTTGATCCTGTCTCTTCCTTTGCCTTTCCTCTTTGTGTTCCTTCTCCTCTTCCCACCACTATCTCAAATTATTTCTCCTGCTAGATCTTCCTTCTGTCATCAGGGAGGTTCTTTCTTTCTCTAGAAATGCTTGATTTTGCTAAGTGCAGACAAGGCTCCCTGTTGTCTCATGACAGGAGGGGCTGAAGGATGCTGTGTTACATTGCAGAGGAAGGCTGCCACGAGTGGAGCTCTGCTCCAGGAGCAGCAGAACAAACAACAAAAAGTCTGAGCAGTGGATAACACATAGGTATGCCATGTTGGGAACTCATCTTCTCCTGGAGAGACCTTAAAGCTCTTCTGCCTTGCCTGGTGTTTGGTGCTGACACAACTGTGGTAACCAGAAAAAAACAAACAAACAAACAAAAAAAAAAAACCCACACAAAAAACAAAAAAAACCTCCCACAAAAACAGGGAGGCCACTTCATGGTGCTCATCTCAAGAAACACAGAATGCAAGAGGAAATATGGGAGTGATGATGATGCTGCTGAGCCTTTCAGGTGATTCTTTTCTGCAGACAAATATGACAGTCTGTAAAAGTGGATGGGAGGTGACAGCTACCAGTAGTGACCTCTCCCACGAGGGGGTTGTGGTGTGACTGCTGTTCCTCTCCTGGTGAGTTGTGCAATTTCCCAGTTTCCAACAAAAATGCCAGTATTTTAATATTTCTTTCTTAGATAAGGAGTAAAAACTTCTAAGGAGTAACAGCCATCTATCTACATTTATCTACATTTTCTTCTGGGTTTCCAGACAATATTAAGTCATAAAATTCTGAAATTGTTTATGTCCTTCAGTCACCAGCCAGCCATTGATACCCTTCAGTGCCAGAGAGGAGCAGCTGTGTAGAAAATCCTTCATTCTGCTGCAGTCATAGAGCCCAATATGCAGGTCAGAAATGAGTCTGTGCTGCTGGAAGCAGTGCACATAGTTTTAAAAGTTTGTGTTAACATTTTTTTCCACTGAAGAAGAATAAGTAATAAAAGATTCCTCTCAATCTGAATTCCCATGTGGATGCAAATAAATGCATAATCAAAAAAACCCAAAATGCTTTAGTGGTATGAAGCAGAAAATATTTCAATTCCACTCAAATTTCCTCATTGGAAAAAAGAGGAAATAACAAAAAAAAAAAAAAAAGAAAAAAAA
>JAYDZK010000233.1:10749605-10868136 GCA_034509185.1 Euphonia xanthogaster
AAAAAAAAAAAAAAAAAAGGAAAAAAGGAAAAAAGAAAAACTGGGAATGTACTTTTCAATTACATAATTATAAGGGAAGGAAATTCTTGGCCACCTCTGAGAGTTACTTTTCAAATTTAAACACTACTGGCCAAAGTCCACAACCTTGAAATGAGTTCCCACACATGGAAAGGTGAATCAAAACTTTTCCATTCTTTCTCCTCTGAATAAAATATACAGTCTTTTAAGCACACTTTTTCTAGAAGCTGAAAATCAAGAACATCTAAAAAAACAAAGCAAAGCATTTCTCCCCTCACTCCAATCATTAGAAAAAGAAAGAGAAAACTGAACAATTTTGATGTTAATGTTGTTCTGTGAGCAAACATTATCCAACAAATCTTCTCAGTGTAGTAGAGAAACCATACAGCATGAGTTAAAAGAAAAAAAAAACTTAGCACATAAATTTTACTCTACTTTAGTTATTTCTATTTAGCAAAAATCCTGTGATAATAGCTCAGGATTACAGCACCTTGCTTCATCACCACCACAAAGGGCTTGTTGGCCTCAAGTGCTTTACTGCAAGGTAATTGATGGCTAAAGGACTCAAGCTATGTAATGGAGTTACAGACAGCATTGCAAGTAGATGCTTTGCTTTGTTCCACCTAATGATGTTTTGTGCAGCCTGTCTTAATTAGGATGGATGGAGAGCTTTCTGCAGCAGCACTACTCACTTGAATGAGCTATAACAACCTACAAGACAGGCAGAGACGAGGATTAGTACATTTACCTTTGTGTAAAAAGAGAAAGAGAACAGAGACTTGACCTCATCTGAAATTTACAGAATTTTCATTAAGCTTTCTATCCAAGTCACCCATCTCAACTTGGCCAACTTAAAGACCCCACATTTTGGTTTTTTTTTCCAATGAGGACAGAACAGTAGCCTATTTTTCTCAGCTAAGAAACAAACTAAATTTCCAGCTTCTTGGCTGTGACAATATTTTACCTTACACTAATCGGCCAGTGCTAGCAAAACTGTTGGGAGTGAAGAGGGGGAGAGGAGGATTAAGGCAAGGTCATCTTTCTTCTCATCATGGACAAAAAGCCAAAGACTTGTCTCTTGTTTTTCTCATTATCACTTCCAGAAATCTCAGGTCCTGTGTCTGCAAATCCAAAAACGTACAGCAAATCAAGGGAGTGTCATATAACACTGGGACTGATTCTCACATAGACAAAACTCCCTTTCCCTCATTTTTGAAGATATGTTTTCTGCTCTGCAAAACCACTTTATGCTAACATTTTTACGAATCAGTGTCAGGTCTGTGGTGCTTAATTGATTAACATGCTGGGGGGTCTGAAAGGAAAATGGTTATACTATAAAAAAGCACAGCTCCTTCAAGGTGTTAAAATCTAATGAGATTTTCCACTTGTCTGTGCACAACTGGCTCAGGGCATCTTTCATAAAGTCCTCCCCCAGCTGAGGAGCTGGAGAAGAAAAACACTTAGAGCTGCTTAGTTATTGTTTCTTGCTTTGAAGGACAAGCCCCGTTATTAGATTTTTCTGATGCTCTGTATGGCTGTAGGATGTGGGTTTTTCTCATTTAGAGGTTCTGAAGTAGCTGGCAGGATTCTGACCAGGTAATTGTAAACAGCTACACTACCACTGACAATTCCTTACTCAGTACATGCCTACCTTGTTCCAGCAGTCACATCAGGTCCCTGTGTTCCTCCAATTTTATTAAAGAAATTTATCTTAAAAGCAACCCCTCTGCCCCTCCCCACTAAACCCTTCCTTCTCATCCCCTCTCAAACAAGGTCTTGTTTACCAAGTAAAACAAGAGCTTCAGCCCTGGGTTTTCATGCCACCAGTGGTAACAGGAGAAAAAATGAGAAAGGAAATGTGATTAAAATGGAGAAAAAATAAGTAGGGATGGGGGGAAATGAACGGGCAGACTATAGAAGAATAAATTGTGGGGCAATAATGACCAGAAGGTTAAAATCTGTTCCCTCCAGTATTCTTCATTTAAAAATTTCCCTCTCCTGATTAAAACTTTGTAAATAGTAATTATTATCACAAAGATATTCATAAACAGATGTTTTAAAAAATGCAAATTAGGCCACAATTTAGAAAATATGCAGTTTGTGTGCCACAGGGAATTTAATCTTTGAAAGCAGAAAAATGCACCAGACTCCATTTCTAGCAGAACACCATAACTCAGGACTGGAAGCAGTGCTTTTTTTTGCTCTACTTGTTAAATATGGTAATGGAGTGAAAAACCTATTATTTACTGAAGACTATGCTTTTATATTGCATTTGTATTCATAAAAAAAACCTACAGAATATACCTAATTCCAAGCTGCTTTATTCATTTAGCATAAAACTGAAGCATATTTATATGAACAAAAGCAAAAATAATTTCCATTAAGATATGTAAGTATCTACAAATAATTCAAAAAGCACATATTTTTCTAGTCTTTCCCTGGAAAGGGAACATTGTTTCAAATCAGATGCATTTCTGATAAGTAAGAGCAGCTTTCCTGATTGTCATTTGTTTCTGAAGTACAACATGGATTATTGTTTCTGTGAGGGTAATTGGCTGTGGAGTCTCTTCTATTTCATATCATGATACCACTAGAAATGATGAAATACTATAGATTCTAAAATGAGTATGGTCACTTAATTTTAAAACAAAGCAATTACTGTT
The DNA here is from genome assembly GCA_034509185.1 of Euphonia xanthogaster. Classification (NCBI taxonomy): domain Eukaryota; kingdom Metazoa; phylum Chordata; class Aves; order Passeriformes; family Fringillidae; genus Euphonia; species Euphonia xanthogaster. Next base: position 10,752,287 of record JAYDZK010000233.1, read on the forward strand.
CTATTACCAGGTATTCTGAATCAATATATTGTCTTGCAACTTGCACTCACATCCAGAATAAATCTATAATATTACAATTAGTCGGAAGTGAATAACAACTGAGCAGAACAGATATTCAACAGGAGTCTTTGGATATAGTTTGTACAGGTTATACACTCAAATTGGCCAGCAGTGAAAATAGAGGGTGGTTATTGGTCTTCCAGGTGTCTCAAAATATCCAACTTGCCCAGGGATATACAGAATTGATGGAGCTTCTGGAAGCAGTAAATTATAATTCTCACCTTATTTTCAACAGCTAGAGTTGGTCCCTTTGACATCAAAGGAACTAATAAAGCACAAAGAGTGCATTGGATTTGACCCAAGAGACACACATGCACTTTTATATACGAGGTAAAATTTTATTGGTGATGGTAAGCTCATGGCTTTCTTACTGGTCTGGATTTTCCTGCCTGTCTCTTTTTTTCAACAGTTCTTAGAATAAACCCTCTATGGTTCTCATTTCTTCCTGATGGGAAAACAATCTGCTTCTCAAAAGGGAAAAATAAAAAAATTCACAGTGGCTTGCAATAAGTAAAATAGTTAACATAAATAATGAGAAAGCAAAAAAGAAAAGTGATCACTGCTACAAGTGTCAAAAACAGAAAAGCACATGAGAGCTGCTTTTTTTGCACTGAGAGAAATTTTCACAATGCTATATTTGCTCCTTTAATTGAAGCTTTATACATTAGCATTTCTACAGCTGATTTTTATAATGCTTAATATTAATAAGGGATTACACAACTCAAGGCCCCAAATTATAATAATTACAAAATTAAACCTCCTCAAGCTCTCTGAACAGCAGGTAACTGCCACCTCCTCTGTGGAAGCTGAAGGAGGGGATAGCAGGGATGCTTCTCTTTATTTAAAATGACAGAGAGCAGGCTTAGATTGGGTATTACAAAAAAAATTCTTCCCTATGAGACTGCTGAGCCACTAGCACAGGTTTCCCAGAGAAGCTGTGGCTGCCCCTGGATCCCTGGAAGTGTCCAAGGCCAGGCTGGAGCAGCCTGGGATAGAGGAAGGTGTCCCTGCCCACAGCAGGGGGTGAAACTGGATGAGATTTAAAGCCCCTTCAAACCCAAATCTTTCTACAATATGATTCTAGGACAAAAAGCAATTTCCTCAAGTTGCACCGAGGGGAGTTTAGATTGGATATCAGGAAAAGTTTCTTCATCAAAAGGGTTGTCAAGCATTGAACAGGCTGCCCAGGACAGTGGTGGAGTTGCCTCCCCAGAGAGATTTAAAAGATGCGTAGATGCAGCATCTGGGGACGTGTTTTAGTCGTGGGTTTGGCAGTGCTGGGTTAACAGTTGGACTCTATGATCTTAGAAGCCTTTTCCAACAGAAATCATTCTGTGACTTCCCACACACAAGGAAGTAGTACTGCAAGGGGTGTCTTTCACCTTGTCCTATTCACTGGAGAAGGGTTTACATTTCATCCCTAAGCAAACAGGCTCCTTTGTGCCCCTTAAGCCTGCACAGGGCCAGCCCAGTAAGGAGTTGAACCACACAGTTCTCTAGGAACTCACCCTGTGTGGAATTTCAAGGTATTTTCAATAATTAATGCAACATAACTATAGTGAACCAGGGCCTACATTTCCTCATACAAAACAAAGCTCCAGTTCCCACCTTACTTACACTGAAATTTCTCTTTGTCTGTCATAACACTGAGGATTAAATAGATGACCTCAAGAGTGAATTTGTGACAGTGGGAGACATGGAGAGCAGTCCCAGTGAGCACAGGACTAAATCACCCTGCCAATGCACAAATTATAGCATCTAAGATGAATTAGCTAATACTACTGTGAATTGGGTCTGAATTTGGTTCCCTACTCCTCCTGCAAGTAGACAGCGAGGCCCAGCAAGGCAGAAGTCTGGGTCTTAGAAGGAACAGCTTGTCTGAGCTTACCTCAACAATTTCCCCTCAGCTGGAAAAGATCCCCTCTCACTCTGGGGAGGTAATTTTATCTAGAAAGCAAACTGTAATCTGAATTTGTTCATGACCATCACAACAATAGTCACGCATATGAACACACCCATATTCCAAGTGCTCCTCTGCCATCTCTCTCCATCCCTGATGAGGATTCACCTTCCTTCCACACCTATGTTACCCATCCCCAGACAATCATCCTCAGGTGTGAGGAGCCCATTTATCCATCTCAACCCTGGTCGTCAGAGGCCTGTGGGGAAGGGGTTGCACATGTGCCATAGCCAAGAGGCACCAAGGAGAAGATGGAGGAAAGCCTTGTCTCTGGCTGTGCCTGGCAGCCAGTTCCTGTCTGGCACTGGACAGGCAGTCAGCAGGGGACACCAGGGACACTGCGCAGGTGATGGCAGGTGCCTCTGCCATGGGCTGCAGTGGGAGGCTGGACTGTGCCAGTGTGCTCTGGCCAGCAGGCAGACCTTGGAGGAGCCAGGGCCGTAAAAATGAACTGCCACAGGCCTCAGGGGCTTCTCCAACTTGCTTTTTGAGTGCTGGTTTTTAGCTTGGGGCTGTGTTTTGCTTTTGAGGCTTGGTGATTCGAGGGCTTTTTGAGACTTACTTGTTGAAACTTGCTCTCGAGTCTGTGCTTTTTGAGTCTTGCGTGTTCTGCCCCGGTCCCAGCCTCCTTTTGGCTCTCTGGCCCTCGCTGGCTCTTGCTGGCCCTGGTGTCTGTCCTGCCCCTGTGTGTCCCTGACCAGCGGCCTGCCTGCTCCGTCCCTGCCGGAGCCACCTGTGCCCAAGGCAGCGCCTCGCCAAGCCAGGCTGTCATCCTCACCACCAGCCTGGAAAATGTTTTGCAACACTGACAAGTGATCCTAAATAAGAGGTTGTGTCAAACAGTACTAGACAGGTTTGGGAGGGTCACTCCTTGACGGCAGGTTTTGACAGTGTCTCGAATTGCCCAGGCTGCCGAGCTCCCCCTCAGCCATGCCCGGCCTGCAGTGGGCCCGGCCTCAGGACACGCACGGCGCTGCCGAGCTCCGCTGGGAGCTTTCCCTCTGCCTCCTCTCTCTCTCTCTCCCCCCCTTTTTCTTCCTCTTGCAATGTCTGTTCTAGGCTTCTTTAGCAGAGTAACTCCTTTTTATTTTGGTTTTTTTCATTACCAATAAACAGTTCTCAGATATAATGTTTGTCTCGTTTGACTCAATTCCGTTCGTGACCAACTATCTTTAAAATAACTCCAGCCAGCTCCTCACAGTGGAGCATGACAGGGGGTTAACATGGAGAGGGTTTCCAGAATACCTGATCAAAGGGAATAAAGCCATTCTATCTCATCTGGATTCTATGAGGACATTGGAAAACTCTGGGCCACTAAGAAAAAATTACATTTTCGTGATGGTAACCTCATGTTGATGCAGTCACAGATTAACTCACCTCCTGAATATAGTAGGAAGTAAAAAATTGAGCTAAAAAACTGCCATTCTAGGAAGATTCAAATGCTAGTGCATGAATATCAGCAGTGTTTGTGTCCACAGGGATTTTATAGAGTGGTTTTGAAACAATCTGTGCATCAGAAAATGCCACATTTTTCAATGAGCACAGGAAGTCTGCAAACCTTTTTGTGCAAAAAGCAAGGTTAAAACTCATTAGAGCTCACATCAGGCATTTGATGGGCTTTACAAGCTGCCTTACTGTCTTAAAGTGAAAAATAACTGTTAGGAATTGGTTTATATTTTAAAATGTCCTGGATTCTCCTTCTCTAGTAAGGAAGCAAAATTGCCCCATGCCAGACACTTATATTCCCCTGATAATTCTTCTCCTATTGTTTTAAAATTATGAGTTCTGACAAGGGCTGTAAAGATTGCCATTAAACTGTGCTCGAGAGCTGCAATGGAGCACAGGGAAGAAATTAAAAATAGTGAGAATCTGGGCCACATTTTCTTCTCCAGAGTAGCAGAAGGAATCAGTGGCAGGAACATTCAGGCCTTTTTAAGCCCAAGATCAGGTTTACACTGTGACCAGAGGGACCTGCATTTTTGAGTGGCCCTGGGCACTGGGACCAAGTTTCACAAGGAAAGATCTCTGGTCATGGCTTTCTTTGGAAGCAAGAACAAATCAAGACCTCCTCCAGACCGCCCTTTTGATTATAGAGAAATCAAAAGTTTGCTCCCAAATAAAGTGATTTGCAAACAGCAAAATATTGTCTTGCAAAGAGTAAAATATTCTGAGATTAAGTCTGCGATCTATAATTCCCAATGTACACAGGCCCAGATTAAATTTTCCTTTTTAATTTCAAGAGCTGTCAGCAAAACTAAAACACAAAAAGATGTGTTTGCTACAAGAAAGAAAACAAATAAAAATTATTGGTAAAGAAAAGCCAAACCATTAATAAAACATTTCCAGTATCTCTTTGTAATTTCTAGTACTTTTATCTGATTTAGCACATCACTGAAAATCCTGAAATCCTTAAATTTTAATTTGGAAGTTTGACTGAAATTGTTTTCTGTATTCAGCAGTGTCAGTACACAAAGTGTGTTTGTGTACTTTGTTAAATCCATGTAAAACTTTAAATTTGTTTCAAGGGAACTCTGGATGTGATCTAAATAATTGAGCAAGAGAATCTTGTTAAATATTTAGAAAACGTATATTGGCATTTTTATATTTTACAGTTCTGCCCTATTAAAATTTATGGTAAGGAAGATTTCTATTAAGCTTCTGAGACACTAAGTACTAAATAATCCCTGAAGAGAAGAGAGGAGGCAATGTAAGTATTTCCTTGTTATTGACTGTTCCCTGAGTTTTCAAGCAAACAACACTACAATCCAATCTGCATTTAAAACAGTTGAAACTATGGTTGGGTGCAATGAAAATCATTTTATCTAAAACTTACTCATCTACCAAGACCTCTTGTGTCTGCAAATACAAAGAATCTGCACATATACAGTGGCAACAGTTATTCCAAGTGTTTCCATCTTGGATTCATCCACTCTAGCTTCAGGCAGTGCTTTACCTGAAGTCCTGTGCTGCCTGTGTATGAGAGGAAGAAAAAACTAAAGGATAGCTGAAAACCCTTAGTCCCATGTCACAGAAATAGTGGTAAAGAAAGAGGAAACATCTGAAGACACTCGTGGTGTGGAACAGATCTCACATTTACACAACAGAGAACAGCCATGGATGATTTAAATGGCTTCTGCATCACATCATTAATGTTTTGAGACAGGATGGAGAAGCCAAGCAGGATTTCATCAGCAAGTCAACCCGAGGTCTTCTGAGTTTGACTCCAAAAATATGAGGGAATAATCAGCAGACTCCTTGATTGACAGTGTTTGCACCAAGAAATCTCTGATGGTAATGGCATAAACTTCTGTCCAGCACTGCTTCATGCAAACCACATACACATAAATAAATTTGTACATGCATACACACACTGAGCAAAGTGAGGTATTCTCCTACAGGACTCCATGTCCTTTTTAATAGCTTGAAACATGCAACTGAAAATAGAAATTTAGTTGCTTTTACAAATTATTTAGAATAAAATGAGATTAGGAACAGAGGAGAATGTTGTACCACATTAGAGGAAAGCAAATGCTGCACAAACCATGAAAAAAGGCACTTCTGGCCTGTGCAGATTCACTGTGTCAGCACAGCACATCCTGAGTTTTCTGGATTGATTTTAGAGAAAGAACCTGTCAGACATCTTGGTAGACAAGCTACCCAAGGCGAGAGCAAGGTGAATGATCACTACCTCTATAACTCTGCCATCAAAAGCAGTCCAAGCCTTGAAAATCTGAATTTTTTTTAAATGCCTTCCTTGACAATTTCCTCTTTGACTAGCAATAGTACTGGCACAGTTTCTTTGTCACTTCTCTGATTTGTTTGCCAAAAAGTGCTGCAGCAGAGATCCTGCTTCAGGATGACAAGAATCTCAAGACACCTGGAAAATGTTTTGCAACACTGACAAGTGATACTAAATAAGAGGTTGTGTCAAACAGCATTAAACAGGTTTGGGAGGGTCACTCCTTGACTTTAGGTTTTTGACATTGTCTGAAATCGCTCAGCTCTTTCCTCCTCTGCACTCTGCTGTCATTAGAATGCCATGAAAGTGTCTGGCTTTGTAACTACAGCTATTCTATTTCAGTATTTTGTATTCTGCAGCTCTTCCACACAAGCTGCTGGGACCACAATTCCTATATAGCATCCAGCTAAATTCCAGACGTCACAAGGTTATTATAAATAACAGTCAATTCATTGACAAAGTGAGAAGGGATGACTCAGATTCACTGACTTTTACTGACCAGACTGTACATTCCACAGCTGTATTTGGTGAATCTTGACTTCTAGTTCCCCTTTGAACTTGCCTGATATTTGCTAAATTAAATACAAAATTAGGAAACAAAATCTAGTCCCAAATTTTAATAATTCATAACTCAATAACTGTCATCATTATCCATAAATCACACAACAGCCTTTATGTTCTCAATTTAGAGCTTGTGCAAGAACTTTCAACACAGCAGTGATACTAATTGCACATTGACTCATCTGTGTTCCCTTGTATTCTATCTGATGCACTCAGAATGCTCTTCCTGGAAACATGCAAGAGAGGAAAACTACTAAATATCAAGGATAACAGGACATGTGAAAAACAGGAGGGAAAGAAGTCTTACTGCATAACCAGCAAAACTTGAGGGTTTTTTTTCATTATTTCAAGGTAAGAGTTATGTGAAAAGTTACAGACTACATTCATTCTACCACTAATGCAATCATTAGGTATCTTTAACTTAAACACTAAAGCTTCTACCAGAGAGATTAAAAATGTTTTTATAGAAGCTTTGGAAGAAAAATCTTTTAAACCAGGTTGTGTCCTATATTGCTACAGAGTAAGGAAAAGTCCTTTCCAGCTACATCTTTACTTCTATGTCTTCATGCCCCCTGCCCAGGTTTAAGGTTGGGCCTGTTGTTTAATCCATGACAAAGCCACGCTGTGTTCATGTGACAGCACAGACTGTGAGCAGGAGTTCCCTGCACCACACCCCAGCCTGGGGGGCCCTATAGTCACCTGTGCTCATGACTGACAGAATTGACAAGAAAATGTAATTAAATCTGAATTAATTACTTCTACATTAAATATGGAGGCTTTATACATCCTCTTGCCTCCTCAGCTGAAAGTGGTAAGTTAATAATGGCCATAAGAAACAGCATTTACTGTATGCAAGTTTCCTCCGAAGCTCTGAGCACAGAGATTTTCTCTTCCATACTGTTTAAATATAGATGAGTGGTTTTTCAAAAATGGTAGAATTATTCAGTTCTTTGTTATTGATAAAATACTCACAAAGGTCGCAGATGCAGCACTTTATAGATGATAAATATTCCCAACAGGAAAATCCACTGAAAAAAAGCTACTCTGACCTTTTATCCATTGCAAAATGACTTCCCAGGCAGTAACAGCCCCATTTCGTTTGGTTGGTTTTTTTGTTTGTTCTCCCATGAACTTCAAAGAGCTATTTCATTAGTCATTCCAGGGGAAAAAAATAAAACAACTCAGCAACATTGCTAGTAAAATTCAGGAAGATATTGCAGATAATTCCTGCTGCGGAAAAGAAAGCAAAGCACTGTGCATGGAGAGAATCAGTGAAATCAGGATGTCCTTCAAAAAATTACTGCTTCATTATTTGTAACCTCTTACATCCTTTGGTTTCTAGTCAAGCCATACCTATCCAAACTATTTCTCTATATTTACATTAATACATTCATCATACACCTGCACCCCAACATGTGCAACTATGTATTATTTGCACAAAACCAGAAGAAATATAATATTAAAACAAAATCTTATTATTTATAAGCCAAATTCAAAACTTGTAAGACTTTTAAAGCTTATTTTCACTGGCTTAAATGTGACAGTGGGTGAAGGCATTGCACACAAGTGCTGACAGTGCTGGTTTGTTGTACCACACCATCAGGAGCGCTACATGCACAGAATATTTTACAATAAAAACCTGGAGGTACTCTGGAGCACCTTAAAATGTTAATGATGCCATCTTTTGTACTAGACAAGTAAGCTTAAATCCAACCCCCCATGCTCTAAGACAAGGAAAATATTGTCAGCACTAGTCAAGAAACACACAAAATTAGGTAAAATAGTTTTCCCTTAGGAAGCAAGCCTGCAGCACTATGATCCAGCATTTGAGGACACTCCAGGTATCAAAGTTGCAAATATGTCATTACAAAATACCACATCAAAATCCAGGAGGGGTTATTGCTCTACAAGAACAGAAGCCAGAGCAGATGATTTCACTCTTGGGTGCAGTGGCCACAAGCACAGCTCACACTCCTGGTTTGGAAGTAACAGCTCTCAATCAGCTCCATGGACAGGACGATCTTCTGTCAAGTGCTTGCTAATTACTATCAGGAGTCAAGGGGCAGGCTTAGGCTTGCCATGAAAGGTAATCCTGACACCTTGGCTGAGTGTTAGGTAAAGGCCAAAGTCTTCCTCACACACCAAGAGAGCAAAGTGTGGGTGCAATCCAGTTTCAGCACTTTCTGGCAGGGAATGACAGCTCAGCTCCAGTTTCTCCATTTGCTTCCTGCACAACATGGGGTGGATGGTGTTTTTCTTACCAGTTTGGGCCCTAAAGAGAGACTGTAGCATCACAACTTATAAACACCAAGTTGAACACAAGGCAGCAATTTCCCCAGAGGCATTAGAGCCTGACAGGCCTTGGATGCAGTGATTTTTGCTTACTACATTACAATGGAAACATCTTTTAATGCATATCCTTTGGGTCCTATATTCCTGTAACAGCTTTGTCTCTTCAACTCAGTCTAGCACAATCTTACCAAGCAATCACCTGCCAATTAAGAACACCTAATAATCATGATATTTGATTGGCTGGCTAGGGTGATATGGCTGATCTATTCATTATTAGTTATGGCTCACACAGGTCTTCACCAGAAATACTGGTTCCACACAGTCTGTTGTGATAAAAATACATTTTTAAATGAACTCAGCATCTCACACGAGCTCTTTTACTCACATATGCCTATCAAATCACCTGCATGTCTTTGCTGACTGGAAGTGGCCTATGCACTTGAGCAAAGGCTACATACATAAGTGAGAGACAACGGATCTAGACTTCCTTTTTCATGTTTTATTTACACAGACTTGTGATTCTTTTATGTTAAACATATTGTTAACACTTTTCTTTAGCTGTTCCATTTATAATTTATTCATATAAAGGATGTTATAGCATCCTCTTATTACATGAAGAGCTTCTGGAGTTCTGGGATTACTGTCAATGAAATCTAGGGATTATTTGGGTTATCCATGAGTGAATTCCCTCCTTCTCAGTGAGCAGATTCACTTAGAAGACATTTGTGCATTCTTCAAGTTTCATTTATAGTTCTCCACTTGAAGAGCAGCAATGCAAGCCATCCATAGGAAAAAAAAATCACAGAAACAAAACAACCAATCACTCAAAAGAAAAAAAAAACACAACACCACCACAAATCCCAAAAAATAAGGAAGAGACTGAAAAATATTGAACCTTAGAGAAATCTAAGCCTCCAGACCCACTGGACTGAGCCAGACCCACTGGACTGAGGAATAGAAATAAGCAAACCAGCTGCCTATGGCATAAAAGTTCCTTTAATCTGTAATCTGATCTCACCCCAAGCAGCGATAAGATGAATTTTTAGCAAGACTGTGGGTTAATGTATATTGGCATAACCCTATAAAAAAGCTGAGAGTCCATCAGAGGCCCTAAATAGCAGTATATAGATACAATGCATCTGTTAAAGAGAACAGGGCTTGTGCACAGCTTGAGAAGGAGCTGATGTAGGGTTCCCCACTCCCAAAACACCAGTGTGCAGCACAGAGCTCTGTGGTGCCTGACTTGCAGCACTAACAGTGGCAGAGCAAGGCTGCCATGCCCCTGTGCTGTGCCCTGTGCCAAGGCTGGGAGTACAGGAGCTCTGAGCAGGTTTCTGCCAGGCCCTTGCACATCCACATCAATCTGTACTGGTTGATAGTTTCAATAATGCATTATAGCCACAAATCAAGCATTGCAAGTTGTCAAGAAAACTTGAAGTTTGCACAGCTGCAGTTTTACCCAAATCACTTCACTGCATATCAGATTTTTGGATCAAGTCTCAATGTTTGACAATGCTGTCTCCATGGCCCTCTGAGAACTTGCAGGCCCCCAACATTGAAATAATGAAAACAAAGCTACCACTTTCTGCAAAGAATCAAGATTAGTAAACTTGCAGAAAGATTTTTGTGAACTGAAGGCACTTGAACTAAAAAGATAAAAAGGGATGAGAATGTGCTTGTGCTACTCTGCAAATTATTCAGAGGCTCATTGTTAGCATTGTCTTCTGCAGGTAATCTCATGCCAACAGCAACTGGTCTGAGTGCAAATACTCTTTGTCCTCCCACCAGCAGCAAGGAGCCAGACACATTAAGCAGGGAAGCAGACATTGTAGGTACAATAAGAAGTTATAATTGGAAGCTACAGTACAGTAGCCTTAGATGAGGGATCAGTGCTTTTGCAAACAGGCAAGGACAGGAGATACATCTGTCTCTGTACACTTTATTGAAGTATGATTCAAAGTGCAGTGTTGGTGGTTTAACATAAATGCAACACGTTTTTATAATCCTTATCAAACATTCACTCACTAGATCAGCATAAAGCACAGCTTATTAAAATGGATAAGAGGGGATTATGTGATTCCCATTGTGAAGAAATAAAAAGTATTTAAAATACAGAGGTTCTTTAATCTGTTGCTCAGAAGTCACCATGCACATTGCTGATGGAACAATGTGTGTGCATCCAACTTTTAATCACACAGGTCCTGACAAAGAGAATAGTAAAATGATTCTTTCCAGCACACAGGATAAGCTGTTAACAATGTAATCCTGATTGCATGTGAAACTTTAATGATTTTCGTTTGGTTACTGTATAAGTATTTAATTACAGTTTGCAAGTTTTAACAACAAGGATGAGATTTCAGAGTCTAAACCCTCATTCTAAAGTTTTGTATATCTATTTTGGGCATAAATAGTGTTTCCTAACAAAATTTTATGTGATTTCTGAGATTTAGTGAGCAAATCAATCAAAATTTGAGCACTCACAAGAAAAGACCACATTTTTCCACAAAATCATATCCCAAATAAAGACATCTCTGTTAAAAGAAATAGAATATTCATCAAGACTAAGCTTAAAAAAATCAGATAACAGTTCATAATATTTCCTTCATTTAGTGAGAGAGGGTATTATAACTTTAAAAATTTTCAAAGGTTAGATTTCTATGGCTGCGCTATTTTTAAAGATATATTTAGAAAAAAGTGAAAAGAAAAGGGAAGGGACATATCTCTTCTTGGGAAATGTTGAGGAACCTGCCACAGACTCCTCAACAAACTAAGCAGAGATGATGTCTTGAGACAGTTACGTAGGACTTGAGACATACCTATATGACTAAAAAATGCACTTTAAAGAGCTCAAAGTTGAATAGATTCCCACATTAGATTTTATCCAGGCTTTGTTTTCAATAAAAGCTCTCCTTTGTTTTGTCACAGGTTGACTCAGGCTATGAGCTGACAGACACTTGAGAAATATTCAAAATGATGATGCACCAAAAAATCTCAAAATTTTGTTTAATCTGTGACTTCTTTCACAGAAATAAATCAAGTCTTTACCATGTGTAGCTTAGATAGCTGTGACATCCTAATCATGTATCAATGACCAGCAAATTTCTCAAAACTCATATAGTGGGTAAGAACAGTTCCTGTACTGCTGTGGTGAGTTAGCCTTCTGGATGAATTCACTGACCCATAGTTAAAATGTTTAGCAATCAAGTATATAATTAAAGCTTCTTCACAATATATGGTTAAATTCAGAGAAGAAAAGGTTAGAGGACATTATGACTCTCATGGTTTTTTCAGGTCAGTAGTAAATTCTGGTCTAACTTAGACGAAACTTTTCACACAAGTTTGTATTTTCCAAATCATACCTAGGGGAAGTGGTTTTGCTAAAATTACAAGTGGGATCAGAAAGAAGCTGAGGACATCACAGTAAAGAAAAGATAATAATATGACAGTGTTCCTGCATAAAGGGAGTTTTACTACTTTCACATATTTGTGCTTTCACATTGGTTCTGAAAATAAGCTGATGCCTTCAGCAGTTATACTTGCACTTAAATATCCTTTGATCACTCAGAATTTGTCTTGTGACTGGGAGCAAATTAGAAGAGAGTGCTTTCAATTTACATTATCCAGACAGCAGTTAAAAAATAAATACTGTAATAATGAATCCTAATAAAATTATACCTTCCTTAAAATGAGGTCATACCAACATGCTATCACCAGATGGATTCAATTTTGTATTAAACCTAGGAAAACAGGAGAGCTCAGCACAAGAAATTAGTCCTTTTCAAGAGCCAGTGGTGTTGATAGAAGTGTATATGCTGTTGGCAGAACCCTCTCAGCAGCGCTCTACTCCAGCCCAAGGGCAGAACAAACAAGAGCAAGTCATTAGTGAAACCAGCTGCTCCACCTGCCCCCACAAGTTTATACAAACAGAAAAGGAAACTGTGTTAACAGCTAGAAAGTGCCATCAGAAATAGCAACACCTCCAGTGAAGTGACTGGCAGGGCCAAGTCTTTTGACCAGAGAGATGTCCTGATGGACTTCTGACCCTTCAGCACTGTAAGAATGAGGTAACATCTCCAAATATAAATTCAAATGTTAGTCATGGTCTTTTTAAACACACTGCAACTTGAACTTTAATTGCTGTTTCTTTAGCATTAAAGGTAAGTACATTTTAGCTCTTCCACCAAGAAAAGGAAAATACACTGCCATGGCTCAAATCACCACAGGTTGGAGAAGCAAGTGGAACAACTACTTTTCATGGTCTCTACAGTAACACACCACTCATGTCTTTGGAAGAAATTGCTTTAATTTTGTACACTGCTCAGCACAAGTCAGTAGTTTAATTTTTGCCCTGTTTGTTGCATGAAGAGAGCCAGTAGGAGCAATGCTGAGCTACCCAAGCCTGGCAGCACTTAAATCAATTCTGTCTTTTTGTTAATCTTTGAAGAGTTAATTCTTCAGGTGAAACAGCAAACAGTATTTTTTACTTACATTGATAAAATAAATTATCATAGGGCTACTTTATTCTTAAATATTGATTTTAGAAAGGGAATGTATGAGTTCCTTGATAAACAGACTAGAACATCAATCATGTAATTTACTCTGACATTGAATGAGATACGATGTCAAAAATGGGAGTTTCTGAAGGTGGCAATTTGTTGATTAAGACCAACAATACACCACAGAGTCCACACAGCAGTGAACTCCCTACCTCAAATCACTGCTGTTTTCATTGTGAGCCAAACATCATGGCCAGTGACCAAAGCAGTGTATGAGGTCGTGAGCTAGATTATGTTAGTGAACCAACATTATTATTTAATGCTAACAAAAGCCATGGTGGTAGTTATAAGTCCTTGCTGCTTTAAAGTGGAAAACACAAATCATGGTAAATCTAAAAAAATTTAAGTGTTTCAAAACATGTTTTAATAAAAATTTTGAGCAAAAAGGAAGATCTGAAATAGAAAGCAACACAAACCTAAGTTGGCAACAACTCATATTCATTTGAAGAAAAAGAACACACGTCTTAGACCAGGTCCTTTGTAACCTTGCCATAATTTTGGGTTTGTATGTTTTATTCATTTCAAGAGGTGGTATTAGCCACATAATTATTGTTGTAATTCATTCCTTGTGTTGCTATGGATTAAACAGTAACTTATCTGTAGTAATTATGCAATAGACTGTAACTACTGAAATATGAATACTGCCAGTTTGTCCCACTGTGTTTCAGATCTGCTACATAATTTTTAATGTTCACAACAGTGCAGTAATTGAATTACAGAACATTAGCCACATGATTATTATGATTGTAAACTGCTATCAAAGGGAAGACTGTAATAAGACTCCAAACTCTGAAGTTATGAAGTTCAAACCAGCTGTATCTGTCCCCCTCTTACACTGCCTCGTTTCATCACTAAGATAGCCATTACTTCTTTCACCTGCAAAATTTCAGCACACACAACCAGCCTTATCTTCTGAAAGAGTTTCATGGTTCCAAGCTTTAAGTTTGATTTTGATGCATCCCACATAAATCTTCCATGTTGCTAAATTGGCCAAGTTTCCAATCCTGAAAAAATTTAATATCTTGATTTGAATGAGCCTACCTTCAAGAAGCATTGAGCAGATGTCTACCTGCTCCAGGTTATCAAACTAGGATCCTGGTGGGATTCACTTGACCCAATGTCAGCTTTAGGTTGGATACCCAGGCTAAAGCAGACATACAGCTTCAACATACACATACAGGGAAAAAAGCCCAAAACACTTCAGGGAAGAATTCTTCACAAAGGAATGTGTTTAAGAACCTGCAAGTAGATGTTCTTGAGAAATATTTCTGTTGAGGTGCTTTGGTTAAAACCCCATTTTTCTGGTTAGTTAGGGTATGCAAAAGTCTCAGCATAATTTTGATCCCATAGTATTGGTGAACAAAGGTCATTATCTTCTATAGTTTCTTACATGTACTGCAACTGAAATACAAAATCAGCAATCCAAAGAGACTGCCCATTTTGACTCTGAAAGCATCATAGTCCAACCTAAAAGCCCATTTTATGTCACTGTTTAATTGGGAAGACTCTATCCCCAGAGTTTTACATCTTAGATAGGATATTATCCTCATTAGTCATTTGTTGCATTTTTTTTTACAAGACGAACTAAATGCCTTGCATCAGAAGAACATGACTAAGAATATAATTGAAATAATTACTTTTTTAAAGACTTCTACTAAGTAAGACTTCTACTGGAGTAATCTCAGGATTACTTAAATATCAGAAAGACATGTAATGTAGACCTGCATGAGCAAAGAGAAATCAGTATAGAAACAGCAATTGTGAACTCTTCACCCTCTGAGGCTTTCTACATCTAGCACCTCTGGGTTGTTCTTCCACCACTACACAACTTTCATGAGTTCTTTTAATGCATGAAACTGCAGATTATTTGTGGTGAATAAAGCCCTAACGGATTACTCATTGTTAATTAAATAACCTGATTCTGTCCACTGAATCTAATGCATTATAGTATTTAATGTTTGTTTGGTAAACTGCTTTGCTAAATGCTCCTTTGACTTTTATTGGTAATAAACATTAAGCATTTATGGCCTGTGAAAGCAGTTTCACATCTAGCTTATGCTGTTACTATTTACAGTTTGTTAATGAAATACCATTAACTTGCTCCAAACTGCAACTTGTTTTTGTTCTACTCCTTAACTTTTATTATATAGCATATAGAATAAGTCAATGGAAATCACATGAGCTATAAGAAACAATGGTACTTGTTACAAAAAAAAACTTTACATTGTCAAATCCAAATATGTTCTTAACTATATAAAGCCTCAACTAGTAATTTTTTTCCTTTTTATTCCTGCTTTTGCTATATGTACACTTAGATTTATTTGCATGTGCCATTCCCAGTCTCTGTTGCCTGCAAAGGGAGGACATCAGTTCCATGGGTACCCAGGAAAAATGCATTTGAGACACATCTGTAGAAATCCTGGCTCAGTGTAAAATTAAACCTTTACTGTGCATGACAGTGGCTTCACACTACTGCAGCTATCTGAACTTAGTTGGTAAAACATGCCTGCTTAAAAATAATAACCTTTCTTCCTCCCTCCACAAAAATAGACACATGCTTCTCTTTCTCTGTACTAACACAACACAGCTCCTGAGAGCCCTTGAAATTTAAGAGCAGCAGCCTGTGTGTGCAACTGATTTGTGTTGCTGCACTGAACAAGCAATGCATTTTATCTGCCAGGGGTATAAAATACAGGGTTCTGCCAATTTAACAGTCTCCTGTCTGTCATGTGCAGTGGCAAACAACTCAAGTGAGCCTAACTCCCTATGAGGAGGAAGCATGTGCTGTATTTAGAGGACACACAAACATTGTGCTTTTCAGGATAGTTCCTCTGCTTTTGCATTTGTTTTCAAATTATTTTCTTTGACTGCTAGATGTGTCCCACAAACACATTATTGAATATATTGTGTAATCATCCTCTGTGTTTATCAGCTCAGTCTGTGTCCACAGAGGGGAACACACTGCCCAACACTTATGTTCTCTTTGCAACACAGACTTGAAAAGTTAAAAAAATGATTTGGTCTTTCTGATACATTTGATTCCTATAAAGAAACCATTAGTGTGACAGTGCAGTTTTCTCTAATGGAAATGGTTGAGTGATTCATTATTCTCCTACAGAAATATCTAGTTTTGTTTAAAAAATTCATTAAATAAATGAGATGGCAAGAATTCAAGCTGTTGTGTGCTTAAGATCAACAACACATCTATCAAGCAATGAACACTATGATTTCAAAAGAGCTGACATTTCAGGTAGGCTGAGGGGACACCTTCTTGCTCTCTACAATTAACTGAAAGGAAGCTGTACCTGGGTAGGAGTCAGCTGCTTCTCCAACTAGCAAGCAACAGGAGAAGAGGAAGTGGCCTCACATTTCATCAGGAAGGTTTAGAATGGATATTAAGAAATGT
This sequence comes from Euphonia xanthogaster, assembly GCA_034509185.1. Taxonomy (NCBI): domain Eukaryota; kingdom Metazoa; phylum Chordata; class Aves; order Passeriformes; family Fringillidae; genus Euphonia; species Euphonia xanthogaster. The sequence goes on from JAYDZK010000233.1 coordinate 10,768,861, forward strand.
TTCTTCACCAAAAGAGGTGTCAAGATGTGGAGCAGGCTGCCCAAGGCAGTCACCACACCTCTGGAGGGATTTAGAGATGTGCAGATGTGGCACTTGGACACGTGGTTGAGTGGTGGACTTGGCAGTGCTGGGTTTACAGTTTATTATCATAAAGGGCTTTTCCAGCCTAAGCAGTTCTGTGATTCCATAAGGGCAATACTCAGATAAGGAGGTGCCTGTGGGGCACCAGGCAGGGCTCAGAAGGGTTCCAGCCTCAGAGCAGCACAGCTGCTGATGCCAACAGAGCCCAAGTGCAAGGCCCAGGGCTCAGCCAGGCCACCACCTGCACAAGGAAACAGAAACCACCAAGGAAGCACAGACCAGGGCTTCAGAGGGAGGGTTGTCCTTAGGCTTCTGTTTGGGTGGCTTCAGTGGCATTTTAAGGTCTCCAAATTTGCATCATTGCCTTTGGGTACTGCTCAAGGGCAAGCAGTACAACCTTCTCCTTGGCTGATTTACTGAGCTGTGATTTTTTTGCTTGAAGTTCTTTTTATTTAATATTGATTATTGTAGAGTGCTGTAAGGTAACAGCATGAAAGTGTTATTAAATTACTGGTAGGGTACATTTTATCTTTGAAAAAAAAAAAAATGTTTGCATGTGAAGGTTTTAATCTTCATGAACAGCTCCATGAGAAGTGTTAAGTGCAACATTGAGAAATTCTGATTTTTAGGCTCAAGTCATACAATCATAGAGAAGAAAAAAAACTATTTCACATTCTTCTATGCTCCTACCTCCCCAAAATCCAGGCAGAAGTAAGCTAAGAGATGTCTAAAAGAAGCTAATCTATTCTTAACCTTGCTTCCTAAGTGACAGCAAAACTAAATTGAAGCAATCATGAATCATAGGAGGATCAGGGCTGAGTAACTAATTGGCCTATTTTCTGTACTGTCAGAATCCTCTCGAGCAATTTTCCTCAATTATAACTGCAAATCAGCATGTTATTTCCTCCTCACAAACTACCCATTGCTGAGGGACTAACTAGGTGTCCCAGGATATTTCCTGATCTATTGCTGGAGACCAATTCCCACTGTTAAATAATTACAGAAACTTCAGAGTCCCGTGTTGAAGGGCAAAAAGAAGAAAAACCCTTTCACCCAGAAAAAGAGAATAAGCCTTATTTTCAATAGCAGGATTTCCCTATAATTGGGCATCTTCTTTGATCAAAGCTAGGGACAGCCTCAACAGAAGATTCTCAACACTTGCTCTTCAGATATTGATTTCCCTTCAGTATGAAGGCTATAATACCAAAAATATGCCAAATGTAGGGTCCATGGGAAAAAAGGACAGCAGTTATTCACTGCTATTGTTCAGGAAGATCAAAGATTATCAAACTTGCATTCAGTGACACCAAACAAGGGAAATTGGTGACTTCTCTGGCTGGCTGCTCATCGCACATGTACATTCCACCTGCTATTTGTATTCTTCAAGATGCATTATTAGGTCTATTATTTAGTTAACATCAATTTGCCCTTGTAATAGCAAATATGTAATGGAAACACAAAACCTCATCTATTATAAAGAAGAAAAAACACCTCAAAGAGATCACTTTGGAAAAAGGAAGGTCATAGAACAATTGACCCTTCTAAAACATGCTATCCAAATTTCTTCACTTCAACCAGACTATAAAATATACAGTTTAACAAAACTGATCTGGAATAAAATGTAGGAAAAAAAGGTTAAAAACATCAAATTCCTTATTCATTTCAGAGCAGGGGTACTTCACTGGATGACAAAGCATTTGGGTCTCCCTGGTGACAGGTCCAGAAGATTCACCCTGACCTGGCAGGACAGTGAGGAAAACCTACATATAACAGCCTTAGGGCTTTTGTTTGCTTGCTTGTTTTTAAAATCTCTCCCACTACTAGCAGCTTGCCTGCCCAGGGGCTGAGCTGGATTTGCTTTCAGAGCAATTCCTTCTGGCTCATTAGTAATGACAGGCTCATTTTCCCCAGTGACACCAGTGCTAGTGCCACAGAGGCCTTTACTCATCTTTCACACACACTTGACATGAGAGAAGAATTGTTATAAGTAGTATTCAGGCATCTTTCTTTGTTGCTTGAGCTGAGAAAGAGATTTTGGATTCAGCATAAGTAGTACAGCTTCAAACCCATCCTATACCACATAAAGTAATGGCTTAGAATTGGAAGAACTTTGATCTCAGGGAGTCAAGAGCTTAAAAAAAAAAAAAAAGCCACAAAAACCCATAAATTGTGTGTATGCATATGTGTGAATTATCTTCACATTCTTTTCTCTATCACAAAGAGTTTAACTTTTCCCAACAGTGCTCTCAGTGGTGACATTTTAAAATTTTTTTGGTAGGGATTTTTTTTTGGTTTTTGGTTGGGATTTTTTTTTGGTTTTTGGTTGGTTAGTTGGTTTTTGGGATTTCTTTTAAGTAGGCAGCTATGTATAAACTAAAAGGAAATAGATCATTGGAAAATCACAGAGATACTAGAATATATTTAAGGTTTCTTAGTTCTCAATAGCTATTGTCCTGTCACACTTAGAACAACTCAGCAGCCAAAGCTCCACCATTGCTGTCTGGGAATAGCTGAATGACCACCAGCATCTCCAAGAAGGTCTCCTGCACTTTGCTCAAAGTCGTGCTGCACTAGAACCTTTGCTGAAGATTGGGCTATTTATTACCTCATGTCCTGTTTTAATTTGGTCTAGTGAGATTCTGGGAGTTTCTATAGTATTAGAATAGTACTTCTTCATAGTGTAGAGTAGCAAAGGGACTACCCTCTTCAGATCAGCTTGAACTGTGCCCCAAAATTTTCAATTTTTAAACCCCATTGAAATATCCACCAAGTTTCTTGGTGGTGCATTGCAGCTCTCTAATACAGCACCTACCATGTCTGGAGGAGGAGTTTCATTGAAGGTGGTAAAATGGTCATGCGTTAATAACTTCAGATGGCCTTGATTCAGTAATTTCTTGAAAGTAAAAGCTGTGCTATGGTCATAATCTGTGTTCAAGGAACACTTTTTACCCTGTCCAGTTAAGAAATAGAAGAATGTTCATCTGAGGTCAACAGGGAAAACATTTGAAGACAAAGACAGAAATTATCTAAATAATACTTCAAACATATATCATCTGCCAATTTTTCTATGTCCTTCAATTTTATTGTATTTTGGCAATGAGCCATTGCAGCTCCATAGCAGCAGCTTTTATTCAGCTGTGGACCACAGGGCACAGAATCCCCTTTTCTCTTGGCCTGTAGGGAATTTCAGACATGCATAAAAAAAAAGAAAGCAAGCATAACACTATTGACTTCAGTGATGTTTTGATGTTTTGCTGGTAGAATAGAGTATTATTTAGCTTAAAGCAAGTGAATGTGAAATCTAATCAAGAGAACTGCAAGGAGAGCCCAGGATTTACAGCTCTCTAACAAAGATGAGCTGACAGAAGGTTAAATGATGTAACTTCTGAAGTACTAAAGCATTGTCTGATGGGGGAACTGCAGCACTGGAAAGAAGATGCCTTGATCTCATGCACAGAAGTAGGAGGTGTGATGGAGATTTCAGATCTAAAACTGTTCAAAATTTCTCCCAGGAGAGTAAGAGCACACAGAGCACCAGAACCATGGCAGAACACCACACCTAGGCTCGCATACTTTGCCAAGAACCAAGGCTGCCCAGTGGATGCACTACTTGTTGGACTCTGATAACCCCCATCAGAACCTCCCAGTCTGACTGATCTGTACTGTGCCTTCAAACTGTCAAAGCAGAAAACACCTATAAAGGGACCAGTATTTAAGGAGACCATTATTGTCACTCCATTTAGAAAAGTGCAACAGAAAGCAGCATTAAACTTTAGGCTGACAGAGAGCAGGCTTAAATTGGATGGCAGGAAGAGTTCTTCCCTGTGAGAGTGGTGAGGCCCTGACAGAGGTTGCCCAGAGAGGCTGTGGATGCCCCATCCCTGGAAGGGTTAAAGGCCAGAATGCATGGGCCCTTGACCCTAGTGGAAGGTGTCCCTGCCCATGGCAGGAGGAAGCAACTGATGGTCTTTAAGGTCCCTTCCACCCTAAACCCCTCTGTGATTCTACAGTTTGCTGGAGGAGGCAGATGAACTGTAAATTCACAATTCAGAGCGTAGGATGATGCAAATCAGGACATGTGCTGCTGGGATGTCAATCTGTACTGCAGAAGTCAGAAATCAGAGCTAGCTTTGAATGGTATTTAAGCTCTCAAACTGTGCTACTGAATCATGCATATTCATCTTGTTTGTTTTTCTGATCATTTTTTAAATGTGCTTATCAATCGATTGCCACAACTATTTGTCATAAGCTCCAATATTACTGTCACACACATTAGCTCCTTGATGCCAACCAAAGTAAAGCTGATTCCAGCTTGCTGCTCCAGGACAAGGATCTGGAGACAGCCCTTGCAGCCCCTCCACTCCTGCCCCACACACAGTGGGCAACAGAACCATACAGATGACAAACATGGAACTAGATGATAATGGGGCTCCAACCTCTGTTCCTCAGATCTTCCCCCAATGGCTGCTTCTAAACAAGGGCTCTGGCAATAGATATCTTTTTTTCCTGCAATCTAGCCAGTTCAGGGTCTGGCCTTACATGTTGAAGCCTCCTTGTTTAATTCACACCCATGAAAACAGCTGTAGAATTTGAAATTGTTCAAGAAGATTAATTTGAATAGTTAAAGAAGCTCTGGAGTAGAATTCACATGAGGCAGCAATGCCTGTAATTGTTCCTTCTCAGCACTGTGTGTCATATAATCCTATCTCTCACCATACCATCAGCGCTGTGCTGAGCAAAGCAAACTAACAAACTGCAGCTCAAGCCTTTTATACTGCAAACCATCGCAGTCACACTAAAGTTCATCACAAATGGTCATACTGATTCATTAAAAGCCGTTACTGCACTGGAGGTTAAAACACTTGTGTGGCTCACCTTCTCTAGGGGTAAAAGCCTCCATCTCACCAGAGCATAAATCATGATAAAGCCTTCTAAAAAGAAAACAAAACTCTCCTCAAAGAGTTTGAATCTGGTTTTTCTGCTAATTTTTTGCCAATGTTGCCACAGTCATAAGCAATGTGTCTTCTAATGTTCCCTCCTCCATAAAGCACAGACTGTGCATGTGCTGGCACCAGACCAACACCACGCTGGAAGAACATCATATGGCAGAGAAGCTCCCACATGGATATCAACAGTTACCCCCAAGCTCAGAGAATAGGCTGGGGGAACTGAGAAAGTTGAAAGACAAAGGCCCTTTTGTCCTGCTTTCCAGACAAAAAGCTCCAAGGTTAAGTACAGGATGGTTCAAGAAGTGTTTGGACAATGCTCTCAGATACCTGGAGTGACTTTTGGGCTTGTCCAGAGCAATGCCCAGAATTGGACTCAAAGATTTCTTTCCAGATCAGGTTATTCTGTGATTTTTTCCCCAGGTTAGTATTATTTTGATAACAACCTACACTGATTTTTTGTATGATATTGCTCTCTTCAGCTTCCACTGTGTTATGTGCATGTGAATGCAATGACTCACACACCAGAAAACACTTCCCTGAGATCACCACCAGCAAAAATATAATACCGCCTTTCAGGGCATATGTTAGTATTTTAAAAACCCCTTAGTTTGCTCTTTCATTTTCTGGTATTAGTGGCATCTATTGGATCTTACCTCAACTAGAATGTTTACATTTTATCTCCACTAAAGTGCAATACAACAGAACAAGTGCTAGGTGACACTTCCCTTCTCTCTTGCATGCAGTTACCACCAGCTTAAGTGCACAAAGAAAGCCAAAACATTGCTGCACTATTTCGAGAGAAGTTAGAATTTACACCAATGAACAAATCCAAGAAATGAATCAGTGTTTTCCCTGCTTGAAAAAAAAGAAAAGCTCCATGGCCCTGAGTGTACCAGTAGCCTTTGACCACTTTACCTGAGGCTTACATGACAGCAGCCCTCCCCCAAAACAGCCCTTGCCTTGGGCTCCTGCTTTGCTGCCTCAGTGGGACAGCCCCACTTGTGCTACTCCATCTCAAAGGACTCCAAGCATTCCTCCCTAAAAATATCCTTTTATATATGGTGTCACGTCAAGTGTGTACTAGCTGTGTGCATAACAACAGCTGTAGACAACAGTGATTCAATAAAATAAGAAAATCTATAAATGGCATCACCTTGCATTAAACTTTTGACTCGAGGTGAACGTGGAGCAGACTTGACATTCACAGTTATTCAGGTCAGACATTTAACTCTGCATGGTCCAGGTCCATCTCTCCCCAAGGAAAGGCTGCTCTCTCCTAATGAATGCATATGCTCACTTTACATTCTCCCAAAGCCAAAGGAGGTTCAGATTGAGCTTGGCTGATATCCAAGCTCAAGCTGCACAGAAACACGAGGTGACTGTGAATACACTAATCAAAAATGTAGAGTAAAGAAAGGAGCAGAGTATTATCTCTTAAGAGGGGAGTTTAATTCTGGTTTCTACCCTGATTTTATACCAATGTTGTCTCATAGGTATTAGCAAGGCTATTTCTAATCGCCCCTAATATGACAGAAAAGATAATTAGATTAAGTATAGCCAAAGCCTTTGACTTCTTTTGTGCACTCAAATGATAGCACCAGAATGCTAACAAAAACCATGTACTTCCTCAAATAATCCTTTTGAGTTCAGAAATAAATATGGGCAAGCAAATCTCAAAATTAAGACCCACATTTCAGAATAGGCAAGAAAGTGGGACAGAAATGCAACCCTTCACAGCTGGCAAAAAAAAAAAAACAAAACCAGAAATTTTTCCCTGTAAGGGTGAGTATAAAAGAATTAGGTATTTTTCTATTGATGAAGGTTTAAAGATTATGTTCAAGAGTTATAGATGATTTCTGATAAAGAAACAAGATGCCTAAGTGACCTGTGGCCAGTTTAGTTTTTAAAAAAAGAAACAAAATATCAATTTTAACCTCAGTACTTATGTACATAAATCAGTTCAATCTGAGCATACTTTGGATTAAACATAGGGGTTTTTTAGCCAGACCATTGTCTTATTCAACACACTTCCTATCCACATAACTGGAAAACCCAAAGTTATAAAGTGAACAGAACTTCAATAGTGCAAGACCTGAATAGCAGAAGGACTCATTTAACTACTTTGAAACATTAACTTTTGCATCTCTTTGAGTTCAAGATGGTCTGTGCACGTCCTGGAGATTTCTGCTGGGCTGAAGCTCTGCTCCTCCTCAATCTGTTGTAATGATACAACAGATGCAGATGTGTTTAAAACAGAAGAATATCTGACATTAGAGGCTTGTCAAAAGCAAAACCCAGACCCTCTAGGTGCCATCCACTCAAAGGTCTGACAGAGACCTAAAGCTCTGCTTGGGTCCCACCACCTGTTAATCTCCCTGCACAACTGCTTGGAGTCTCACTTCATCTTCCATGCTCCAATGTGTTTGATTTTTTTAGATGTTCTCATTGATTCCACTTAATGATTTATATATTACCTATAGTCTAAGTGAATTGGCATTTTTCTACTGAAGGTAAGACAAATTACAAAGGGAACCCACAGTGGGTCACATAAAACAACCACAGTGATCTCCAAGGAGATATGAATTGCCAAGTTGTGGAAACAAAGTAACCAAAGAGAAATAACACAACAGAACTGAAGGCAATTAGGGTGCTCCACATTATAGATTGAAACCCAAGGACCTCAGATTGATAAGAGTGGACTTGAAAACCAGTAAAGTTGTTATTAAAATGACAGACTGGCAATTTGTGTGCAACTGGTTGTTGTAACAGTAAAGTTCTACAGCTCTCAGGCTCTACAATTCCAGATGGGAACAAGGAGCAGAAGCAGCTGCATGGATGTAAGGGGCTCAACCTACAGAAACCTCTGCCAGTTCTCCATGCTAGTCTGAAAGACCTGAGGCTATAACTCCCTCTGAAGCAATATGGAATTAGCAAAATTATTTATTTTCCCAGAAGAACACCCAGTGCTCCAGGAGATATAGTAAAACAGCCTTTCCACATCAGAAGAGATGCTGTGCTGCAGCATACAATCCAAAAGAAAGGAAAACAAAAAAAATATTTATCTTGGTTAAATGATAGCTCAGCATGAATAATCCAAAACCAGGGAAAATGAAGTATTAATAGCAGATAATTTGTAATTCAATATAAGCATTATTATACATGGCATTAGAGGTGTTAGCATTTCACTAACAAGAGGAGAAATAATTCTTTGGGAACCACCATTTCCCTGTTCCTGGCTAAATAGGCCTTCTTTAGATCCCATCAGAGCAGTGCCTATAGTTCAACTTGTTTGCAGAAGTCATCTCTGTTTCTCAAGTAGGAAAAAATATAGTTATTAATTCAAAGGGGAAAAAGTCTAAAATAGACAGTATTTTCTTATGTATTGAATCAGGTAAGCTGGGGAAATCACAACATTTGTGTTGAAGTAGAATAAATGTTAAGAATGAGACAAGGTTCCAATGTAGAACCTTCTCATTATGGCAAGAATTAATGAGTCAGAGGCAACAAACACATGGGCATGCAGAGGGGAAGAGATGAGCACCCTTCCCCCAGGAGAGGTGCAGCCCACACCTGCTCTGCTCCCTCCAGCAGAGAGAACAGCTTGTTCACATAGAGTTTGGGAGCCACAGCCCTGCTTGGGCAGGAGGGCACCATGGTCCTGAGCTGAACACGCCCCAGTGAGAGCCCTGTGGCACAATCCCCCAGCCACAGGCCAGGAGAGCCCCAGCTGTGCCACCCCAGGGCCTCCTCCAAAACCCAGCGGTGCCTGATGGCAGCAGCACTGAGCAAGGCACAGCTGATTTAAGGGGATGCATGAAACACAACGGGCTTCCATTACAACCTGTCATCCTCTTAATGCCTTTCCTACATGAGAACCTATTGGAAAAACCCCACCGCTATAATCACAAATAAAGCCACAAATATGAAAACAAATAAAAGGTAAAGCAGCGCCCGCTGTTATTGCAGGGCACCACACACATTGAAGCCATAAAGAACGAGAGGGGAGGGAAGGAGGCTGCTGCAGCTCTCCCGAGTGCGCTGCTGTCCCCGTTAGTACCAGCAGCAGTACTCGGGGGGATAATTAAACTCTGGCTGCTCCCTTCTCCCCGCAGAGCAGCCCCGGCCCGGCCCCTCCTGCCGGAGCCGCAGCCCTGGTGCCACGGGCAGTGCTCAAACATCTCCTGCAGCCACTGGCACCTCCTGCCTCCTTCTATTACACCTCTCAAACATCAAAGCCGCCCTCATTCCAGCATTTACTCAGGAACCATTGAGGTTTCAGTGAAACCGGGAAGATTAATTAAGCGATAGCAAGTTTGAGCATGGGAGATGAATGATTAAAAGTTCTCAAGGTAAGAGCAGGTACTCTCTTTTCAGCAAATGGTACCTACTTATATTGATGAATTTCTTGCTCAGTGGTCTATAATGTCACTTTTAGATGAGAAGCTGGAGTGCTGTAAAGAGAAATTCTCTAAAAACTACTCTGCTGACATTGTAACACCACTTAAGTAGAAAGTCAGATAATGCAGTATCACTCAAATACTGCCAGACTGATAATATTTTTAAGCTATTGAAATGAAAGAAAGACTTCTGATTTATTTGTATTGCTGTAAAAATTATCAGAGCAGTTTAAAAAAAATTTGAAGTGCAGCAGTTCAAATTATTATGTTCAAGTGATATTTTCTACTTTTTTTCATTTACAAGCTGATCTGCACTTCTAAAAATTGCATGGCTGTTAGAAATGTGCTTCTGTCTGGTAAATTCTAAACGTGGCTAGAAAAGGAGGCGAGTTCAGACACTAGCAGCACAAGCTTTTCCATCCACAGCCCAGTTCTGCATCAGGAGATGAACTGAGAGGCAGCAGCATATCAGTGTCTCCACAAGATTATTTTCTCTGTGCTGAGCTCAGGGACCTGGTCCTGGAGAGCACATGGTGGTGGCAAGGGCTGCCTGGCACAGAGAGCACACAGGACAAATGACAGCATTTTGTATTGGAGTAGTGGCCAGGCAAGCTGGACAGAGAGAACAGGCTCAGTCTCCCATTAGTAATGGTTGCTGGTGCTATCCACTACTTTTGAATTCCCTATTTTATTAAAACTGATGGAAAATTTAAGTATTTCCAGTTCATCCAATCACACTGGAGCCATGTATACCTATTCACCAGAGTCATCTGAAGAGGGACAAAAGTAACCAACTGCTCCAAATTTCAGGCATTGCTGCTTTTCCTTTTTAAATCTCTTGCTCCACTATTTTTCATAGGTCAATAACAGGTCAAGCATCCCTAACTAAGCACAAACAACCCCCTGCTGTGCAGTGCAATGAGCCTCAGCTAGGAGTCAGCCATCGATGGAGCAATCAATAGCACACGTCTGAAGAAAGCACAGAGGTTGTAATATCATCTGTATGCCTGACACTTACCAGAGATAACATTAATCCCTAGAAGAAATCTGTGATACCTCTCAGTATTACTTTTTACCCAGAAGTATCCAAAGAATTAATTATAAAGTTGATTTTGAATAGTGCTTTAAACTGGAAATTACTCTAGAGTTTAAATTAAGCAGTAGATTGAAATGACTAATGGTTATTAACCAATAATTAAATAAAAGAGCTGCAGCTAGTGACTATAAAAAGGTTTGTGCTGCTTATCACCGTGTCCTGAGACAGGTGACTGATGCTGAGATGCTGAGTGTGTGCTAATTCCTGCAACATCTTCAGCAGTGGGGGCAGTGACATTCAGAGCCCCTCAAAATAACATCTCAGGCTATTTAAATCAGTAATTTTCAGCTGTTTCCCGAGACAGGACTCTATGAGACGACTCAAGAACTCACTCAGACATCAGCCACTTGGCTGCTCACACAGCTCCAAGCAACCTCTTGTTTATTCCCATCATGATGCAGAACAGGAAAGAGAGGAGAGAAAGTGAGCACAGAAAAGCTGTAGCAGCAGGGATGAAGTTCAGTCCAGTGAGGCATCTTGGACCAATTTGCCTTTCATGTAAAAAGCCCCGATTTACTTCCTGTCTGTTTGGAGATGTCATGGAGTAAAAATCTGCCTGCACGAGGAAAGAACAACTCCAGCAATGTCTTTATACCACAAACTTTCCTGTGCACTGCAACCTCTGGCACAAAACAAGAAAAACTGCTTGAAATTCATGCCTCCCAGAATCCTATCTATTGAATGCTTCTTGCCTTGCAGGAAGCTGGAACAATAGGTGAATCAAAGGCAGCAGAAAAATCACCCTGTCGGGGGCAGAGAATAGGAGCTGAGAGGCAAGCACCAGAAATAGCCCAAAAATTGATATTATTTCTGTAAAAAGAAAAATGTGAAGGTTGTGCTGGGGGGAGAAAGAGCGGGGATGGGGAAAAAAATCCCAGACAAGAACACTTGGTTATTCTGAAAAATCACTAAGGAATTTCAAATCTAGATATGTGCTCTGTCAGCTAAGCTGAATTATATGCCTGAACATGTTGGATGTTATGGTCAAAATAAACTACTGATTTGCTAAAAAACTATAAAATCACAATGTATTTAACAAAAAAAATTCCATTAACTTGATTTTTTAATTTTTTTTTAGCCTATAATATCCATTCATCCAAAGAGCCTCACTATCCCATGATGTCCTCAGCAAAAGCATCCTCCAGTGATTCCAGCTGCAGGGGGAATTTGCTTATTTGCTTTACAGGGGGATGCTCAGGTCCCACAGACCTGCCTTACACCCTTGAATCCTGTACAGCTGCAACCTCTTATCAGAATGCAGAGTGGGGGGAAAGAGCAGTTTCTGGCTGTTTTTTCTTACTCAAATTCTACACAGAAACCTTATCAACAAGCTGGCTCTGTCACTCAGGTACAATCTGTGATGGTGATCTCTATTTTATTAAAAGGAAGGCTAATAGCATTAGAAGTGGCCAAGTCAAGAACTGGAGTGCTAGAAAATATCAGAGGTTGGCACTTTTAGCTTAGCCCACCCCTCTTGGGACATATAACAATATACCATGATTTAAGTGTGCTTAGTTTATCATTTATCGTTCCAGAAAGGCTATTTTCCCTAGTCAGACCATGAAATAATGTGGGATCAGCAAAATAACCCACCAAAATAGCTAGTGTTATGTGGACTGGGGTAGTTTTGTTGTTTGTTTTTGGTCCTTTTCAAAAAGCACATCAAAGAAACAAGCATTATGTGGACTGAAGGATTTTTTCAGAAACCAAACCCAGAGAGGTTTCTGAGAGAGCACAAAGGGACACTTTTGATAGAGGTGACATTTAGCTACTAGATTCCAGCCTCTTGTCCAAAGTACATGTGAAATCATTTCACAGAGATGTACTTATTTAACACAGACCTGGTTGTAGTATCTCCTGGATCCAGTCCTAGTGTTGGTCAAAATATTTTCATTAAATAGCCCTAGAATGGGGACGTGCAAGCACAGCAAACATCCAGCAAGAGAGTGTCAAGCAGAATGATTTATATCCATCAAAGCTATTGGGGACTGGAAACAGGGCTTCTAAATGCAAGGTGTCAGACCCTCACCTGTGGGCACAGTACCAGGTACTGCCTGTTTCCCTCTCTCCTCTAGCACGTGTAGCCCCTTCCCTTGCACTCTGGAGAGGCTGAGGGGTGAGTGCTGATTTTCTCCTGGCTGTGCCATCCTGTGTCCTCCCTGCTCAGAGCTGTGTGTCCATGCTTGAGGCCAGGCTGTGCTCTCTGCAGGCTGGGGCTCCCCTGTGCCCTGCCCTGCTCACACCTACAGCAGGCACAGCCACAGGGAGCTGGTTTGACACACCACATGCCACTCAATCAAAGCACTGATATTAAAAAGCATAATTAGCAACTTGTGTCACATAGTGGCAATGATATTTTTAGTGCTTTGAGCATTAGTTGGAACACCAGTAGGAACTGCTGCATAGAGATGTGTGTTTCATGGGAGCAAAATTACATTTAAATAAACAAGTACCAAAAATGGAGATGGGTGCTGCCACCAGATGAGCCTGATACTCGTATCTGATAATGGCATTGCTGGGAGAAACACACAGTTAAGAAACAACATAAAACAGGAGAGCTGCACTTGCAATTATAGGGTGACAAGGCTGTAACACCACAACATTTACACTACATATAAATCAGCTGCTCAGATGGCCCTTCCTTGTAAAAGTGTCAGTCAGTCAAATCACTCTCCTCAAACTACCAGAGTTTTTCAGAACCATTTCCCTGTGCATTTGGACACTCCTTTGCCACCTGAAGAGCTTCTCACTCAGAAAGCAAAAGGCACTTGGAACATTTGCTGGCCTCCAAAGGGAAAACCTACAGGAGCAAACTACATGTGTGTGTTTTGCTGTGATCAACTGTTTCATTCTCCCTGAACAGGAAATTTTTGGTAAAACATTTACACAAAACTGCAGGTCAAAATATTTTTTACACTTACAAATAGGACTATATTTGTAAAAATGTATACGTTTGGGCTTAGCAGGACTCTCCAAGCCATTTTCATATTTGGTTTAAGCATTGTAGTACAAATATCCTTAAAGTAGACCCCTTTAGCAGACAGCATTTACCAAGTCTGATTGTGCTATGTGGAGTTTATTCCTGAGTTTCAGATTAATCCCATTTCCATCACTAGTTTTCACAGTGTTCTGATAATTTAACTTATATTTTTAATACTCATTCAGTTCTCCAGTCCCCAGAGTACTTGATGTTAATAATGCATCCTATCCTGAGGACTTTTGGTGGAAACAAAAGACACCATGAGAGACCCCTGACGAGTGACAGCATCTCCTGTGGCTCCAAGAGCTGAATTAATTTGTCCACCTCGACAAAGGGAGTTCATTAGACAAGCTCTGCTGAATCACGATGGGGAAATCTAAGAGGTTGCTGCCCTTGTCTGTTCCACTGACTCCACCCTATAATTGATGGCAGCATGAGTTAATACACCCTGTGGGAGACATTCCCTCCTGCCAAGCTGCAGGATTAGGTAAGGAGCAGAGGATGTGGCCTCCCTGCTCACCCTCAGGTTAACAGGCAGAGCTCACCTGCCACGATGCCTTGCACTGCCAGTTGTCCTATTCCTGACTCCTCTTCAGCTCGCCCCATCTCTTGAATTTAGACTTATTTTTCCAAAATTAATAGACCAGAATGTTTTCCATTTTTCTAGATAGTTATTTGTTGCATTAGTATATATATGAAGAATCCAGGCTACAATGCACAAAGCAACTAAAGCAATTAAGAACAAATCTTTGCACACCTTTAAATGCCCTTTCTGAGTGTTTTCAGGCTAGTAAGAAGGGTAAAACGACAGACTGAAGATAAGGTCCCAGCCTTGCATAAGGTCAATATCAATTCATAAGAAAAAAAGTTCAACAAACCCTGGTCCAAAACAAAGCAGAATCTTAATAATATTTCCCATATTTAGTTTTAATTAATCATAAGATAAGCAAATACAATATCAAACGAGGATTTAGGAACAGAAGACACAAACCTGTCACAGTCTGGTAACAAGACTGTTTACTTCGGGTGAAAAGCAGCTTCCCATTATGATACCCTCATTAATACTGTTATTTATAATCACAAGGATAATTTAACCAACTTTTATATTAGTCTGAAATCAAAGGGCACTTCCCTATCCAATGAGAGATATTTCAAGAGTGAAAGATACAGTAAATACACATCTGAAAATAAAGTCCAATTAGCTTAAAGGAACAGAGAAACAAACCCATCCCACTGCAACGTTTGCAGCATTAGATGAGATAAGAAAGCCATTGTAGCAGCTGCAGCTGTCCCTTCCCCAGCTTTTACACTCATTTTATAGGGGCAGCAAAACCAATCACAGCCTCCAGATTAGCTCTGGCCAGCTAATCTGTTCTCCAGATTAGCTCTGGCCAGCTAATCAGTTCTCCAGACTAGCTCTGAACTGGTTTGAAGCAACTCACACCACACAACTGACCAGTCCAGCTCCAGCTCCCTGCCCTTCTTGACTGCACCCCCAGCACCCAGAGCAGAGGCCTGGCACCTCTACAGCTGGGGCAACTCCTTGCATTGATCATTCAACAGCACAACAAGAGAAACCATCTCCTCTGCTGCTCTTTCTGTTTTAAAGCACAGCAGTGTGTTGCCTGTTTCTCTGGGCTCAGCACCATCAGCCACCGCCTGACTGAGAAGAGATCTGCAGTGCTGATCTGAAACTCTGAGCAGGAAAACATGCACACAGGGCAGCAGCCTTCCCTCTGACTCTGAGTATCAGTTTTTCCTCACTCATTCCTCATACCTGTGGTTGATGGTCCCAAAAGAGCTCACTTGTGAGAGCCTCTGCACGTGGCCAAGCTGTTGTCCCCACAAGGCTGTCCTTGGCAAAGGCCCCACCTGCAGCAGTGCGTCCCTTTGGCTCAGCCAGCCCAGGTGCACTAAACAAAACACCTTTATAAGCTCCCCACCCCTCAGCTGGATCATTTGCATTTATGCCTTGCACATGATGCTCATCTCATTAACTGCCTGCACCTGCACAGGTTCCCAACCTCTCTGGGGCTGACCGCCACAATTCCAGTTTGATAAAATCAAGTGTTGGGGAAACATGAGCCTAATTATTCCTAATGTTTTTTATTTTCTTTATGCATAAAGAAAAAAAGAAGCCTGAAATTTTGCCTCACCCAGAAAAAAAACACAAAACACAACAAAATTTTATAGGGGGAGAGAATGAGACAGAAGGTCTTTAAGCCAGTGGCAATAAAGGGAACTCCAAAAAAGCATCCTCGTCTTCAAGATTTTGAGCTGTTGAAAGCTCATTAAAGGTCTAGCAGTATGGAAAGCCCATGAAAAAAAAAGAGAAACCTTTTCATTTAGTAGAGCAGTCTTGAATGAGGCCTCTGGAGATTAGGCTCACACACACAGCTGAACAGACCATCACGTGCCCTGTGTCCCACCAAGTACCCCGAGTAATCTCTATTATTACTCCTTTCATGACAAGCTGACAGCAAGCGTGCTGACAGTATTTGCTGAATATTTTTTTGCTAAAATCAATTTCTAACAGTGACCACAATAAGCGAGTTAGGCTTTTTTTTTTTTCAAATTCATACTTAAAATAGCCATGAATCTTCTTAATGTGTCATTTGACATTTGTTATTACTTGGCTGTGGACTGGCTTTGAATATTTTATGAAATATTTATGGCAGAAGGGGATATGGGATTCATAAGAGCAAGACACATACAATATGTGGAACATTAGTGACAATTACCACAAGGGTAAAATTAGTATAATCAGCCATCACTTTCTTATGAAAAAATACAGACTTAATTGGTGGCAGGTGGATATTTCTTCCATTTTAATACTGCAATTTTTTAGGGCTGATTTGCATAGTTTTCTTCACTTTTGCAGGATTAAATAAAATTCTGTTTAAATGTGAACTTTGGCTAATTAACTCATGGTAAACAGAAATGTCCTGTTCTCTTTTAAGAAATATTTAGCAAATTCCCTTTTTGTTCCTAATAATTTGTCAAATTAAGAAGAGAATAGTAATTATGTGCATCACATCCAGCTAATGTGCAAACAGATTGTGAGCAGGTGAAAGTAAAATTTATGAAAAAAGACATTTCTGTTGTTGTGTTTGTTGGAAAGTGGATTGAATCCAAAATCTTTAATTAAAAATTATTGTAAGAATTCCATGATTAAAAAATATTCTCCAGTGATAATGACAGATGCCATTTTAGGAAAAGAAACCCTGAGTCCCTGCAGTGTCTCTGAAGCAAGGTGTATTTGGACTTCCCAAAGGACATTGTGCATTGGCTGTCAATGTGTAAAATCCCACTGAGCACCATGAAATGCCCTGAGCTGTGGGGCACATCGCCCAGGGCCAGCAGCTGTGAGCCACACTCAGGCAGCTTCCACTGCAAGAAATGTTTAAGCAGTCACTTGGTAGGAAGATTTCTCAGACTGGATGGAAATTCCCCTGTTTTTATTTGTGCAGGGCTTGAGACAACATGCACACTTTGAGGAGATTTTGCTTCTAGATTTATATCCACTGCTGGAGCAGAGGCAGGGAAAATAAGTCAAAACCTGCTGCTGTGTGTGCTGCTGCACCATCCACTGGAGTCATTTATCTAAAGTGAAGCTGGAGTTTGCTTTGTGCATCAAATCTGGAGCTACTCCTCATGCAACAAGGCTTTCAAGGGACAGCTGGGGCTGAGGGGCCTCTAAACACCTTCCTTTCAGAGGAGCTTGGATTGGACTCCCTCAATTTACTCACATTTTCAGCTTGTACCCCTTTTGCCTGGGCTTCTCAAAGAAACACAGTCAGAAGAAAATTAGTCTGTAATTGCCTTACCCTAATTCATGTATCACCTAATTAATAAATGAAAATCCAAGGCATGCTGTTAGTTTGACCTGGGATTAGTACTCCCATGGAGGTTTACACTGTTACTTTCATTGCTATACACTTTTCCCTGAAGGAAGATTAGGATCTTTAGGGTCATATTTATTTATGTGTGTGTATTTATTTATAGGTATCAAATATTTATTCATTTTTTCAACAATGAGAGTCAAAGTAATTTAATACCAATTTTCCCTTGCCCACTAAAACAGTGTTTCTCATGCAAATACTTGTGCCACTGTGATTGTGTTCTCTTGAAATCTCAAGAGGTTAGGTGCTTTAACACCTCCTGGGATTATGGCATAAAAACAGCAATGTTTTCTGCATAATAATACCCCATCCTAATGCATTTTGTTGCTTTTATCTAGGAGCAGACCTAAAGAGCTCTCTCTCAGGAAAAAAAAAATTAAAAATAGATATTTAAGCAGATAATGCAATTCCTTTGGAGGCCTGAATTTCTTCTCCAAGTATATACATACAATTTCCATAAGCATTTAAAGGAACATGAAATGAGGAGAGATCTCTGAGCCTGTTTCATTGGCTGTTGTGAATATCCTGGCTGCAAAAATGTTAATGTTTTTATGTATTACCTCCATCTGCTTCAATCCTGTGAAACTTGGGTGTGCTATTTATAAATATGAATATGTTGAGTTAGTATATGTTTTGCCTGTTCTGTAGGCACTATTCATTTTCTTGCAGAAAGCACATCTGTCACTGCTTTCATTAGCAAAGAGTCCTTTTCACATTCTTTTTGAATTATAATATTGATTTTTTTTCCCCAGCACTGCTGTTTTGCATAGTGTATTGTTAAACCACTCAACAAATTTAAACCCTTGAAAATGGGTTGGTAGTGGAAGTGCTGGCACACCCTGAGCTACACTGTCATGAGCCCTGATGCTGTGCTAAATGGATTGACCACACTGACACCCCCCACCTCAGGTCTGAAGTCCCAAACACCTTGAAATACTATTTCAGCACCACAGTTATGTGGTGATACACTGCTTGGATTCAAAATAAATTCTATGAAATTCAAAGAATCTGTGGGAATGAATAACCACAACTGAGGTGCTGGAAATGTCTCACAAATCAATCATCCCAGGTGTGAACAGAATTTCCAGGTTGGTTTCCTACATATTTTATTTTCATGGGTTTCTTTGAAGTTGAAATCTCTTTTTATTCATAACATCCTTGCCCTTGAGTCTTTCTTCTTTTCTACATATTCACTCATTCCCCTTAATCCCTTTATTCCATTCTATTTTCCAGCCATGCCTCCCCTGATACGCCTTTCAAAGGCCTGGTGTGCTCAGCCCCATCTGGATGTTACACCTGGAGTTTTGTCTCCATTTACCTCCCACGGGAAGAGGAGAGGCTGGAGTTCCTCTGGACCCTGCTTACCCAGCCCTTGGGGCAGAAATACTCTGGGGAAGTGGAAGTTCCAGGGGGCTCTGAGGTGCTCTGTCCTGCAGTACCCCAGCATTTGGATCTCCCATGGAAGTGTTCTCCTGAGCACGTCCAGCACATTCACTGATTGCTGCAATGCCACACAGAAACTCAACATAAAACATCTTTGTGTGCCTGTTCCTTTGGAAAAAAAACCACATTCCTGCAGTCCCTGTGACAGTGTAATAGTCTAGTATTTCTGGTATAATTATATTCCCTTTAATAGTCACTATACCAGGATGCCTTTCTTATGGAAGATATACAGAGAACATTATACACACTTTCTGAGGCCTTTTCTGGAGCACAAAAAAATACAATCCAATGAGGGCTTGGAGGCATTCTGGCTTCACTAATATTCATATGTTAGAACAAACAAATGTGGGATTTTGGATTATAGCCAACTGAAATATCACATCAGCCTGTGGTTTCCTTTTGAATGATTAAATATTGTACCAAAATAACTTTACTGCTACTATTCAGGGGGAAAACATGATGAGAAAAAGCAGAGAAAAATATATGTATCAGTAGGCTATGCAGCAGATTGCAATGGAAGCACTCTGCTTTTCATGCACTCCTTTCCCTGCTGCAAGGAACTCCTAAAATCTTGATGGGAGGACAGGCAGAGTGGCTGTCCATGTGGTCAGGGCAGGGAACATGGTCCCAGAGCCATGATTCTGATGGGGGCTGGCTGAGACCCTCTCCTGCACCATGCTGGACCCACACCCAAGCCTCCCCCCTGGTTTTGCTGTTTGAGCAGCCCCACGCTTGCACTTGGCTCAAGGCAGGCTGGGGTGCTCTGAGCCCCAAATACCAGTGGAACAGCTGTGGCTTTTCCCAAAGGCTGCCTAGAAAAGCCCCATCACCACTTCTTGCCTATAAAACCTGTTCTGGAAGCAAAGGGGTTAAAAGTAGAACCATTTGCAGCTCCATTTCTCTTTTGAAATGCTAGATTTCTGAGATACTCATTAAAAGATGAATTCAGACAGTGTCCTTGAGACAGTTAATGAGATATGCTAATTTAAAATAAATAGGTCTGGTATGAACTCTTGATAAGAAAACATCTGCTTGGATCTGTTGCTCACTTTCAAGGGAGGTAACTGGGTCTGAAGACAGCAAGACAGGATAAGGAATTTGTAGCCATCTTGAAGGCAACAGTTTAAAAGAACTGATTGTTTTTCAGGTTAGCCCTTGAAGATGTTTCCTTCTTCTGCCTGCCTTTTTTGTATACAGGGACTAAGAGAGGCAGGCCCAGGCCAGGAAAGCACTAAATGCATTAAGGGACCTCCTTGGCCATCAAAGCCACAGGGGTGAAAAGCAGCTCTAAGGCACTCCCTGTTCCCCAGACACGTGGGAATATTGCCCTGTCTGGTGAAGAGAACAGATTTTGCCTGAAAGTCACCAAGGGAGCTGACACTAAAGATCCCCCTCAATAACTGCAGAGAATGTCACCCTGATAGCCACCTGTGTGACACAGGTGGGTGGCAGCCAGAGGAACTCCTCTGGGTGAGCCAGCAGCAAGGGCATTTTACCTCCCCTGACCTTGGCAGTGAAGCAGGATGGCTTTACAATACAGATGGACACAGAGGTTTGTGTCCTGGGTGTGCTGCAGGTTTTATTATTGGGTTGGGGTTTTTTGACTCAGCCACAGAGAGATCCTTGCACCATCCCTGCCTTAGAAGCAGCAGCTTGGATAACAACTTGTAGCAGTCACAGAGCACCAAAAGGTGGCAGGAGAAATCCTACCACTCCCAGTAACTGCTTACTTGTCAGAGGAGACTCTGACAAGTAAGGATTGCCATCCCCAAGATGGTCATTTTGTCCAAAAGCACAGAAGTGAAGTGCTGTGGAACAGGGAGTGCAGCTCTCTGGCTGGCAGTTATAACAAAGCTCATGTACTTAGGTGGGGTTTGAGCTTCACAGTCACTATAATGGTGTAGTGTCCATGCTACAAAATTTTCTAGAATTTTAGGTGTTCAGTATTCAATTATTTATGCCGACCTTTCAAAAATTCCTATCCATTTGTTTTTATTTTTCATTTTAGTCTATGCACCATACCTGTTACAGGGTTTTACTGGGTATTCAATCCCTTGTACTCAACAATATGAAATTAGGACTTTAATTCCCTTCCACCACACCATTCTTTTCCAGTTGCACCTGTGCAGCCAGGCTGTCTGTGTGCCTGAGGGAATGAGGAAGACTGGGAAGTACTATTTGCACTCACCAGCCTGACTTGGACTGAGCTTGTTCTCTGTGGTAATCTGAGATCAAAATGTGGCTGAAAGATCCTATTGCATTGTGACATTTCCTCACCTCTGTCTGCTCCAGCTTTAGGGCTGTGGCAGAAATCAATGAGCTGCACTTGCAGGTCTGAGCTCAGCCTTTAGATTTTCCTTCTCTAAAATACTGATGCCTCCAAAATGGATCTGAGAGGGTGTTTGGAAAATATGACAGTACCTGCCCATGTGCAAATGCCTGAGTGCCAGCTTTCTTGGATGATCAGAACCTGCTTACACAGATTCCTATTCCTTGATTTCATGTCTAATAATAGATTCCTAATTTCTGTTTCTGTCTGGTAAATTCTAACTACTCAAGAAGGCAAACCAGATGGTATGACATAAAATATCTGTTCTTTGTCCCCCATTACTGTAACAATCATATTACATTAATTTTTTTTCTCTAAATCATTTTGTTGAGGTAAATTTTTGGCAAAAAATATTATTATTATATAATCATAATAACATAATTCACTACAATTATTGTCAGACACAGCATCTTTCCTTATCATACATTTTCTCTCCTGATCCTGAGTTGCTTTGTTCAGTGCTGTGTACATGTTCAGTCAGCATCATGCTGAGTCACTTAATGAGTGAATCAGAGATATTTTTATAGCCCAGAATTTTATGTTTGGGCTGGAAGCTTACAGCGCCCAGTAACATGAGCTTCAAATCCACTCTACTCAAGTCTTTAACATGGAGTTTGATCCCTGAGTTTATTTGTGACAATAAACAGAGAATTCTGTGACAAATAGTATGCACTGGTGGTGCTTGGTTAGTTGCAATTATGAAAGATGATTGCCTCCTCAGTTAGTGCTGCTGCTGCAGAGGGTGAGTGGATTCATGAATAAATGATCTATACCAATACAGCAACTTCTGTTACCCTGGATATTTTGTTCAAATGGTGTGAATGCCAGTACTCAATATATGAAATGCAAGGAGAAATGGTCCAAAATCCAATACAATTAGTGTTTACCAAAACTGTAATGCAGATTCCAAACTCTTACATGTGCATAATG
This sequence comes from Euphonia xanthogaster, assembly GCA_034509185.1. Classification (NCBI taxonomy): domain Eukaryota; kingdom Metazoa; phylum Chordata; class Aves; order Passeriformes; family Fringillidae; genus Euphonia; species Euphonia xanthogaster. The sequence continues at coordinate 10,790,968 of JAYDZK010000233.1, forward strand.
TAAAATGGGACTATCTGAATATGTTACATTTATCTAGAAGAAGGTTTGAAATCAAGTCCAGATTTCATCTTAACTGGCATTAACCAAGCTTTCATTAAGCCACCTCCTTAATGTAAAAACACAGAGTCATATCTCTAGCTGATATAAATCAGGCCCACTTCCAAAGCTGCATTATATAAGTAATTTGCAGAGATACAGAGACTTCATTCTCAAGTCATCTCAGTTTGAACTTTACTACGTAAAGGACAACAGAAGGCAATTTGTATTATGATTGCTGAGTAATTAATGAGTGAAGGAAAATCTAGGCTGCATTATCCTTCACACTGGATAAATTGCTTTCTATGCCTTTAATAAGGTGGGCTAATGGCCAGTCATTAACATGTTTATATATTTAGCAAATAGTCTATTATATAATCTCAAGATTAATTTTGAGGAATACCCTTGTCATAATTCCCTTTGCTACAGCTTAATTCAAAGGTTCCACTTGCACTTTCAGCTGGATTGCACGAGTGCTAATGAAGCACACACAAAGTCCTTGCTTTTCTGCTACTTGTACCCTGCTTAATCTCCTTTATGAATGGGCCACTCACTCCTGTAAAACATCTGAGTGGAGTGTCTGTGCCCTGCTGGGAGCCAGCTGGGAGCTCTTCATGTGCCATGGAGGGGACAAAGGTGAGCACTGGTGTCACAATAGGACACGAAATAAAATTATACACACGCTGAAACTTCTAAGGTAAAAAAGAAGGGCAATTTCATCTCCACTTCGATATACAGAGAATTCAAAAAGTGACTCTGGATTGGAGGATGAAATTGCCGCCTCTCCAATGACACTGGTCAAACCAACAGTCCATAAATTTTCTCCTCCTCCAGGAAAGAATGTAAAAACAATCATTATTTACATAAAAGTGCGTGGGAAACTCCATTACAAAAATGTAAACATCAGAAGGCTTGGAAGAACTTAGAACAGGGAGACACACTGGCAGCCCTCAGTGGGCTTGCACCGCCCTGCTCTGGTGACTCAGACTTTGGTGGTGGTGGCTGGTAAATGCTAATAGCTTTGGTGGTGGTTGATAAATATTAATAGCTTTGGTGGTGGTGGCTGGTAAATATTAATAGCTTTGTTGGTGGTTGATAAATATTAATAGCTTTGGTGGTGGTGGCTGGTAAATATTAATAGCTTTGGTGGTGGTGGTTGGTAAATGTTAATAGCTTTGGTGGTGGTAGTGGTTGGTAAATGCTGATAGCTTTGGTGGTGGTGGCTGGTAAATGCTAATAGCTTTGGTGGTGGTGGCTGGTAAATGCTAATAGATTTGGTGGTGGTGGCTGGTAAATGCTGATAGCTTTGGTGGTGGTGGCTGGTAAATGCTAATAGCTTTGGTGGTGGTGGCTGGTAAATGCTGATAGCTTTGGTTGTGTTGCCTGGTGGTGCAGTGGAGATCAGAGCTCTGTTGCTCGTTCTGCTGCACAGACGCAAGAAGAGACAGACCTGCCCGGGCAGGGTGGGACAGCAGAGGGGAATGTGGGGGACAGGAGCAGTGCCTGGCATGAGGGACCAGGGCTGCACACTGGGGGCCAGGGAGGAACACAACCCTGCTGTCCTGGGTTCTGTTACCTCCTCCTCTCACTCAGCCCCTTTCCGGACAGCCAGGGTTTCACAGCCAGTCCCGGGCACACCAAACTGGACTCCGGAGCCAAGCCAGAGCTCCCCTCATAATTTCTGGGTGACAGCTCTCTGATCACTAAGCCTTGCAGATACCTGCAGTACAGGGACATTTGGCAAATCCTGCTAGTGCCTGTAATGTCATAATAAACTGACATATTTATGTACATTTTATGTCTTCTTGTGATGCGTCTTGGGGAAATGATTTTTCATTGTTGTCATAATCAGTCAGTCAGAGAACTGGTGCCTTTCCACAGACAGAAATAATGCATTGACACTGCCTGACTGCAATATATTAAAATTTAAATCACCCTCTGGTCTGCTGTAGGAATCATATTAACTGGTCCTAAACACACAAAAAAGGCAGAACAATAAAATTCAGAGAATGATAAATTACTGATGTTCTTTCATATTTCATAAAGAAAAGGTTTTATAATAGCCTGAGGTTTACTTACTAAATGTTTATAGATGCTAAGATATTTTTTTGAAAATCAGAATAATATTCTAAGTTAAGAAGACATTTCTCTGACATTTGACAGCTTCACAGCCTGGGTAAGAAAGAATTTGCAGTAACTATAGATTGCCATTCAATTGGGGGACATGAAGAACTTAATTCAGAAAGTGTGTTAGAAGCCAACAAGCCAGAGTCACAAGTAGTAGCTTGAGTTCCCAGTGGCAAGCCTACCACGATCTAAGGATCAAACTGTAGCACCTTTGTTTCAGTAATTAAGCATCCAGTGGCAGCAAAGACTATTTTTGTTCCCATATTGAGCTCCTGCAATAGAAAGCTACATGAGCTTTCAGACTGAGATATAAGTGTGAATCAATTTGTATAATGGTCCAAAATATATTTTACAGATTTCCATTCCTTTTCTAGACACTATTCTATCTGTAAAAAGTGCATTTTTCAGTACATGCTATTCTAGTCCAATTGCCTGGGTCCTTTCCATTGTGAGAATTTCAATACCTGGGTATATAATATGAAACCAGTCCCCCATTGTTAACATATCTGTTTAAGCAGAGAAAATGGAGAATTTGCGGTGGGTTTATTACAGTTCATCTTCATGTAGCTATGTTTGGGATCAATCTGGGCTTTGGCTATAGAGAATCAAATAAAATGCATTTTAATGCTCCCATGAAAGAGCAGCTGTTACTTCCCAGCTCTACCTTTTACTTGTGTCTGCCTTTCCCTCTCCCCACCATGGCCAATGAGGTGTCTCTGGCCTATTAAACAAGAAATCAAACCCGAGTTTGGCTGATGTTTTTCTTGAAATGTATTTAAAAACAATCAATGCTTGCTTTAGTTTTGGGAAATTATCAAACAACCTCTTGTAAGATTTCCAAGATTGTGGGACAACCCACACTAGAAATTTCTTACTACATTGAAGGAAAGACTGTTAGAACAGTTAACATCCATTACACACGAGTCTTTTTTTCCTTCTCTAAGTTCTATTAAAGTGTTTTTGATAGAAAAAAAGCAAGGTTCATAATGAGGTCCAAAGGCCAACTGCTTTTTCAATGGGCAGGGTGGCACAACATGTCAGATTTTTTTCTCTCCAGCTCAGCCAACATCTCTCCTCAGTCATAATGATGTTCTTTCACAAGCTCAGTGGATTTTCAAAGTATTTGCTGCAAATGCATCTCAGACATTTGCTTGCTATACTGAGCTGCTTTATTAAAACCAAACTCAGCAAATCACTTTATTAAGTGTAATATCATTAAGAGACTCCCTGCAGTTTTGTGGGAGTGTCTGGATGCATATCCACCTCTCACACATGGTGTGCATCTCAGGGTTAAGGGAAAATTGCAAAAAGCTGGCAGGACACCGTCTGTGTTGGCATCACTACTGCAGTTTTTGAGTTTTGAGTTACAGTTTTGAGCTAACAAACTACAATACTGCAGCACGAAAAAAAGTAAAAGATCATGGTTTGAACCCTGCCAGATGGAATATGGAGACAGCTCAGGAGAACTTGCCAAAAAAATGTGTGTGTGCATGCATGTGTGTGCACAACCCTTTATAAAATTAAGCAATCTCTTGAAATTTCTCATTTCAAGAAGCTTTAAATCAAACGCTCTTTCACTTGCCAACACCAAGAGAAAGTTATCACCATTTATATTCATATACACATAAGTTTCATCCAGATGGTTTTACACACAGTTTCCTGTAATCTAATGCATTTTTCTGCTTGTGAATTACAGAGAGATGATTCTGGTTATGACAATTATATTCACACTTGTAACTGCCTGATAAGAGCATAGGTAAGTACTTTAAAGCCAGTACATTAGCTTCAAACTTTCCACTTTTATTAATTATCTGTTCTTTGTAGTTGGTCACCTGGTCACAGGACATTATTTCTATTTTAAATGTGTGAATAAAACTTTCTAGAATAGCAGAGTATGGAACAAAAAGCACGTCATTCTCACACAAATACATATTAATTTCTGAAAGACTAGGAAACTGATAACAGGAATGTTAATGGATAGGGAATCATTCCTTCCATAACTGACACAAAGCTCAGCCTCAGCTGGCACTCATCTGCATAACTCCAGTGGCTCATAGGAAGATACAGCAGTTTACACAAGCTGAGAGGATCTGAACTTTTGCTTCTTGTGTCTCTGCTGTATTCTCCTATTGTCATGGCCTTTTTACCTTGCATAAATATGTGTTAATTAGCTTTAATTAGGATAATTTCATCATAGCTATTCAACTCACACTTTCAATGGTATTAAAGAGATTCAGCCCCTTTAGGTTTTTGCTAATGATGCTGGTTCACTTGGAGAGCAAAGTAATATTGCCAGGTCTGATATCGAAATCTTTTTTTTTTTTTTTTTAAGAATTAAGAATTTGGTCACGTTCTAAAGCTGAATGAAGGTCAAAATCTCAAATTTTTACAAAAAAACCTGAGATATAGCTAGGTATACACCTATTAAAATCATGAAACAAGGCACATAAATTTGCAGTAGGGCAGGTAACAGAAGAAAATGACAATGCAGTTGTGAGATTTTTTCCAGTGGATTATGTTTTTAGTAACACCAGTAACAATGTTCTCTAATCTCATTTGGCATGTGCAAATCAACTGTTTTTAACAGAGATTAACACTGTACAGGAATGGAATAGAATAGTTCAGTTGGAAGGGTCCTACAAAAACCATCTACCCCTACAGCCAACTTCCAGATTAAAAGAGAAATCCTTGGCTGCCCTGATATCTGCTTTAAATAGGCTGGGTGGGCCCAGCAGTGCTAAGCCATCTTTTGACGTGCTCACTGTGGCTGTTGGAAATCAATTTGGGTTTTATTATGGAGAGCCATCTCAGGTTTGATCAAATTTGTGTTTGCTCCAGAAAATAATTTCATAGCTTTGGGCTTTTGCTGCAGTTGGTGCCCCATCAACTGAAGTAAATAGAAGAGTGTTTAGAGCTGGCTGTGGTGCCTCAAGATTACCTGTAAGCAAGAAATCCCTGGATGTTGGGTTAGAGCAGTTTGGGAGCTGTAGAAATGAGGATTAGCAAGAACCACTCACCTTTAGTCAGTAATTAATAATACACAAACGTCCTAGTGACTTCTGATGACATTATTAAGCAGTGCAGTGATCCTGTGTCACAAAGGGGTCCTGCACTGCCCTGCAGCCTGCTCAGGGCTCACTCAGTTTATGGCCCCTCTCACACTCTCAGGTAGGGATTCACCAGTCTCACGGAGGTTTCTGCAGAGCACCACTGCAGCAAAACCAGCCCTGAATCCATCACTGCAGCTACACAATGTGGCTTGGCACAACTGTATTATAGTATTGCATTCTTTTGCTGTAGTTAAGGCCTGTCAGCAATTTCATTATTGAGTCCTATTTTTAGCCATTCAAAACTTGTAAAAAAATAAAAGCATTTACAGTGCAGGCTTAATCTGAACAGTATTTTTTCTCAGTGGGAAATGTAATGATATACATTCTGTGTGTGTATGACAGTACAAGTAGTTCCTTCATCTACATAAAAAAATCTGCTGACTTGTGTTTCCTTTTTTTTTCTTTGATTTACTGTTATTCTCAAATGGATTCTAATAAATTTGCAATTTATTGCAAAAGCTTCCTAGCGACACAGTAGTACTAATGTGGAGTAATGTTAAACATGGGCTCCATAAAGCTGAATTGACAGGGTGCAGCAGTCAGTGATACAGGTGGTATTGAGCTGATGATTATTGATGAAGACATTCCTTTTGACTTCATGGGTGTAGTTTATGCCATGACAACTTTAAGCATCATGAAGAAAAGTTATCTTGTGCCAAAAAACAAGTAGAATTTTATTCCTCATCATAAAAAACACAATGTAAATTCCAAATAATCCTTGAACGAGCTCTGAAGATTTTAGTATCTAAATTGATAAAGAGCCACATTTCCCATTTGGTTTCTATACAAAATTATTTTACCATCTATTTTGTGTTATATGACAAATTCTGTCTTGAACTGCATCCCTGGAAATCCAAACTATCTTAAAGGATCCTGGTGGACTGCTGCCAACTCTCCCTTCGTGTAACAGAGCTCACGGATTGGCCTCTCCACCTTGAAGGTGAAAAAGCATTTTTCATGTGATGGCTGAGATTAGAAAACTAGAGGCAATTCACAACTTGAACAATGAGACACAATTCATCTATATATTGTTTTTGGAACAAAGGCTTGCTTTAAAGGTGGCAATTACAAGTAATTGCATTTCTAATAGTGATATGTAGCTCAATTATCAAGGCCTTCTCATAGAAGTGAGAACAGAAGTACATGGACTAGCTTACTTTTTATTTATTTGCTAACATTTTTGTTGATTTATTTATTCTGAGCCTTCTACACCTGCTTAAGCTGACTCCATAATGACCTGTTCTAATGCAACACTGATGGGAATGTTTATTAATGGCTACTTAACTGCAGAATGTCACACAGAACATTATAAATGTAAGAAACTGGGATAATTGGATTAAATGTTAAACACTTAATTTGTGCTTGACAATATTCAAATATGCAAAATCTGCTCAAAACCAGCAGTTCTTCACACAGCAAATTCAGCACGTTTTTAGGCAAGTATTTGCTATGTGCAGCTTCCATGCCTGGGTCCCCTCCTCACAGGAGTTCCATTAGCTGGCACAGCTTTAGCTGCAGCCTCCTCCCAGATCTCTCTGTAAGAGCCAGTGGCAAGAGAAGACTTTTCAGCAATAAACAGAGACACAGGCCAGCAGCAGAAAAGGTGCAGCAGCAGCAGTTTGTGCTACAGCATCCGTTTGGATTAGTTACTGGCCAGTAGCTCCAAGATATTTTTCAATTTTAGCAAAGCTTCTTGTATTTACACTATTTCTGCTACTACCCTCCATACAAGGGTTTGCATTCCTCAGATTTTTGTAACCTTTTTTACCAGGGAAAGCTTTGCACATCTTCCATGCCTGGCTTTGTTAGAGCTGCTCCTCTCCACTCAAGGTATATCCTGGTGGACTCTGTCAGGTGAGAGAGAGACAAGACCTGCTCAGCATCAGCAAAGTGGATGTTTGAAACAAGTTTATAATTTATATTTCTCCCTTGCTCTCAAACTCCCATTAAACACTTGATGCTTTACGATACTGAGACCTCCATCACTTTCCATAGGCACAGTGAGGTTGTGGGGAAAACACTGAGCACCTGCTCCCAAAGCAAACAAGTTTGTGTGCTGTGATGACCCAGGTGAGGAGCTGTGACTCCTCACCCAGCCTGATCCTGCAGGGTCCAAAGGGGCATCAGCATCACCAGGTGTGCCAGGGCTCAGCAGGCCCAGCCCACCTGCTGTTCACAGCACCTTCCCTTCCGGGGCAAAACCACTAAAGCAGTTACATAATTTTGAGAGTATGCTTCAGCAAACTGCTAAATCCAATTGCCTAGGTGGTAAAAATGTTATTTTGTGGACAGTTTCATATGGAGACAATTTCCATATTACTGTCACAGAAAGAGCCTGTGAATGCCACAGCACAGTTACAGGAAAATAGTTCTGGCAAGTGGGGCTGTCCTGTCATTTTGTGGAGGATGAAGATCTATATGAGTATGTTTTTTTCTAGGGAAAGGATGAGCAGGCACACACTGTGTTGGCAGCTCTGTACATTTTCAGCACTTTTTTTACCCACATAACTAATGCAGACTCTAATTTGATGTTCTCAGATTTTCATCAAAGCAGCAAGAGCCTTACACTACAGAGCAGCGTGGAGCAGCCAGGCAAATATCATCCTAACAGCAAAAGTGCAACTTTGTCTGTGCCAGAGAAACTCCATTTCCCACACCTTATAAATCATTCTTTTGCTTTAATTGTGCCCAGAGATGGAATCAGTTTTAATACAACACACCTAAAAATCTATCCTCACTCTGAAAAAGACTTTTCTATGTATATACTTAAATCTGTTACATCACATATATGTATATATAAAAGGATTTTATAGATACTCTTTCAGACATATATATGTTTGTAGCCACATCACCCTATTTACTGGCAGGAATTAATTTATTTTTAAATTAATTTTTTACTTTCTGCCAGCTCATTAACCCTGTGGCAATCAGTTCTGTAATTTAATTACCTGTTGGGAAGAACAGCCCCTCCTGAAAAGCTAACATTTTCATGGGGAAATTTATGTCTCCAAGAAGATATTTTCTAAAATCTCTGCTTTATAGAAAAAGTTGATGATTCACAATTCACTTCCTCGACCTGCTGATAATTTTGTAGGCTCCTGTTGGATCCTTACTGCAGTCATCAGTTTTCCAACACAGCAAGCTCCAGTCCACTTAGTACTTGCTACAAACAGATGCCATTTCATTTTTATGGTCATTCTTATGGCCTTCCTGCTATCTTTTCTAGGTCCCCTGCAGCCTTATGAAAATAGAATAAGGAATTCTGTACAGTATACATATTTACTACAGATAGATACAGCAGTGTAATGACACATGCTGGTTTGTTCTCTTTGCCACCAAAACAGCAATCAAATTGTTCTACATTAAGAAACAATGACTGTGATACCATAGAGTTCCCCTGATTTTGGGCTTTTTTCTCCTTGGTAACTGTAAGTTTGATTGTGAAATTCACCATCTATGGAAGGGACCCTGATGGCAATGTCAGAAAATAATTTATGTCACTGCTCTGCAGTGGAAGAAAACTTTTGAGCTTTCCATAGCTCTGAACCTGTGTAACCTCCTACTGGACCATTGTGGAAAATAATCCTCACCAAAAAAACTCTTCAGGGATCATAAGGAAATCTCTGGTTTTGTAAAAAATTGCCTGCAGGGTTGCTGCTTGTGCTGGCCCTGGCAGGATAATGTGCATCAGCTTTCAGCACTGTCTGTAGGGCGCTGTTCATGGCCACATCATCTATGCATAAATCTAATGATCCATAAATTTGTCCATGGCTGGAACAAGAAGTGACTCTAAGCAAGGGAGCAGACCCATGAACAAGCAGAGATGCTGCACAAGTAGCAGGAGCATGGGGTCACTGCCAGCAGCCACCTGGGCTCAGCACTGCACTGGCCTGGCTGGAGCTCTCTGCTGGTGGGAGTGCACACACACAGACATACACACTAAGGCATAAGTATATGGATAGAGACATATAATAATAATTTAAGAAAAAAACCTTGTAAAGGATCAGGATTAGCACCTCACAGGTGATGAAGAACTCATTATCAGGATCACAGCCCTCAGAGCACTCCATTGCCTGTCTGGCACACAGCCAGAAATCAGTATGCTGCTGCCTGGGTGAGGTTCTGCAGAATATTAATGGCTTTCATAGTCCACACTCTCCTGGATTCATAACTTCCCAGGAGCAGGCAGACACAGGTATTTCTCCTTTAGCCTTTCCTTTCACAACATCCAAAACCATCCCCCCCCCTCCATGATGCAGAGGTGTCCCATCCAGCAGGGCAGGCCAAGGACAGAGCTGCTACAGCCCTGGCAGTTCCACAGAAAAACTGGTCTCAGGAGGCAGGTTTGGGAACAGGGGATCTTCATTATTTCAGCTAGGTGCAGGTGGAGCTGAAGTGACTCTGGGTCACCCAGTGAAAATAGATGGATGTGGCTGGGGCACACACAGTGTCCCTGCATGTCCCAGCCCAGCTCTGCCTGCTGGCACAGGGACTGCCATGGACACCTGGCTGAATCAACAGCAACGGTGAGGAAGAGCCTGGAAAATGTCTTGTGTCTTGTTCCAGTTGGTGAAGGAAATGCAGGATAAATAGAGCATCCCTTTTCTCTTGCAGCAGCCAAGTGTCCTCTTCACAGAAGGCACCAAGGTGTGAGTAGTGGTCTCCTAGGAAGAGCCACCACAAGGATGAGGGAAACCTTCATCCCTGGAGAGCCCAGGAAGGGTCCTGAGCGGTGCCGGTGGGTGCTTGTACCTACCTGTACCTGCACCTGCCTTGTGTGCAGTGAGAGCACAACCCCCGGCTTCCTTAGAAGTAATAAATAAAGGCAAAAATCCATATGTACAAAGCAGTTTATATACTGCTCATTCATTCATGTGTGAAACAGCATAGTATGTTAATTCAGGTCCACAGTGTCAAGGCAACACTCCCCACTTCCATTTCTGAAGCAAAAATATCACTTGGTACATTTAACTTACACTTTAAATGACAGGGCTGTACAGATTTCAGATATGTTTTTAAACCTCCAGAAAATGTGCATCACACTTGTTTGTCATGCTTGAGCCTAATGTGATTTGAATGAGAGGAGAAAATAAGCCTGACAACTAATATACTTATTGTAATAGACAGTAAATATTAAATACAAGTGTTTATATGGGACATAAAACCTGTGTGTATGACAGGAAGGGGGAATGGTGGATGAGAGTCAGGGATCTGTTGTTAACCCCATGGCAAATGTAGCTGAATTCTGCTGCTCCAAGGAGCACTGGTAGCAGCACACGAGCCAAAGCTCTTTACTAGTTTCATACCTCATTAATAATATCACAGGTCTTGAAAAGGAATCTTTTTCCCAGTATGAGAGGAAATTATTTCCCTTGCTGTGCTCTATCACAGTGCCTCCCCAATGCATCATTTTGCATTTGCTTCCCCTTCCCTCCCACACTTCAGGGTAACCAAGCAAAGGTGGGTTTGGCAGACTTTCACACTGCCTCACAAGAGGCAGATAATCATGATTAAATTCCTCACTCTCCCAGCTCTACTTTTTTTTTTTTTTACATAGTTTTTCTAATCATAATTGGATCATCTGAGAATTGGAGCTCTGTTCCCCCTCTCGTTTCTAGTAACCAGAATCACTCTCTCTTTTTCCCCCCCCAGAGATAATCCCCTGGAGATGGGAAAGGTTTTCTGTTGTGGTTTTCACTTCCATGTAAGCTTTGAACAATGACTGCTGAGCTAGCTTTGACAGGTGTTAAAATATCTTGGAGCTGGCTGAACATTCGTATTGATTAACTAATACATGGACAGAGGTTTTTAGAACTGATTGCTTTACACTGTTTCAGAAGGAAGTGGGGAAAATATGCTACATTATCACTTTCTTTCTCATCCATTTTCATGTACTATATTCCATGTTCATCCAGTTTAACTGCTAAGCTGTCAAAAACCAGAAAATAGTGAAGAATGTAGTTATGTGCTTATTCAGAAGACTGAATCTCACTGTTTATTGCAGCTGTTTATTCATGATATAATTAGGCAGAAATATACAGCTTATGGAAAAGTTAATAAATTCCTGAGACAGTCCTAAATGATTGATGAATATTTTTCTACCAGTCTATCTGGTAGAAATGCCTTTTCAAAGCAGAGAATCTTCAAATTTGCAATCATCAGTGTCCCTTTGCCTCATCACTACAGCTAACTAGCAATAATAAATACCAGCCAAAAAGATTTACCTTGTAATCCAAATACCTGATTTTATACTTGTGTTTTATACCTCCCTTCTGACATGGTCCTCAGTGAAAATGTTGAGTGTAGAAAAGATGCAAGACGAGACTCCTTCAGGAGACAAAGCTGAAATAAATTTATCACAAACACATTAACAATGAGTTGCATTTACAGCTGACAATAAGACAGTAGAGCCTGATACTCCTGCTGTAGGAGCTTAAAAAGACAAAGCTTAATAACACTGAAGTAAATGTTTGTTTTGATCACAAAAATTGAATATTAAATCTTTTATTGTAGAAATACCCCACAGCTAAGCTCTCAGTTTGGATTCAGACAGATACATAAAAATTTGTGATATTTAGATCCATTTTGCCCATAACAGTAATACATTTCTCTAAAAGCCAAAATTCTGGAGTTTCCAGGCTGTTCACATAGATAACAGTACCAAAGCCACCTCCTTCAGAAAATGCTGCATACACATCTCTAAGAAAATACAAATCTGCTCTTATATGTCAGCACTTGCCACTAATTTAACAACCAACTCCTACCTGAATTGCTAATAAAAACGTGAAGGTATTGCATGGTATAAAATAAGAGTGTTATCACCAGACAAAACAGATGTTGACTTTTTTCCCTCAGTTTTGGCACTCTGCATGCCTGCGTGTGCCCAGCAGAGAGCCCAAGCCAATAGAAAGAGTGATTTTACCTGCACTACATGTCCAGCATGGCCCTCACTGGATGGAGGCACATCCTTCTTTACTCTGGGAGAATTCAGCTCTACCCTGCTGCATGGAAGTTCCCTTCTGGGAAGCAGAGGTTTCCTTCTATGCAAAGGTGGAACAGAGACACTGAATTTCAACTGACTTCAGGCCTGTGCATTCCTGGCTCCTTTTTCTGCCAGGATGTTTTCTGGAACAATTCTTTTCTTAGAGTCATGACTACTAAATCCAAATGTTCTTCTATTTTCCTTTAATGCTTAATTTTATTTTTCTCACATGTATTTTTAAAAACAGCCTTCTCTTTGGAATACAAAGATTTTTTTCCTAATTATAATAGATATTAAAATCATGCCAAGGGAAAAAGGTGAGACAATGCCACAAGTTCTTTGTTTTTATTTATTATACATTCAGTATGCTTAGTTTTCCACATAAGCATTAAATGGATGCACTACTTTTCAGAAAACCTTCACTTATTTTATGTTATTTTAAGCTATGATGCTCCTGGCACAATTTGTGGTAATTTTGTAAAGACTAAGCTTCACTGCATTACCCCATAGGTCTTTTGTCAAGTCTGAGGAACCATTTGCACAATTTCATATAGAATTTTCAAAATTAGAAAATAAAGATATTTTCCACTTTACAAGTGAAGGGGGGGGGGAAGTAACTAAGAAAGCTAAACCCACTCAAGGTGTAGCAGGGAAGTGGTGGAATCACTGTTCCTGGAAGTGGTCTGAGAGCATATGGATGTGGCACCTGGGGATTTGGTTTACTGGTGAGCACAGCAGGGCTGGGTTAATGCTTGGACTCAATTACCTGCGAGGTCCTTTCCAGCCTTGGCAGTTCTGTGATCCCTGTTTAGCCTCCATCATGCAGTGTGTCCTGACCTCTGCACAGGGCACCCAGGAAAGCAAGATCCTTGCAATCTGGAGCATCCCCAGCAGCAGGAAGGAGGGAGGGGGATGGTGACATATTTCAGACACCCAAATCTTCCAGAACCTTCTCCTTTCCTGACTCACCTTACAAGAAGTGTTTTGGACTTCCCAGGGTGAGAGTGCTTGCACTGACATCCAAACCAGGCTCCAGCCAACCCTTCCACACTGGGCTGGATCCCCTGCACACTTCAGCACTCCCTCAGCCATGGCCTGAAAGAGCAAACCAGAGCCCACAAGAACATTTTCACTGCAGTCCTGTAATGGGAATAAGAGATGTTAAAGCAGACCAATATTTCACACCTTACTGAGCTGATAACTTACCACAGAAATATCTTTATCTTAACAAGGAACAATTAGATTGGTGAAGTTCATTTCTCACTTTTAAAAAATGTTCTCTGCTCAAACTGCTCGTCTGAGATGGCCTACATTTGCACACTGCACTATTAGCAAAATGACTGTGATCATTTGAATCTAACAAATGGAAATGCACCAACACCTGCCTTTGTGCTAATGAGCTTGGCCTTTGGAGCTGGTGGCGAATGGCTGCAGGTTATTAGACATGCCCAGCAAAACTGTGGCTGCAGCTTCCATTTGCAGCTCTGTAATTCACTGAAGTTATCTCATTTTCCCAATTGGGTCCAATTACAACAGGCATGATAAATAACCTTCCATTGTTGGTACATTTAATTCTCTGGAAAAGTAGCTGGGAAATGGGTCTGGGGTACTTCTATGAATAGGAAAGAGTGTGTTGTGCATCTTGGGGGTGGGGATGTACAGGAGAGAGAAACAGTTCTATAAAGTCTCTGTATATTAAAATAGAAATTTTTATTAATAAGAAAGCCTGGAAATGTTTACCTCTGCTTTTTTCTTGTGCATCTCTGCTTGCCCCAGACAAGTTTCCCTCCAGTCATATCATCATAAACCTGTGCCTTGTGGATGACAACTCCTTGCTTTACAACACTTCAAGATTACTGACGTGAAGGAGAAGAAAAACCTTGATTTCTTTTTTTGTTTTCTACAACATATTCTTTATTTCAGTCCTTCTATATCACATTTTATATTTTTTTAACAAAGATATTCTATTCCATTCTTTCACAGTTTATCCTAAGGAAATCAGCCTGTTTATCTCAGACTAAACTGATACTTCAGACAAATCACTCACACTGGAGAGGAGCTGTCCTGGGCCCCTGGTTGTTACCCACAGGTGCTGCCAGCTCGTAACTCAGCATTGTCAGAAAGCCAGTTTTCACTAGCCTGTCCTGGCATTTCAGCATTAAAAAATAAAATTAAAAAAAAAAAATAACAAAAAGGAGACAGGTTATTTCCTATAGTCAGGGCTTTCTGCTCCCTGCACTATTTTGTTGATGTTCATTTTGTATTTCTATACATTCCTCCTGAGCACTGAACTAGAAAATAAAACTGAAGCTATTATTCCTCTCTATAAAAATAAAAATCTCACATGCTGAGCACTCATCCGGCCTTCATAACGCTCCTTTGGTTTTTCCACATTGTGTGACTGGATGCAAGAAAATAGCTCAATTATCTATTGGACATGGGCACTAATGAGGCCCAGGTCACTCTGAGCTAATTAGAAGCAGCCCAGTTTTTTAATGACTGCAGTCTTAATATAGCTAAGAACCAGGATGGCAGCAAAATTAGTTGGTGCCACTCTTTCCATGCTTCCCATTCTACCCATTCTGGCATGTAAATTCTTCCTTATTGTTACTCATGGCTGACGGCCCCACTAATGAATGTGATTTCTCCAGTCAGGTGTTTATGAAATGCCGTGCACTCCACACAAGATGCAGCCACTGAAAGGCCCCTCCTTCAGAGCAAAACTGTTCTGTCTCAGGGATCCACAAACAGAAAGGCTAGCAGGAAACTGAGTCAGCTGTGATACTCCAAACTGGCCTGGTCACACAGAGCTCCCAGGATAATTGTTGCTTTGTCCTGTCTGATTTTTCTTGTAGCTCTTGGAGCAATGCAATTAGTGGTGATATGAACATTAATTGACCTAACCACTGAATCAGAAAGGCAAGCCCTGGAGAAGGACTGCGAGCCTGACAGCCCTGGAGGAAAAACCCTGACATTTCTAGTTAGTGTTTCCACAAGCAGGTAAACAAATGAACAGAAATTGGACTGTGTCACCACGTGTAGATGTCCCATTAACAAGCCCAGGGGAAATATTTTCTAGGAGCATCAGCAACTGTGTTTTATGTAGTAAGCAAGCTGCCATTCTGGGGAATTGATGGTTTTCATGCATAGTCAGGAAGATCCCTTGTTTATGCACTGCCAGGCTGTGTCCCATTCCCAGCTGTGCTTTAATACCTTCAGAAACTCAACTGACAACTACTCTGCTCCAGAGAAAAATGCTATTTCAGAGCTCAGCCCAACACACTGACATCTACCTGCTCAGCTTTAACCCATTGTATGTGGAAAGAAAACTCCCTATTTTCACATAAACCCTATTAAAATGTCATGGGATTACATTGCCCTATCACAGGACCATGGAATGGGTTGGGTTGGAAGGGACTTTGAAGACTATCTAGGTCCAATGCCCTTGCCATGGGCAGGGACACCTTCCACTGGACTGTGGTTTCTGGCTGGCAGCATCAACCATTTCAAGTATTCATGTTGCACAAAGTGCAGTTAATTATCATGTTGCAATTGTTTAGGGAGTTCAGTCCTTTTAGATCTCATTTGTGGTTTTGTTCAGACCTCTCCACACAGGTTCAGCTCCTGAGGCAGCCCGTGCAGAGCAGCAGCTCCTCTGACAGTCCTTGCTTATCTTATCTCCAGCTCTCAGCCTGAGAGCCTCCTGTCACCGAGTCCTGGGTGAGTCTGAGCAAATGACAGATGTGAAAATGCTCTGCCAGGGAGGACAGCCCTGCTCTGCCACATCTTACCTTCACTGCATGAGCTTGGTCAGCTTTACCTGTCACTACTCACAAAACCTTTTAAGCATTTGAGACCCCTTTCATTGCCCCGCTGACAGCGCAGGGAATTTTTGTGGTCTATAGCTATCCCTCTCTTGTAATTAGGCAGTTTGGAGGGCTGGACATTCTCACCACCACCACTCAGATGGATTAGGAGGATTTGGAAGGGTGAGGTCCAACCAACCCCTCTGTGCCATCCTCTGCCTCCGTGGCAGGTGGCAGAGGACTGGGACAATCTGCTCTGGCCCCTGCACAGCCCCAGGGCTCCTCCTTGGTCTGTGAGGCTCCTGCAAGGCTCTGCTGGCTGCCAGTCCCTCTCCACTGTGCCAGAGGGGCTGGCAGATCCTTCCCAGTGCCACCTGCCTGGTGCAGAGCCCTTCTCATGCTGCTGGCAGGGCCAGAGGAAGGGGTGCCTGGAGGCAGCCAGGGCTTTTCTCCCCTCACCTGTGACAGGGACAGGAGGCAAAGGGCTCAGGCAGACCTCTCTACCCTCAGACTGGGGGGAGCATCAGAGCAGATGCTTTTCCCTCACAACCTCTGCCATGGCCCTGCCCTTCCCATGCCTGAAATGCATCTCCTGCCTGGAGCAGCCTTTTCCATGGGGTATTCACACCATCAGCTTTAGGCACCTACTTGAGCTGGCTAATTTAAGATCTTGGGTCTGTCTCACTGGGTACTAACAACAAGTTGTAATTAAATGACATTTTCTATGCTATATTAAACTCCTTCAGTCAAAAAATATCTCATTGAAAAATCAGGAAATAAGTCCCCAGGGCTATCATTATCCATCTGCTTTCCTAGCAACTTTAGGCAACTGCAAATTTTAAAATAAATTTATAAAGGATGCCTCCCTCTCTCTCTCTCGTGTGATATGGACCTAACGATCTTTCATGTTGCCTTCTTGGAGAACAAAAGTTCCAGAGATATTATGTTGCAGAGGAGTGTCCCCAGCCAGCCATGAAGGCAGCAATCTGCATTCCCAGGTGGCCTTTGACTATTTACAGTCTAGCACTGAGCTGCTCCTCAGCATCTCACAGACCCATAAAGGAGGGAAGATGGTTACATCCACTTTGAACAGGCAGATGAGAGAAAAGTTGACAGCTGATGTTCGACTGAAAGAAACAGAAACAAATCAGATCAGAGAGTCTGAGAGACTAAAGTGGGAAGGTTCAGCTTTGGGGAGGCCAGTAGGAAGGTGAGAGGTTTTCTAGCATCTAGATTGATTTTCACATGACCCACAACATCCTTCTTTTAATTGCAAGCAGTGCAGAATTTGAGTTGGAACAATTAGTCTATTCACACAGGAATGCATGAAGCACCCCAACAGTGCTTAGGAAGAAGCTGAGATGCTGAGGAGGGAGCAAGTTAAGAGATTTTAGGCAGTTTAGGGACAGATTAAATCATCCAAATAGTCACAGGGCCTCTCTGCATTGCACACATAGGCAGCTCCCCATAGCAGCCAGCCTGGCTGGCTGCCTGAAGCTGGGAAGGAGGAATATTCCCTCCCAGGAACAGCCCAAAGCTCATCAATAACAAAGAAACCACCACCCTGGGTTTGCAGGAGCAAACTCAAAGGACTGAAGGAACCAGAAGTGGGTCACTGACATTTGAGCACAAACCGCTAAGCCTGAAAATGCTTCCATTTGTTCAGTGCAAAGCACAGCAGAGTCCAGATGATTAAATTCAATTCTTTAGACAATAAAGATGACAGCAGTTACGACCCCACAAAGTTTCTTTCAACATGATACATAGATTATATTTCAGAAAAACTTCTAAAAAAAAAAAAAAGGAACTGTGCCTGATTCCTATTATGCCTTATGGTTGCACATCCTCTCTCACCTCCCAGCAGCAGCTGCCTCTCAGAGCTGCATTGTAGCAGGCTTTCCACGGTACAGCTTAGGGCAGTGGGTGATCATTAATCTTTGTGTTTCACTTACTTAGTCCTGAGTCCAAATTTAAGCCAATAGTGACTGTTTGTTTCACACAGGTATATCAAAATTAAGATTTGAACAGCACCCACTTGATATTATTAAACTACAAATTTTGCCATTTAGCTTCAAACACAACTGTGAATATAAGTTATAAACAGACACTTAAATGTTCCTTTCAACTGGTGTTAATCAAAAATCACAAAGGGTAAGTTTTCCCTCTGGGTTCAGGATGGAAAAGCCTTCCAGTTATTTGAAAGATAATTCCACTGCCACATTTCTTCCCCGCCTCTTTGTTCTATGCCTCTCCAAGGGGTGTGCAGTGACCTGCAGAAACTGCTAAACTTTCCCTGCACAACTTTCTGGCCTTAATTGCATTCTATAAAGAGCTGGAGCTGCTGCCACCTATGGACAAGCATCAAACACAAACATGGATTTGCTACTGGGAAATGGAAGTGCCAACTGACACCAAGTAGTTAATATTCCCCTGTAAGTGTATTGTTCACCCCACCATTATTCATGCCAAGCTCTGTGCTAATGAGCCACCTTAAATGTTTACAGCACAAGCCAGAATCCACAGAAAACATCCAGCACCTCTTGTCCTGCTCCTTCTGTTGTCAGAGCTAATGGAGAATAAACCCCAAATTTCAGTAATATATTGGTTACTATGCTCAGCATGCTTAACCCATAAAGAAAATTAATTACTATGTTTTAGCTCTGTCAAATAACCAAGTATGGATTAACCTTTGATTTAGATTTTAACATGCCTGAATCTTGCTGTCTGTGGACTTCACAGGACAGCACAACATTTTTTGATTGACTCACGGTAGCTGTGCACAGATTATTTAAAAGTACATTACAACCTCTCAGGAAAAAAAAAAAAAGCAAGTAGCATTGTAATATAATGCAACAATCCTGTCCTTTTTTCCTTGCATATTATACCTGTGTAATCTAAACAAGTGCAGAATGGAGCCATTTACAAGATGAAATAAACACAATTCTCAATATTATTGCAAGACAGCAGTAGAATAAATTTCACTGTAATTTCCACTGCTGTTGTTTCTGTAATGAAAAAAAGTGATGAATGAGTACCTATTTCATATAAATCATCGTAGGATCATCTGGAATCACTAAATCTAACATTTTTAGGAGGAATTTTTAAAACTTTTTCTTTTCACTACATGTTAGGGACTTTGAAGGTCAAAATTCTCAATGATTTCTTTATCTCGTTTCCTGACAGATGCTGTGTATCTAATACTCCTTCCAGGTTCTTGGATTTGGGGGCCACTTTAACACCTGTAAAAATAAAATCTGACATAGCTCAAATTGGGCATCCAAAATCCCAAACTTCACAAACCACAGGCCATGTTTACAAAGAAGATCCTCCTCCTCCTCCTCCACCATGGAACACAAACTGGCAGAGAGTGTGACATGCTTGCTGAGACAGGGATATACCTCACACAGCTGAGTTAGTTTCTCAGATCTGCAGAAAAGAGTAGATCTTAAAAAAAACAATAATAATTGTGAGAGATGAAAAGATACCTTTAAACACGCTGTAGACAAGATTTCTTTGTCGCAAATTTAAAAGTTCAGGAAATCACAGTCCCCCAAGCTCTTTGAAGAGCACTGAAAAGGAAAGGAAACCAGGAATTGTTTCATCTTCCAGTCCTTCTGAAATGCAGATGTGCTGGGCTATGAATAGCTCCACTTTCCCTCTATTGCTGGAAAGATTCCCAGCCTGTGACTTATTCTGGAAGAGCAAGGCAGGACCATCCTGACAAAGTCCTAAAGAGCTCCTTTGCTCTGTACTTGAAACAAGAAGGACATGGTTGGTCAGTCTGTGTGAGGAAACTAAAGGAGTTGGAAAAGAGGGAAAAACATGTCCTCAGAGACTGCATGGCAAGGAGTAAAATGCTTGTAAACCACAGGGCAAAAAGGTGAAAGGAGTCCCCCAGTCTCAGAAATGCTGGACATGCTCTATTCCCTCTCCAGACAGAATCTGCTTTCCCTGTAGGATACAGAGGCTTGCTGCCTCTCCTCCTCTGCCCCATGAGGGTCTGCCTGCTCCTCCCTGGGGCGCCTCAGTCCCACTGAAACCCTGGCACCCCAGGGACTGTGGCAGCTGGCCACACCTGGCTGTCTCAAAGCCACCTCCCACACCATGCTCATCCCAAACCCGTGACTTTGCATTTCCATACAAACTTCTTTATTTTGGAAAGTTCCAGAAGTATGTTAAAAATTAAACTATGCTTCAGTAAATGCATAAAATCGTTCATCAGAGAACCCCAAATTGTTCCAGCAGCTAGAACTTTTTAATAAACATGCATCTAGTTTCTTTTGGGTTGAATCATGCCTTTGCCTACGTTATGACAGAGATAATTCCTTTATCAATACACTGAGCACGCATACAAGTCTGAGTCATTAACAAAACCATGTGTTCAGCAGTTTGTACAAACTCAATTTGTGTTAAAAGCCATATTCAGATATTTCCAGCACCTCCACTTTAATACAACACCAGGACATCATCTTCAGATTTTTATTTTTTTTTTAAGGATGTAATTACCCACCTCGTCTATCTAGAATTTTATTAGGTGTCACTCATGTCCACAAGTTCCTACTTACTTCAGTTGACAATAGTTCAAATCCATTTTTTTAGAACTCCACAATATGAATAAAATATAACATATTTGTTACCACAACACACCTAGCATCTTCTAGCATATTTCTAAGAGTCTTCTTGCTACAAGCCAATAAAAATTGTATTGAAAAATCTCTTTAATGCCTGTTACTTTGTGTGCAGGTTTTCTGCTCTAACATACCTAGCAAGTTTGGGTAGGCTTTGAAGAGCTGAAGTTTTGAACATCCATCAGCTCAAAACTGTTGATCTGTTTGATACAATCATTGATGTGTTCACTGTGGGAACCAAAAGAAGAATATGTAACTGAGCTTCCTCTTTATGAAGGCAGGAGAGCTGAGAATTTTCCATATGTGGGGTTCAATTCTTCCTGCAGTCTAGCCTCCTGTTGATTTAAAAACAGCTTCAGTTCTTTTGAAAGCAGAAAATGAGGATGTAATTGTGGAATATAGTATTTAACTGTAAAGCCACTAACACTGGGCAAACACAGTTAAATCTAGAAAATAATTAAATGAACAGATTTTTCTTTGAAAACAATTTCAAAATAATTTTATACTATTTATTTCATAATAATAGATAACTGTACTGATAACAGTGGGAGTATGAGCAGCTTTTCTTACTTGTTTGATTATGTGCAGAATTGTAGCTAAAAGCAGCAAGTGGTTTTAACATGGTATGTTGGTTGGGATTAATTAGAATGAATTTTCTATTCCAGGGAATGGTACCTTGCCTGCTCCAGGCATATTGTCTGAAAACAGAAACAACCTCACAAAAAAAAAAAAAAAAGAAAAAAAAGAATAATTTCTTGCCCAGGAGAAAAGAGGCATGTCCCTAGGGAGAAAATGGAGAGAGCAATATGTTGATGGAACTCCCTCCTAAAGTAATAGTGAAGCACAGGGAGGAGCAAAGATCATGACACAGAAGAGATAACAAAGAGAGAATAATTTCCTGAGGATAAGAGACCTGTTTAGATTAGACAAAGTCAAAGAACAATAATTGCAGCTGGAAAGCCTATCAACTTGAAAAGAAAAAACCCACAAATGCAGGCTTACATATAGATAGAATTCTCAAATAAAGTAGTTGCAGCTAAAGTGCATTAAATAAAAATACACAACAAACTCTTCCTCAACTTCTGCTGTTACTGGGACACATGCTGTTTCTAAAAGCACTAAAAATCCCTACATTTCACTGCACTAATGATACCTTTGCAGGAAAAGCAGGATTAAATAGCTGCCATCCAGCAGGCACAGTGGAGCCTTCTGCCATAGGGTTAAAGCATATTGGCAAAACGAGAGTGGTTAGGGGAGATTCAGGTTGATGCACAACAATGTGAATTCCATTTTATTAATCCCACAGCTCAGTCCTGGGAGCTGCTGTCACAAAGGGAGAAAAATGCAGTAAGAAAACTGAAAGGGACTAGGGACCTGTGATTACATGAGGAAATAAAACAGGTTCCCCTTGTATGATTTATCAGCACAGCTACTGAGTAGCCATTTCAAGCAACTTTAGCACAAACTGCTTAATACTGGATGTTTTTCTCAACTGTCCAGTGGCTGAAAGCAGGTACCTGGGGGAGAATCCCAGGGTTCAGCACAGGAAAGAACAAAATGCACTTCAGTGCCTTGGGATTGCATAAAACTGTGGAAAATGCAGTTCCTCTAGCCTTGGGAATGTTACAGTTGTTTAAAAATGTCACCTGATTCCTGCAAACTTGGCTCTGCATGATGTTCCCAACACCATGAGTACAATCTGGTATTTTCCTCTTCATGGGCAAGATGAGACTTGTTCAAACCATGCCTAAAATTTCACACATAGATAATGGAACAATCAAATCATGGCCTCTGGAATAGCCTTGTAAATGAGCAGGGTTTTGTTGTTTCCTTGGTTGTCTTTTTTTTCCCAAATATAATTTTCATATCAGTGAGGAGCACCTTGAATCAGAGCCACCATCTCTGTGCTCCCAGTCTGGCAAGACAGAGCAAATGTTTCAGTGCCTTAGCCCTTAAATTTTTTCCATTTTCTTAGAGTGTAATTGCATCTAATTGTACATTTTGAGCAAATACACAAAATCACATCATTATGACAGGCAATTACCTTATTGTGTTGTATAATTAAGTAAATCACACAAGAAATTGTGCAGAACTTTAATAAAATTTCCCAAAAAGAAGTTAATCTTTCCTGCAACTGACAGAAGAAGCCATTTTCACTTCTAATGATCATAGTCAATTTAGAATTTTCTACCCTAATTAGTGGGCACTCTGCAGACATGTGCAGAATATGCACATTCAAGCAAAGTTCTGGGTGATGGCATTAGTGACTTTTCATGTGTGTTTGCTATGTGGAAAGACAAACATCCTTATGTAGAATTTAATGACCTGTTCCTACAGAAAATGTAATATCAGGAGAATTCACGTATATATTAAATGTGTTCTGTTGAAAACCTTATAAATTCACTATAACAGTTGGTTTTATCAGTATGGTTCAAAGTACATTATGACCTGTTAATGCTCATACATGTGTTTCATTACATAGCTTAGGAGCTGTGCTTTGATGGAAGGAGACTTGCCCTTGGCAAGGGGATTTCTTTATTATCATAGCTGATTTTTGTTATTGTCACTGCAAAGGTTTGTGCATTACCCAATTAAAGATATATATTTTATACACACTCAAGAAGTGGGTTAGGAACTTAACATTGGCAAATAGAAAAACACACAAATCACTTTAACATCAACCCTCAAGCAACACAGGACTAAGGAAAAAATGAGTGACTGGTGAGCTTTAAAACAGATTCTTGACACACATAAAAGGCTTTTTCCAAGTTTTTTGGCTGCAGTTTTCATCCCTGGCATAAAAGACAGCCATGCCCAGTGTGCCAGATTAGGGGCTGTCTGCAGACACCTTTGTGAGAGGTTTGCCCACCTCCCTTAGGAGCTGCTCAGTTTCTATCAGTGCCATCAAGGTGCTGTAAAACTGGTTTCTAAACAGGGTTTTCTACACAAATACAGAAAAGATCACAAGTAAAGATCACACAAATACACCTTTTAGTCACAACTTGCCAGCTCACCCTGCTGATATCGACAGTGATTTTAGGAACAGCTGATTTATATCCAGGAGTTGGGAGCTTTATGCTCTTTATACTCTTTGTGTTTCCCGAAGGCAACAAAACCCCAGACTGCCCAGAAAGAAACTGAATCCACATGCTCAGGAGCTACTTCCTCCAAACAGCATGTTCCATTTCACAAATATTTTGAGAAGTAAGGTCAACATAGGCTGAGCATTGAAGAAGTGCTTTAGAAGATGCAGTAAACAGAGGAGAGATACACACAGAATATTCGACAGAGCAACTACATGACAGAGAGCATTTGACAAATACAAAGCACTTTTCAAGGCATAATACCAGATTTTCTTTCTTCCTACATTACAAAAATAAACAGCAACTAAAGAATAACCCCAATTAAAAAAATAATTTGGCACTGCATATTTAACTTAAGAGGAAAATGGGTGTTTTCCACACACACTCTGCAGCTATCTGAATAAAAATTGACACCCTCATTAGAAAGCATGAAATCTAAGTTGTTGGCAAAACTGTCTGGAAGCAGAATGAAGAAAGAAAGAAAAGAATCTGGGGTGACAGTAAGAACGTTACAATCAACCAAAACAGAGGCTGAAACTTGAATTTGCTCTTGCAGTTTCCAGTTATCAAAACTTGACACCTCTGTCACACCAGCATTGCAGGAAGAAAAAAAATTAGCACTTCAAACACCTCCACCCACACCATCAAACACAACTTCTATACACAACAACTCCTGTCAAATGTCTTTTTCTTTTCTTCCTAATGGTATTAGCTCAAACTAGATTGCACTTGAGGCAAGAAAATCCAACAAACGGGTCATCTGAAAACCAGAGATACAGCCATGTATCAATGTGGTGCTATAGAAATAGATTTCTCCATCATTTTCTAATGGACTTAGACCATTTGAAAAATTTCAGACACAGTCACAGAAAGAATTTGGCAATAACAGTTCCTACAATTATCCCTCTTGGGGGGCGGGGGGGGGGGGAAAGAGAGACTAAAGGGAGGAAAAGGTACATATCCTTCAGAGACATTAACATTGTAGCTGGGCTTCAGGAGAGAAACACTTAAAGCTTTCCAAAGACATTTTCTAGACACTGGTCTAACTGGTCTTTTGTTTAATGGAAACACTTTCAAAGACCGGAATTAATCCAGATTTGTTGGTTTAATAAAGAACTGAATCCAGCTCACTGATTTAATGCACTAGATTTACTGCTATGTTCTGGCCATGTGAAGAGCTGTAAATTGGATTTAGTGAACACGAGCAAGTCAATAAATGCCAGAAAGCAGACAAGATACCAGTAAATCCACACCAAAGTATCTTAACCAAAATATCTTAACCAAAAGGTTCTGACCTGATTTTCCACTCATGCAATTTTTTCAATATTTACACCTGCCTAGATGTAAAGAGCATAAATCAACGAGTTCTACTTAAAACCAGATTTCCAGGCAGGTAGGTCGGTCCACACCATCTGAGAAGCCTGTCCCCACTCATTTCTCTCCTCAGAGGAAAACCCCAGAGTCATTCAGGTTGAAAAGACCTCTGAGCTCCTCGAGTCCAACCATTAACCCAGCGCTGCCAAGTTCAGCACTGAGCCCTGTCCCCAGCAGCTGCCTCTACACTTGCTGGTAGCTCCAGCACTGCCCTGCTCTCCTTGCACATTTATTTCAATTCACCCTTGCCAAGAGATCTCTTAATAAATATTCTCTGTGGATAATGGTGCCTGATCATTTTCTTACCTTCCTCCAGACACAACTGAGATCTCTCCTGTATCATGAATTTAGCAGAAGTGTATTTTTGGCTGCCCATCATACAGAATTTGACCAGGAAGTATAAAATTTGTTGAAAAAATACACAAAGTACTCTAAACATTCACAGCCAAGACTGTATTGACCTATCAGGTATACAAGTTTGGATGCCTTGCAGATACATTTTAAGGCAAACAACTGCCCATGCTCATTGTGTGGTACCTGCTTTGTAAATGCACATTTCCCCTCATGACCAGGCACCAGGAGCACTCAATTGTTTCTCTTGAGCACTCAGATGTTTCCTGCTCCCCAAGCACACAGGTACAAGCTCCACCAACATTCTCTATCTGCTGAGTCCTTTCCTTTTGGAAGGTGTACAATTTCACTGCAACAAACCATAAAGTCACTTTTAGTGGCAGCCTTATGCTCTTGAATTCCATCAACACACAAGACAGTGGTGGCAACTTGGTGAAATTCAAAAAATCTCCTTTTCCTTGGTGGTTTTAGTCATGTCCTCAGTTTTGAGGCAAATTTCAAGCAATCTCACAATTTCTTACAGTCTGAGTTCCTAAATCTACAAGGAGTCTGGCCCTCTCAGCTTTCACATGCATGTACACAAATTAAATTTACACTTACAAAACTAACCTATTGATTGTGTCCCTCAACTACACATTTCATAAGATAAAAATCTCTGTTCTTATCAGTGAGAGCAACACAGACATTGTTTTTTCTGAGGATTTCTAAACACAATTAATCTGGGTTTAGATAGTTACATAAACCTCTGGATTTAGGCAGTGTGAGCATTACCAGATGCAGACAAAAATAATCAGCACTTTTTTGCCCTGAGGTCATATAATCCTCCTGAGTGCTCAGGATCCTGCTCTGAACATTCATTTCTTTCTTTCTTTACCTGAGGCCACTTGCTTTAGCCTTGGCCTGTCTCACAGTTAAAAGAGCTGTGTAAAGTTAAAAGAACTAGTAAAGAAAGTATGTTTGGACTTTTTTATTCTCTCTGATTTTTCCTATGCTTCTCTCCAAACTTTCTTAATCATCAAAACTGTTCCACTACAAGCAGGTGTGAGTTAACACCAAGCTTTTGTGCTGCCTACAAAGGACCTTTCCAGTTTCATGAAATAAACAGGAATTATTAGCTCCATATCATTAGAGTTTCCAAGTCATCAAAAGGAACTCGTACAGAAAAGCATATTTCCTACTGAATAAAACACAAATATATTTGGTAAATCCTCAAAATAGGTTCAGAAAGGGTTATGTATTGATTCTTCTGCTTCACTCACACATGCAATGACATGTATTTACTAGCAATGGCACATTTTTTCCCTTAAGCCTCACCAAAGATGCTATTAAACATGAAAAATAAGATGAAAGCCATAGGCCCCAAACCCTGATGCTAAAGCAGATCTCCAAAAATACCTCCAGTTTCCCTTGAAAATGCCACATCCCTCTCAGTAAGGAGAACATGCCTTTGATAACTGTGCTAGAAACACAGGAGATCACAGTGAAAATTAGGGATTGGGCTGAAGCCAAAAATAAGAAGTCTTAAAAGATGAATTAAGCATTTAATGCAGCTCACACTTGAAAAAAAAAAACAAAAAAACATTCATGTTCACTCCCACTGTGTGTGAGGTGTGTCCAGGGCAGCATGAGGTGGCAGCAGCAGGAGGGACCAATGCAGCAGGCTGGGGAATGAGAACACCCATCACTCACATCCTGCATCATCACAGTTAAGTGAAAATTTCATAATATCTGTATTCTTATAAAAACTTACTAGATATTCAGGAGATAGAAGAAAATTATACCACACACTAATTAAGAGATAGTTTACAAATCCCAAACTCCTACTCTCTCCAGTGACCATCCTGGCCAATACAGATTCCAGCACAGAGTTCATTTCCTAGGTTTCTATCCATTATCTAACTTTGCCTTTCATGGGTTCATTAAAACAGTGTTTTGTAATTGCATCAAATTAGTAGAAACTCTGACATGGAGCAGTTTGACAATGATATAGCTGTCATGATAGTTCTACTTTTTGCTTGTACCTACTCAGGCATCATTAGAATCAAATATCTAGCTCTCAGCGTTTCTCCTGGGCTCATCCAACTCTGAAAGCTCTCAGGCCATTAAAGCATATCAATTAGTAATGATTTTCTTCCAGCCCCAGCAGCCACTGAAGCATACATTAAAGGTGATACCTGCAGTCCAAAATTTAATGTGGGCATTTGAGAATATCTACTTTGATGAAGAGATTATCAGAGAAACTCATTTGCTTAAAGTTTTAGATCACAGTTATTGAAAATATTTTATTTGCTGAACAAATACCTGATGAATATTCCTGTATCTGTTAAATAATATTAATTGCACACAGGTTTGGGAAACACAAGAATCATTAAAGGATAAATGAGGTTGTGCAATGGCCCAGAAGAGCTAATGTTATCACTTTCCAGGCTGCTTTTACAACCTTCTGAGTAGGACAATTTTTAACTGAGTCATCGTGGCCTAAGGAAAGTTACTTTCACTTTTTTAGTATATCTATCAATTGAGTAGATGTCACAGAGGCAGCTCATTACAAGCACTGGAATTAGAGGGCTGTCACATTCCTCTGAGCTAGGTTAGGTCCCTTCAGCCAGGACTGTTTGGGAAAGCAATCCTTCCCATGCTCACAGGCATTTCCAAGCCTGACAGGTCACTTACCTCTTGCTTCCAATGCAGCTCCAGTCAGTTACCCAAAGATCAGACTGCAAAGCAAATGTAATTCATGAATGCAAAACTCCTGGACAATACACTTTGACCATTCTACCTATGTTTACTTATTTTTAAACCCAGAAATACACTGGAAAACATCACAAACTAGTGAAACACTAGGAGCACACCAAAATCACATTTAATCCTCGTAGCCAGCTCCATGAGGCTGTAGAGATAGAGATGCAATTGAATTTGTCACTCCTTTGAGTGGCAGAGGCTCTCACTCCTCCTTAAGTGATGTGACCTGGAATGATTTTTGAGCATAAGATTAATTTCCAAGTTTTTATCCTACTGTTATGCCTGTAAAATTGTTTCCACTTGAATATATTTGACATTAGTCATAAATCTCTGGTCAAACAAAGGTGGAGAAGGATGGAAATGCCATATACAACATTCATCCTTACCTTCAGCTGCCAGGAATCTTCTTTCAGTATAGTTGACCTGATCACTTGAAACATTCATGTAGTGGTTTAATTATCTGTATAATCACCCAACAAATTTGACACCAGGTTTCTCAGCAGGAGTTTGCAGATTCCTTCTCAGCTAGTCAATGAGTCTTAAAGTTGTATCTGGACACAGAACACACACCTGGTATGACTCTTTCAGATTAGATCTAATTTCTTTTTCATGTCCTTATTCCTTTGAATCTAAATAGCAGCTCTGCTGTGACCACACATCCTTTTATACCTCTACACAGTTTCTATACTAATGGAGCTAATTTTTCTTTCCATGTGGAAATCCCCCCAAACAGACAAGATTAACATGAAAGAAGAATTTCAGTCGTGGCAAATGCTCACTTCCCACCATCCCTTTCCTACTGCTCAGCCACCATGGCCACTCCTTCAGCCTGGGCACATCTGGCCAGCAGTGCCTGGCACACCCCATTTGCCTCTCTTCTCCTGCCTATTTTTAAACTTTCAAGTGAGTATGTGCATACTGGGCAGTACTTCCAGAAGATGTAAAATTAAAGCATATGTGGAAAACAGATTTACAGGTTGAATTTTATGACAAGGATTTTTGAAATTGTAACAAATCAGTCATATAAAACTTGAACAATAACTTTTACACTTCACTGGCTTACTTACACTTTGATATTAAAGCCTCCTTCCAAAATATTTTCAAAAGGGAAAAAATATTTCCAAAACAGAAAAAGAAATATGCTTCAGTCAAAGTGCCAAATAATCTATCTAGCCTTATCTGCACACATATGCATGCAAGAAATATCTACCACCCAGGCAACAGTCTACACATCCCCATTCCTTTCACAGCTATCAGACAAGTTTGACCTTTGGTTCAGACCTAAAATCTCCCAACCCATTCGTTCTATCTTAAGAAGAGCAGTTCCTTCAGGGAAGGAGATGATAATGTATCTGCAAAGGCTGACTCTTTGTGCAGTTGGAGGGGGGAAGTGCCAGCATAACAAATTGCTCCTGTTCAAACCCATCAATTCAAAACAAGCATCTGGAAAACTTGACAAGAATACTCAAATGACCCTTGTGTTCTGACAGCTGGAAAAGAGAAAGCACTCTCCACGAGGGAAAGATGTCTGCTCAAACTTTTTGCCTGGATAGAGAAACACATAAAACTGTTTGAAGTATTTTTCCTCAAAGCTCATTAAATAAAACTTTCAGTGCAAAGTATGACTCATGTAGGCAACTCTGTCAGCACTCACAAATCTGTGTTCAACAGCACCAGAAGCTGGTCATGGTGATGGGCATGTTACAAATTCCCTTCTCTCATGAACCCCCACTGCTGCAACACATCATTTCCTCCCTGTGACAGGACCCTCAATCTCCCTCCAGCCCTGGCACATCAGGGCTGCACCCTGATGGGGAGAGCTTCTGCCTGCTCCCCTTGGAGAGGCCACTGAGGATGGTTCTGTGAGGAACAGACTGCAACTCTGCTCTCTGCAGTCCTGCCAAGAGAAACACTCTGGTTAGGGTGTGGCATTGTTGTGTTGTGCCAGAAATTCAATTTGATTGTATCTCAGGATTTCTGATTTGGTCAAGGTCTGCACTGAGGAGGAAAAACAAAAAAAAAAAATCTACCTTGCATCATCAATGAATTATCTTCATTCTGAGTTTCCTGGCTTTGGGCTCTGCAGATGAAGCACCTACCTGGTGCACCAAAATACCTTAAAACTCTTCAAAATGCAACAAACCACTTCTGGAACTTTACAGTCACAAACATTGGTAACAGTACTTAAATAACACTCTGTTCTAAATTTATTCTTTTAGATTCAACATAACAATTGCCCCAAGTTTCCTGATTGAAACAGAAAATGCCACAAAGCAAAAAGAAAGAAATACCCTTCAGAAGGCACAGGTCTATTTGGATATTTAAGCTCTCCAACAGATAGCAGCCCAAATTATGCCCAAAATGGATACAGACAAAAATTCTGTATTTACCTAAAAATTTCTTGGGAAATGTTTACTAACGTATAGCCTTGTATGTTGGAAAAACAAAGTCTAAAGCTCCAGTACTTTGCAATTGATTGTAGAGGAGAAATGGCAGAAATATTTTAAATTATTTGAGTTTTATGAAGGAAAAAGAGACCTGGTTGAGAATTTAAGTTGTTTTTGATTAAAAGTGGCTCTGTTTGGAGGGACTCAGTAACATATTCAGTATTCAAACCAATAAAGAATTGACACTTTATATGTAGCAGCAAACTCTGGACCTTATTTTTTTGTGTCATAAGAAAAATTAAAGAAGTTGCATCAGAAAATTGGTCACAACAGGATTTGCAGTAAACACTACACACAGTATCAGCCATTTGTACAGAACACAGCTGACACACACACAGAGTTTTCTGGTTTATGCCTTACTTCTACGATTCTAAATTGATTTACAGCCCCATGTGAGACTCATGAAAGAGCCCTAGGCAACTCTATCCTGCTCACATACTATTGCAACACTGTGGATTTCTCCATTTGCCCATTTAAAAACATTTTCCCTATTCCTTCCTTTCAGTAACAGATTTCTGGAGGGAGTAGGGTGAGAGAGATGAGAGCAGAGATAGTTAATGGTTAGATAACTTGAGACACAAATAAGTACATCACCTTCTCCTGCTCCAGATCCCAGAGAAGCTCTGCTCTTTGGCTCGGGGAGTCACTGTTTCCCACTCACCTGCCCTGGAAAACACAACGAGAGATCTATAACCTGACCACAAGTGACAACGCAAACACTGCTGGGAAATGAATCACTGCGTCTAACATGACTTCAGTTAGAAGAAAGACCTACTTTTATTAAGGCAGAAGATTTATAAAAATGGGGATTTTTTTATATATACACATAGGAAAAGCCTTCAAAATGAGTCACAGTTGGTCCCAATAGGAGTTTGCTCATTAATTTCCCTCCCCAGCATAACACCCTGACATTGCTGGATCACTATCCATCTTCCAGCTCAGAAATTG
Source organism: Euphonia xanthogaster (assembly GCA_034509185.1). NCBI lineage: Eukaryota > Metazoa > Chordata > Aves > Passeriformes > Fringillidae > Euphonia > Euphonia xanthogaster. The sequence goes on from JAYDZK010000233.1 coordinate 10,822,602, forward strand.
GGTATGGAGAAATGGAACAGGGGCTCCCAAGGTGGTCAAGGAAAATAGAGACAGAACAAGAACCAGAATTTGCTATTCTGATAGTCAATGCAATTGTCTTTCTAATAAGCCAGTTTGCTCCTCTTCACTACTGTTTTTATTTTACTTCTCTAATAGGAAAATGGCTATGGAGAAGATTCTCTGTCAGGCAACAGACATCTAGTGAGCAAATACCAAAGTTAACAATCATTTGATCTGTTGGAGTGCAGAGCACTTTGCTGGGCTTACACAGCAAAAGTTTAGGGCTGAGTTAGGCCCTGTGTGGACCTGCTTTTTCTGCTGTCATTCACTAATGGAAGATTCATGAAGAAATGGATGTGGCTCTCTGCTCCTCCTTTGGCTGAAGTGATAAGCCCAGCTGAGGCACAGGGGGGGCAGCTGCCCTGGACTCCCTGGATCTCAGCAGCTGAGAGGGGCCAGCAGAGCTCAGAAAGGCATCCTTTAGGAGCTGGGGCTTGCAGGACCCTGCCTGGGGCACACCCCATCTGTGTCACCTCCTGCAACCCCTGACACCCCAGCAACAGCTCCTGCCCTTCTCCCCACATGTGGCCACTCAAATTCTCTCTCCGATTATATTCACAGTCCCTACACTTTGCTGTTCTTTCATTAAAACCTCTCTGGTTTGCTACAAAACAACCCTTCAGGATGGTATGAAGAAGTAACAAATCACATGCAACTGACAATTTTTCTCTTACAGTCAGTCATGTGAGAAATGTGTTGATGGTTAAGATGAAGAGTCTTTTTTTCCATGAGTCATAAATTTTGAATTAAAAACTGCAATATTTCAGGACTGTGGGTTTTGGGAACAAAATTGCAGTTAATCATAAAATCACAGAATAATTTATGTAGGAAGAAAAACCTGTGGAGGTTGTCTCATGTAACCTCTGTCTCTAAGCAAGCCAACTTTTACCTGCACCTTGTTGAACCTTACTCAGAGCCTTGTCACACAGCTTTGCCAAGCAGCTGATCTGTTTTGTGTATTTTTCAATTTCAAATTACTTTTTCTATAGAACATGTACAATAACAAAGTGAAAAGATGACACATAAGTGCTACTTAGAAGGCTCAAGACTAACACAATGTCTAATTTAAGAATATTACCAGCATTAAAAGTTTGTGGGGTTTTTTTAATCAAATCAAATAAAAGAGGCAAATCTTCCACAAGCTTCAGTATTCAATACATCAGAAAAGATTCTGAGTTAAAGGGAAAATAAGAAGCAACAGGAGAACTAAATCTCATCCTTTTTGCCTGAAGCTGAAATTATGTTGGGAATCATCTGTAACAGGCATTCAAGACATAAATTTTTCTTAATAGAGAAAACAGATCTGTGTTAGCATTGACTTACCAACAGACACCAGACTGGACTCTTGGCCTTCAGCACATAACAAAGGCCTTCCTTGATAAAGCAAATACTTATCTCTTTCATATAAAAATAGTTTATTTTGTGACCATTCTGAGGAGGAAACAAACCACCCCTGTGAGTGGCAGCAATGGCAAAGCTCCCCCAGCACATTCACCCGTGCAGGCTGGTCCATCATGGCAAGGGAAGCTGCAGGGGCTGCTGTGCTTGGCCCTGGAATCCAGCTGCCAGGCTCACCCTGGCACTGGCTGGGTGCTGTGGCTCAGGGCCCCGGCATGGACACTGTCCCCAGCAGCCAGGTCCCCTCCCCAGGCACAGCCCTTCCCTGCTCCCCCTGGCAGCCATCCCAAACCTAAAACTGCTCCCAGGCCTCTCAGTAGTGCTCATTACATACATCAAAGTGGTTTCTTTTTAACACATTTGTACTGTATAACAGCCTCCATCTCCAATTTTGTCGTTGCAGTCACCACAAAAGCTGTTCTTGCTTTTATCTGCCAATGAGACCAAGATGGAGCTGTGTGCACTGCAGGCCTGTCCCTACACGTCACAGAGAACCACTGGAGGGTATTTAAAAAATCACATCATGGGGCAGACACTGCTGCCCTGGCCCAGTGCTGCACATGGGAGAGCTCTTTGGGACTGGTGTGCATGGACTGAGCCAAGGACTCACTTGGTAAGGGTTGAAGCACAGGAGGCACCATCAGAGCCTCAGGTCTGCACATCCCTCCTTCCTCCAAATGACACCAGACTGGACACTAGGAAAAAATAATTCACCCAAAAGGTTGCCAAGCACTGGGACAGGCTGCCAGGGAAGTGATGGAGGCACCATCCCTGGAAGTATTTAAAAATATGTGTAGAGGTGGCCCTTGGGGACACGATTTATTTTCCTTGGCAGTGCTGGGTTAGTGGTTGGACTTGATCTGAAAAAGTCTTTCCAACCTAAACAATTCTATGCCTTTATCACTTTAGAGGTGTTAGGATTTCTGGGAAAACCAAATTTTCATAGGAATCCAAGTGAAAATTGAACATCTCTGAAAACCACCCCTTCACCTCTCTGTGCCTCAGCTTCTCATTTGCAAACCTGTGATACTACTATTTCCCTTCTCTGCCTGGTAAATGCAGATTTAAAGTTCTTCAGGCAAGAATATCTCTAATGATGTGCATGTACAATGCCTGAAGCTGGGTGTCCCAGTATAGACTGTGACCTCCAAGAATTCATGCTCTACAAGAAAATATGGGGCGGGGGAGAGGGGAGAGAAAAGTATTTTTGAATATAAGAAAGAAGTCAAATACAGCTAATTACCCAGAGCTTCCCATCAGGCTCACAGACTCCCACCGTGGACACGCTCAGTGGTTGCTCTTTATTTCTGAGCTTCACTTTAATCCCTCCTCATTTCTCTTCTTTCATTTTCAGTCAGTGCAGGATCCTAATGTTTTTTGCCAACTTATTTTTAATGGGATTGTTAGCATCCAGGAAGCCTTGTCAAATAATCATTATACAACTGCTTTCAGGGACCCCTGTGGTTGCTTCCACTTGCCTTGCATTCCCCCCCACCCCCTCTCTCCTTACATTAGCAGGGATCTTTTCTTACTGGGAAAGCATCAAATTAAAAATCTGGCTGTCTGACCCTCTCCTGCACATTCATCCAAAAGCATAGCTGCTCTGACTGCCTGATGGTCCTTTTACATCATTACATTGTCTCTGGCAATTCACATTTACACATTAGCCAAAAAAAAGGCATTTGTAAAATTTTTTCTTGAGCAACAAATTGAAGTCTGTCAGCTACAGGAAAACCACAAACCTGCTGCTCTTCCTCACCCAAATGGAAGAAAGGTTGCTTTTAAATGAGACTTTTAGCCATTTCTATCTAAGAACATCTCCCTGATTGCTCACCACCCACAGATCAGCCTTTTCAATGACTTTTGCTATTCAGAAATGCTGAACAATGTGTATTGCTGAATCTTAGTGCTTTGCCCATCTCTGCTAAAGATGCTGCATTATCTCCCTATTTTGATATTTTCTGCTGCAAGCTTACATTGTGGCAGATTTACTTTTCACCTAGTTTCCCTGTATTTCTTTGCAGTTTCATATATTAAAAAAAATCTTTATGGCCAGAAATGTTAGGGTCCCAAAACATTTAAAATCAAGGTGTAATAGTAGAGAGTTGGGCCAAAGTTTCAGAAGAGTTTACCTCCCACAGCTGCCCCTGGAAGCTGGTAGGTTCTGCTAGAGTGTGGCCATTAAGACATTCAGGAAGCTTGGGGGCTGCTTTCCTCTCAGTGAGACCCATGGCTACTGTCAGCAGCAGCTCTGCAGGAGAGAGGGATCATGGCAGATCTGTCACAGGCAGAGCCCTTTGCCATCAGCACTTCCTGACATGGGGCAGTTCCTCTTTCCTCCCTGGTGCACCAGAAACAGGATCCCTGTGCTGCTCTGGTGCACCAGGCAGTGCTGCTCCCTGGAGCACTGATCACTCATCCAGCAGCTTTAGCCTTTGCAAACTGTGTCAGATTTGTTGTCCTGGTTTTGAAAGGATTTTAAGGAGATTCACCTGATTCATGTCAAAACCATGATATCTTAAACAGTTTCAAGAGGAAGCTCAAGAACTTGAGAGTGGAGAGCCAAAACCTGTCCTTCCAGGAGTTGCCCTTCCTGCTACCTATTGCCATGGGAGAATGCAGTGAGGGTTTCCAGAGCCACGATTCTGAACACAGTTTACCTTTTCCAAGTTTATTCTTGGTATAGAACAAGCTTGTTAGACTCCTGACATTTCATGAATCATCTGAAAAAGATGATGATGTAGAACTGCTTTTTATTTTTTTAGTCCTACTTTTTTGGCAGGGAAAGAACCCAGGATAAGTGTGTTCCTTTATACATTTGGTCTGATGCTTTTACAGGGACTCAGGGACAATCTGCCTGAGACAGTAAATCAGTTGGCAGACATCCATGTTTGGCACTGTACTACTTGCATTTTTTTGACAGAGTCAAATATTGATGAGATCAACAAAACTAACTGGCTGAAGACAGCTGTCATTCTCAAGGAGGATAAATCCAGCATGGAAAGGGTGACAGACTCTGAGGAAGGATTTTTGTTGCTGTTCTCCTAATGGCCCCACCCAGGCAGAATTAAAACCAGTCTGAAACTTCTCTGCCCTTAAAGGAGCTGAACCATCTTGGAGGAGCTCAAGCTGGGGGTGCAGCAAAGTCACAAAAACACCTTTGTGAGCCTGTTCCTCCTTAGCAGGTCACATTGCTGCATGGGTGAATGGAATAATTTATATTCACTCCAGGTCCCACTTAATTAGAGATTGACCTTGATTTTATTTTTTAGCATTCAAAACCCTGAGAAAACCTGATCCATCCTAGCTTGTTACATTAAGGAGAGTCAGTTTCCAATCTCCAGCCCTGGCCAATGCACTCTGCATTACACCTGCCCAGAATGTCATGCCCTAGCAGCCCAGCAGAGGTGCAAATAATTGTGCTCAAAGCAGAATGTGTATAGACATTGATACCTTTCAAGGGATATTTGCAGGTAAATTTGCAGTACAGCAAATGGCACAGAACCACATTCTTGAAAAAATTCACCCCTTTTTAGGTTGCCAAGTCATTCATTAATCAATCTTGATTACTACATATTTATTTCTTGTCCATAAATATTTCCCAATTAGTTTCCATTAATTATTGTCAATGTGTTAGTTGCAACCAATTGATAGTTATGAATATTTGCAATTCATTATGAATGCAGTAAGACAGGTCACCAGGGGTTTCTGCATTTGCTTTGGACTACTGTTTTAAAGAGGAGATTAATGAATCCTGATACAAATGATGTAAAGAATAAAGAATGCAAGTGACAACTTTCAAGTGAAAAAACCACTTCCGTCAAAATTCTTGGCTCAGAGATGGTAGAAGTCCATGAATTAACAAGTCATAATTAGCACAACCTCACAAATCACAACAGACAAAATCTTTTTTGTCCATACAAGTATTGTCAAGCCTTTAACCATTGTTTAAAAAGCTACAGTGCCAGACATCATCCAGAATTCTTTTAAATGTAGCAGCTATTGTTTCAAACACTAAAAATATTTATGTAGAAAGCAGACTATTGGTAATAGTTCTGAGCACTTAGAAATACACTAACGAGCCTTTGCAGAAATAGCTCTTCTTGACTGGTTATTACAGCAGCTTCACAAGAGGATTGCCATCCTGCATAATTTAACAACAAAGCTCTTAAACCTTGTGAAGTACACAAGCGAAAATGTTTAAAGTTTTTTATACATATTCTCTATCTCAACACTGTTAGGAATTAAATCATTACAAGAAAACTATTAGGAGTATCTGGGTTTGCAATTTCACTGGCACAGGCTCTGGTACAGATCTCAAAACTATGGCAAGTTGTTTTTTGAACTGATCCCTCTTTATGTAACCACTCCACCCCGTTGATCCCTTAAAAATGAACTATGTGAAAGCACGAGTTTCATGAGGAATTCCATATTAAATATCAAGATTGCAAATCAAACATTCAAAAAGCTGAAAATGCCACTGATCTCCCTATTGATTTCTCACTAAAACCCTCCTGTCCAATCTGCCTGAAACAGTCACTCAGTTTTGCCAGACAAAAAGCTGAACCTTGGAATAGGATGCATCTGGTAACATCACAGAGGCAATTCTGATCCAATTTCTCATAACCTGGCACCATCAGCTATTTTGTATCAAAAAATCAAATGCTAGCCAGTGTGTGCAACAAGAGGAAATCTGCACTGTAAGGGGAGAGTCAGCCTTGGCATTCCCTTGGCCAGGACACAGAGAATTTTTCCCCTGAGCCTTTCAACCAAAACACAACCATGAAATTCAATGCTCCAGCAAAACCCAGTTTCTCTGAATGGCCAAATGAATGTGAAAGCAGCGTGTTAAGAACATCTACAGTGGATAACAAGAACCATTTAAGTTCAGTTACATCATCTTCATTACCCAGATTCTGGCCTGAAGGCAAGATTTAATCCCAGATGACTCTGCAGTAGATGGGCTGCTCTGCTAAATGGGAAATTGAGAAAATGCTATCATGTGGTTTATCATACAGAGAACATCAAATCATCATAGAACACAGAAATCTGAGATTTTAATGCAATTTATGAATAAAGCTTTTGAGGGAACTGTCAATGAATAAAGAGCAGCATTAGGAATTGGATACAATTCCAAGTGTTTCCAAATTAAACGTGCTACAGTCCAACAAACCAAACAAGGACCACAGGAGTTCACTTGCTGACATGACTTGCTGGGATTTGCTCTAATGCTATGACAAGTGTCACATAACTCAAGAGAAAATTAGAAATTTTGAGCAGTCATCAGAGTGGGAAACCTGACAAACAGGGCCCTATGCCACATGCTGAGAAAAACCAAAACTGAACATCTGTTCATTAAGTGATCTCTGTCTGTATTGTGCACTGAATGGAGCTGGGGCTCAATGTCAAAATAGAATTGCTTATTTAACTAAAATCTCATCATCAGAGACACAACATTGTACAAGCCCCCTGATTCTCTTTGTTTAAAAATTCATGGCCTTGTCTTTGGAAACCAGTAAAACTCTTTTGTTATAGTTCTGTGTGTTATAATTATACACAAAGCCTTGTGATGTGGTAGGAGGCCTGAGCTGGAAAAGCAGCAAAAAATGAATCTTCACAAAGCTTGAATGTCACAGACTGCACCAGAGGAAAGCTTAACTTTATATCTTTCTGGGAAACCATTCCCATGTCACTGGTTTAATCTAAAATGTAAGATTAGGTAATGAAAGGGTAAAGAAGAGCTTTAATGTTTAGATATTAGGTCTGGTTGCCACAAGCTCTGTAAATTGGCTCTTCAATAGAAAAAAGTGAAGACAGACAATGGATGAATCCCTGAACAAGATGGTTAAACTCAAAGAAACCCATGTAAGTGCACTTGGGCTTGTCAAAGGGAGCCATGTGAGGTGGATGGGCTGCAGAAATGTGGGACTCACCACACATCAGCAATCACAGAGGCACTCTAATCAGGACAGCACTTAAAACTTGTACCTCAAAGGCAACAAAAAGTGTTGGCTGTGTTTGATTGGAGTGAATGCTCCTTGATTTCACAGTGTCCTAAAACTTCATTCAAGGTTCTTCTGGAAAGGATAAAATAACGTGGCATGTGATAATTGCCTTGACATTTTTCAGGAAAAATCAATAATGAATATGAGTGAAGGGTCAGAAAAGAAACAGATCCACTACTGGGCTAACCTAGAGGGTTTAAATCAAACTAACTAGATTTGATAAACAGTGAAGAGTCTCTCACCCATGTATTGTAGGTGAACTTAGCTGTATTTCTCCTGAGAGCAAAGTGCTAATTACATCCTGGCAGCATCCCCAGGCAGGACACAGCTGACCCTGTGTGGTTCCTCCGGGCACTCAGCTTTGCAGGCTCCTGGGATCCAGACCCATGGCACTCCAGCCCTCCTAAGCCCTGTGTCCCTTCCTCTGCAGTGATGGGCAGTCATGATCAATTATGTGACACCCCAACCAACCAGGCAGGCTGAAAACTGCCTGGGAGAGCAAAGCAATGGTGAGCCAGGAGAGGTGAAGGTGGTGGGGAGGGGGGAAAGGATGAAAGGGTAATTCTGCTGCCAACGCATGGGCAGGCTGAGATGCCTCTGATGAGCTGTCACTTTTCTTGCAGATGCTGTTCATCCTGGTCTTCAGGTCACGAGTGCACTTCTGAAAGCATTTACCTCTACACTGGACATGCAAAATAGTGAGATGTGGGGCTTGTATTTTAAATTACCCTGAGAAAGGGTAAAATCCTCATGTGGCAAAATTTCATTCCAGAGCTTGACCCTGTGCTATACTGAAATTCATAAAACAACTACTTGTCTACAGCTTGATACTTTAGGATTACAGTGAGGGAAAAAAAATACAACTGTGGTTACTCAAGGTGGTCCACACATCCTTGACATTAGCACCCAGAGGAAAAATTCCTAGAGATTTTTTTTCCTTCATTTTCTACTGAGCAAATTTTTCTCAGCTTCTGTGCACAGGAATAAGTGTTATACACTAAAGAAAAAGTTGTTTGTGGGGGCCCCTAATTAATGGTGGAAAACCCTGGCTACCAATAAAAGAAGTCCATTTTCCCAGAGTTCAGATACTGGCAGTAAGCTTTCCCTGGGAGAGTACAAAGCTAATGAAAAGTCTGTTCATTTTGCAGCTCAGATACAGACAACATTTGTTCCTCTAGTTTTCCAAAATGGACATATAGTCATCAGATGTAATTGTTTACCAAATTTGATACTTTTATATAGAGTCATTCTGGAGCCTGAATCACAAATAAGGCAGAAATGTAGCACAGAGAGGAGGAAAGAAATTGCTCATAGAATCCAAACAAGCCTTCATTGTACTTTGTGTTCTTTCTAAAACACTGCAGAGTCTGGGTCTGCTTTTTGTACCTTATTAGCACCATCTAAGGGAAGAAAATGGAAATCACCTAAGGCTGGACAGAATTTGTAAACAATGGTGAAATCTTTTCACTGTGGTGAAAATCTGTCAGAATATTTCAATTCAAGATTGACGAAAAATCATGTTTTAGTTCTCAAATGACTTACAAAAAATATAGATCAAACTTATCAGTGAAAAAAAAATCAGAACATTAGAATGCAACTCATGGTTTTCAAACTGAGGCTAATATTCATATGCAGAAACAAGAAACAGTGAGGATTTTTCCCTTCACTAATAGTTCTACATTAGTGTAAGAGGTGTAGGATGTGATGTACATAATGAGTAATGAAATAATTCATTTGTGTAGGAAAAGATTGCAATGCTTTTTTCAAAAATAAACTAATATGCACTTTGTGGGGAGGCAGGAAGTTGGAGCTGTTAACAGCTATCCAAAAAAAATAAACTAAAGGCTTGGATTCACGGTCATGGCAATTTAGTGTGACAAAGAGTCACCTAATAAATCAACTTGGGAAGCCAATGCAGCTCAGCAATTGGCTGCAGGAGTAGAAATTCCCATTTGCCACCCAGTGGGGCAATCACTGCCCATCTTTAGATCTCTGGCTCAGTACCTGAGATATTTTATCCTCAGTACCTGAGGATTTTATTACTTAACTGGCTCGGAGTCCTCCAGCCTCTGGCTGGGACAGCAGGAGGCTGCTGGGAGGCATCAGGGCATTCCAGAGCCCTGCCTGGGCCAGGACACAGGGAAAACCTTCCTCCTCCTCCTGGGCTGGTCCTGCTGAGCCCACTGCATTCACAAGGAGTGGAGAGAGAAAACATAAAAAGTCTTGGGAAAGACTTTTTGTCTTCAGGAAATAAAGCAAAGTCTGACTTCTGAAAGCTGGTGTCTTATTCCACCTTTATGTTTGCTACAGCAGGAACCTTGTCCTACCTTCTTCAGCACTGTTCAGCTGATTACCTTTTGTTTGCATCACAAATATTCACTATACATTAGACTCAGCTTGTGCCTTATGTTGTCTTTTCCTCTTGCTGCTGTTTGTGAGTTCTAAAGTATTTATTTCTCCAGTTTTAAATTAAAAACTATTTTATATTAAGCAATTAGAAATGATTATAAAGATTCTTCCCTCATAAAATAGCTTTCCCATTGAATATAAAAACAATTTATCAGCATATGAGTCATGCTAGCATCTGCTCCATTCGCAAAATAAAAGGACAGCCAAACACAGAGTGAAATAACTAGAACATAAAGAAAAAAAACTATAAATAATATGTTCTTCAATGTAACAAATAATTACATACGGCATCAAAGAGTGAGAAATTCAGGTTAGAGAAAAAAGACCCAAATCTTACAAAGAGGACAAACAATTACTGGAGTCCTTTGCCACATTTTCTGCCAGGACCTCCATCATCTTCATTTTTAAAGCAGGATATGACATCTTTTCAGAAATTCTACTCTGCTTCAATTAAGAAATAATTAATCCAAGTCTCCTCTACTGTGTTATAAAGGAGGTCAGACTAAAAGATCACCATGATAAAAAAAGTCAAATCACTCTGCACTGTGAATAATTTGTCAGATATCTTCCTTCTTGTTCAACCATTAACATTTGCACGTTAACTACTTGTCCTGTATAACATGGTAATAGTGCTTATTGAGCAAAAACCTTACAATAGGATGATCTATTACTTACACAGTCATTTCCTCTTTTCTCAAAGAAAACTTGCAGAAATTAATCTCCATTTCTAGTCCTTCAAAATTTTAAAAGCAAAATTTGCTTCATGTACTCGCTGCAAAATATTATTTTCAACTTAGATGGTGTAACAAATATTCTTTTCCTAGGGATTGTGCACAGAATACATATAAAAAACACAGATGTGAATGCAGACTGAGTTTGTTTAAAAGTCTAAACTTTTGTCACAGATTTTACAGAAGCAGGCTCAGTTCAATTTATTGGTTAATTCAGTAACCCTATAACATAAAGGAAAGGGATGCAGGAGCTTTCCCAGCTAGTCAAAGACCTGAGATGTCTATCTAAACAACTTATTCAATCTTGTGCTGCAAGTCAAGCCATTAATTTACTTGTTTTCATTTTAGCTGTCCCTATAAACAGATGCAGATTGCAGACAGTCAGCAAGTAGAACAAAATAAAACAAAACCTAAATGGAATAGGAAAAGGCAAAAGAAAACCAACACAAGAAAAAAGCAACTGGTTCTACATGGCAATTCAAGTCACCCTTAGAAACAATTTTCATCTGTCACAGGAAGAGCAGGGCCTGCCTTTCCTTTTGCAGCAACTCACAGGCAGGGTTTACAAGAGCAGAGAAGGAGCATGATGATGAAGAGAAAGTTTGATGGTTAAAGGCTCAGTAATTGTTTATCAGCCTTTGAATTTTCTGTGGCTTTAGCTCATACCTGCCTCCACAGAGTGGAAAACACAATGACAAAGCCATTCCGCAGCTGCTGGGGCTGCGTGGGGAGCACATGAAGAGAACTCACTCTGGCACTGAGCCAGATGTGCAGGAGATGCCATTGTCAGGATCAGAACTTGCTTTGGTTTCCCAGCACAGTGGGAATACAGGGCTTGCTCTGTCTATGCATTAAACCTGCTTGATGTCCCTCTCAAAGAGCAGGGCTGCTTCTGTTCCTTTCCCTGCAGTGCCACTGGAAGGAGCCCATTGCTTGGGTCGGATGTTTTCTGGAGGTAAGACGAGAGATTTTGTCACAACATTTTTTGGCTGAATAACTTTTACTGAAGTCTGTTTATAACAGCATATTTCAGCCAGATTTGCACAGTTTGAGTTGACATGCAGACCAACTATTTTTACTCCTTTCCCCAGACAAAGGAGGGGACAGAAGTCTCCCTGCTGTCCCAGAGCTGAGGACAGCCTCTGGGCTATACCTTCACAGTACTCACAGTAACAAAGTTAAACCTGCCAGAAATGCATGTGACTGTCACCCTTTCAGGGCTGTCAGCTTGGTGACCCCTGCCAGCACCAGGCTGAGGCTCGGTGCCCCCAGTGACCTGGTAGCCATGGCAGAAAAGACAATGTCTCTCCTAGAAAAAAAAAGCTGGTTCAGCTTCCTCTGCTCTAGGAAATGGAAGGCACTGTGGCATATACTGAGCCAATACAGTGGAACTGGAAAACACCTACAAGGAAGTTTAAACAACACAGCAGTAGAGGTAACAATAAAGATTTTCTCCCTTTTGTATCCATGCAGAATCTAAACTCATTACTAAAGCATGAACCTGCTCGGTATGCTGTGTGCTACACAACATATATGTTGCTCTTTTATCTACAGCAGGTGTGATTTTACTTCCTTTGGGAAACAACTTTGGTTTGAACAGCTACCTGCAAATTACTAAGAACATTGCTAGTGCTTTAAAAACAACAAATTGTTGTAATAACAGGAAATTGTATTTGTGACTACACCGAAGATTGATCAACCCAAAGTTCATGCCACAGCAAAGATTTCATTTCCACTGAAAAAAGTAGTAAGATGCTCCTCTACAATGGACTGCAATGTGCTTTTATAAACTATTTTATATCTTTGGAAATTATGTTCGTCATTCAAGAAATGCATTGACTTCAAATCCTCAGGATGCTCCAAGAGCACATTAGCTTTATTACTTTAGATTAGCTTTTCAGATAGTACTCACAGTGCATTTGAGTTAACAACTTAGCAACCCACATATTGAAACACATCATTTCATGAATCCCCAGACTTACAGAATTGTGCTCTCCTGTACACTGACAAGGCTCCAGTGAAGTTATTGCATCTTTAACAATTTGGGCCAAACTATAAGGATTATTGTGAATTTATGACCCCATCAAAGTCAATGAAAATTTCCACTGGTTTCAACAGAGGCAAGTTTTTGCCACTAAATTTTAGAACTCCTCACTTCTTCTCTGCAATATCTTATTTTTGCATAACCAGAGGATGAGCTTCATCCAGCTAATTTCACACATCCAGCTGATGCTCAACAAGCTCTATATATGCATTTAAGGGAATGAAAGAGGTTGCCTTAGGACAATTCAGGAACAGCAGCATCCCAGCCATACTTAGGAAATCTTTTTCCCTCTCTCTGTAAATGGAGTGAGTCTGCTGCTGAGTGAGCTGAGGAGACTTGAGAGAGTGAAGGAAGGTGAACATTAGAAAGAGTGTATAAAGATAAAAGTTCTGATGGGATGATGACTCAAAATAAGTGACCCAGCCTCTGCTAGCAAAGCTGAAGACAGAAATGCACAAAAATTGAAAGTTTAGAGATGTAGATTAGGCATGAAGGACTTCCTTTAGCCATCCTGCCAGCCCCTTGCACAGCAGGGCTGGTACAGGTTCCTGGGGCTGGGCTGCAGAAGGGACATCCTTGCATTTCCCAGGAGAAAGAGCAACATTCAGCAGCATTTATTTACCCAAGAGCACAATATCACCTCATTCCATTACTTAATGCACTTACTACTGGAAAAGTTTTCTGTGGTGCAATCTAAGTATCTCTGACTGCAGGCATATATATAAATTCAGGCTATTATGGCTTTTCACAGTCCAGAGAGCATAAAGGAGTATTTTTCCCTTTGTAGAATCTTTCTGTATATTTATTCAAAGATGTTGAAAACCCTCAGTTTCCTTTTCCCTAAAGTAGACTGCACTAGTTCTTCCAGTATTTACCATCTTGTAAACAGGAAAACAACCTCTGCAAAGAAAACCTCTTGTCATTCTCCCTGGCTGAGGTGTGTCACTCATCTTAGAAAACTGTGACAATGATGCCTGGAGAGGCTGACCTGGAACAGAGACTAGACAGAGCTAAGAGAATAAACTAGGTACTTATTAAAAGTAGCATAGAAGATGGAATGAACAAATTCTGTGTCTTAAACACAGTTCTTGGATTGTCCCAAAGTTACCTTTGGCATGTGTTAACTTGTGTTTAGTTTATGATGGAAAACCTGCAGGATCAACTAATAATGAGTAGCTAATTGTTCCTTATTTAAATACTGCACTTTGGGATTTTATTCATCCAAAGTGTACATTTGCATGAATATTTGCATAAGTGTAAGACCTGACCTTATTGAGTGCCAGAGTTCCCAAAATTATCAAGAATTCTGATTATTTTCTGCAAAGCCACTGCAGTCCCTTTCTGGATCTCACAACCTACAAAATCTATAAAATAAGCTCAGTTCCAGCAGCCAAGGATGAAAATATAGAAGTGAACAAGACTAACAACCAGAGTTGACTTAATTTATGTCTCTGACATGACTTGGTTATTGACATCCATGACTTATTTCAGCGCAGTTTTCAAACAGCTGAGGACACACACTAGAGCAGTTTTGTCTGGAAAACACTCCCTTTCTGTTTCAGGAATGGTGTGCTGAAGTGTGCTGCTTACCTCCCATATCCATCTGACAACTGAGGGCATCAATTTATCACAACAAACAACCTTGTACTTATTTAAGTTTGCCTCTCTCCTCCTGCACTCTCTTTATGCAAATTCAGCCTGGCTGAGTATCAGATCCTCCTGTCCTGAGGTCATCTTTAGATTATTTCTTTCAAAAAGATTTCACACTTATAGCACAAAATACAGGGATTCTGACCCTCTACCAGGCAACAGCATTTTCACATGAGCCTTTAATAGGACTTGCAAAAGCAGCCCAGCCTGACTTGGTTTCAGGGGATCTACTGCCTCTCAGATTAAGACACAAGTAATTGCCCATCCACTTCTATCAAAACCTCCACCACAGCCACTTGTAATCTCCATCACAGAAACCCCAAGACATTTGACAGGAACAGCTGGGCTTTGCCTGGGTGCAGAAAGCAGAGCCACATGCAAAGCACAGCCTCCAGGCTGCTCCCACTGAGCTGACATGCTGAAGATCACAAGGCAAAGTGCTCAGGACAAAGATGAGGGCTTACATTTCTGCAGATTTTTGGAGTATTTCCTGGCAACATCCACTGGTGCTCTCCAGAAATATTACTCAGTCTTGGAGAGAAAATCACCTCTGTTTCAGGAGGTTTTACAGCAAAATCTCTGGAAAGGGAAGGAGAAATCACTCAACTCACCCATTCCTCTCTCCAGTGGCAAAAACTTAGATGAGGAAGGAGCCTAAAAAGAGCGGCAGAGAGCAGGGAGTGGTTTTTTTCACTCTCTAAAGTCCTTTTCTCTCTGTACTGTCAGTTCCAGCAGCAGAACCATTGTGCACCACATCAGCTTTTCCTGAGTCATTGATTTAGGCTGCAGTCATTGTCTCAGGTATTCTCCATCTTTTCCCATAGTTATTGACAGAGAAGGACAAGAAGCTTCCACACAGCACATCCTGCCCTATTCTCCAACACACCTCAGTGTCATATTTGCCCTTTGAGGCCACTCCTTTTGAATTTTCCTGTGATGGTCTGTAACCCCAAAATGCTCTGAACAGACTTTGATGGAGAAGAAAACTGCAATCTCAAACAAGATTATTTTCTTTAAAAATATTATTTCTTTCATATTCAGTCTCTCCTGATGAACTTTTGCCACTGAGGAATCTTTGTCCTTAGCAGTAGTACCCCCACACTACACTGTTGGCAGCCTTGGTGGTAGCAGAAATTTACATCTAAATTTTTTCCCCTGCATATTCTGGAAAGATGCATTTCTGTTTCATAACTTTACTATTTGTGGCTCACATGCTGATTTTCCAGAGACTTCAAATCATGTTCTTGCCTTGCATCTTTTATTTTAATTCTCAGTGGACAGAAGCCATTGCTGCTGCATAGATTTTAGTAGTTTTATTTTCTGCAGTTTCCTTCCTCCAAGACAAGAATAGAGAGTGTTTTGCTGGTCCAGAATGGAATCCTGGGTTCCTAAAATCTGTAGTCAAAACCAGCCAAAAGTACATCTTAAAATATGCTGGAAAAACTTTATTAAAGAATCAAGGCGGATTCTTCCGAAGCCTTTTTCCCTCAGAAGACAGGTTTGACCCAGGGCAGTCTGTCCTCTCACTGACCTCTCCCTGTGCATCACGCCCCCTCCTCGAGAGCTGCTGCTCTCTCTCCCACACGGGGCTCTCTGATCTGGCTGGTGAGGAAGGAGGCAGCCCCTACTCAGCCCAGCCTGTTCCAGCAGGTGGCTTCTTTACTACAGCCATCTGTGCTCTGTGCTGCAGCCAGCCAGCCCTTTTCTTCACTGATGTACTTTTATGACTCTTGTTTTGAGCTGGCATCCTCAGAAATCAGTTGTAACTGTGCACATGGAGCACAGGCACAGCTTGCAGGTGCTCCTGGTGAACACTCATGCAGCAGCCTGGCAAGAGACTGCTCTGTAACCTGCACACAAGATCCCTGCAGCCTCCTCACCTGCTGAATGGGAGCTTGTTTCAGTTAAGCCTGCAGAGAGCCTGAGGCCACCCTTGTATTCAGCAGAGGGAAAACAGGAGCTGGAAGCTGCACACATAAAATAGTGGGATCTTTATAACAGTATTGGATTACATACTACAACAAGCAGGGGAGAAAAAGGCACTGAGACAGAAGAGGAGAGTAGCAGAGTAGTTAAAAGGAAGAGAAAATCCATTCTTCATAGGCAGCTTGCCTGAACTAATCAGCATTTTCCTCTTAATTTGTATTAATTTTGCAAAAATCTATTTTTTCCCATCTGATACAAATTCCTAAAGAATAAGCAGCTTGGGTTCTACTACATGGACTGATAAAAAGCTGCTTTGCTCTTCAGCAGTCTGCACTTTGAAAATGACTGAAGTCTCCCAGCCTTGAAAGGTGTGTCTTCATTTGTGAGACTGCCACGGTGATCAGTGCCTCATCTGCAGGGCTGGTCAGAGCAGGACAGCAAGTGGATCTGCCCCAGACTCCTGTCTGCACCTGAGCTCTGCCTTGCTATACTGAGATACTCATGAGTGCTGATACAGCATTTCCCAAACTGGAAGGGACTCAAGAGGCTCCCAAGGGCCAGAGGGAGAGCTAGAGAAAGGTTTGAGGAAGTTTTCCCTTCAGAAACCCTATGTGAGGTCCAGCAGTGAGAGAGGCAGCTGCTGAGTATACCTGCAAGGTGGACACTGATCAAATTTTCCCAAAATCTCCATGTTCCTTTTCTGCAAGGAAGAAAAGTTCACACTCTACAGGTAGGTATTTCTGAAGCTCTTTTGTAGGAGTATTTTTAGCCTGCTGAAGTCTGATTCATCTTCTCACAAATGTATTGATGTGTTGCTGTCCCAGTGATGTAGAGCCACAATGATCAGTTTGTGCATTTGGTCCAGGTTTGCAATGAGGTGTGAGGTAAGGCTTGCCCAGCTGGCTCAGCACAGTCAAAATCCAGTGTAAAACACACTCCTGCCCCTTCCAGAGGGCCTCTTCCTAGCTCCAGGCCCTGGGAATTAAAACACTATCAGTCAGGCTGCATGGAAGGATCTCCAGTGGCTGAGCATAAGCAGGCCATAGTCTGATTCTCATGATCTGTCAGACGAAAGTGGCTGAAGTCTTGAGGAATTTCAGATTTCGCTCCTGTACTTTCTCATTTGTTTTCTCCAGGTCTTTGTGATTCCCAGAATATCAAATTGATAAAAAAATATTCAACAGCAAAACCTTTTTATAAAGCTTTTCTACCTAATTCTTCCATAACCTTACAGTAAAGACAAAGGTAATAAAATAAACTTCTTTTTTTCTCCCTCCCACTGAGTTGGTAGGTTTCTTTCCTCGTTAACACCGTATACGATATCCTTGATTTGCAGCCTCACTAAACTTGGAGAATTGCTTTCTGTAATACAATTATAAAGTTTGTTTTAAAGATGAAACACAGGCATTTAACCTGTCAAGAACAAAGTTCAAGCTGGCAGCTTTCTGTATTTCGGCCATTTAAGATAACAGACCTGGTCCTGCAGGGCTTTTTTCACTCAAGGAAATCTCTCAAGTTTGCATGGGAATTCTGAGTAAGCAAGGATTCATGGTGAAATATGCCTTCAAAGCCCTGCTATCCTGTCCAAGGGCACGATAAATTGCACTCACACTGGGAGTCTAACAAAGATAAAGGGAAAGGAATCCTCCCCTCAGTCTGGCACCCCAGTGCTGTTAATGAGTTGTAAGGATTGCAGGAGCAGCCAAAGCACCTATATACCCTTTCAAGGAGGTTGTTCCAGTGGGAACAAAGCTGAAACACAATTAAACACTGTCAAAACCCCATTTTTTATGTACACAGCTGAATATTAACTTAGTGTCAGGTCAGCTAATTACAACCTATTGCAGCTCACTCTCTCCAGAGAGGAGATCTCAATGACAATACTCTGCTGATGACCATGGGTGATTAGAGGGCACATCCAGCAAAACACAGACTTGATTCCAGTCAGCTCTTGCAAAATTCTTCATTTTTAGACTTTTTCAGCTCTGAATACACTTTGAATACACTTTGGTGTCACCAGTCAAGTCAGACCTTCTAATGCAGATGTCATTTTCCAGGGCGCAAGCTATGCCAGCTACACTGTTATTTATCTTCTTTCTAAAAGAGAGCACAACCCATGTTTATCCAGCTAAGGGAGTCCTGTTTCCTTTCCTGAACATCTCTCCCATTCCCACACACCCTGCAGGCATTACCTTCTGTTGGTATGCTCCAGGGTAAACCACCATTCATTTAAAAGTAGTGAACAAACTACACAAGCAAACAATCCAAAACTGGTGAACTTAAAACTGGACCTTAAACTTCTAGTGCTGATAATCTCAGTTGTGAACTGATTCAGCACTGAAACTTTGCTGTCCAATTTCAGTTCTCCAAGTGAATTTTTGCCGTCAGATGGCACAGTCAACAAATATGCTGTTTATTATGGAGTCAATCACTGCAATTACCATGTATCCCCCTTCTGCTCTGTCTCTATATGTTATCTCACAGGGTGACATTTTACTATTAACAACAGGCCATGAAAAGAAAAAGAAACTGAGAGAAGGAAGCATCAATATAAATAATCTGTAGGGCAAATGGAGACAGAGAAAGAAGTTATGAAAACGTGCTAAAAGCCTGTTTTATAAAGAGAGCATACAAATATTATACTGTAATACACCTGAAGATAACCAAATTTAATATCTTCCCCCTGTTGTGTTGCTGAGGAGACAAACACCCTTGAGCTTCAGAGTTTGTGTTAGTCACAGACACCAACCCAAGTATTAATTTCAAAAATAGCAAGAAAAGAAAGAAAGAGGAAGCACAGCAGAAACATCAGACAAAGAGGCAATGTTTGGCACTTATACTAAGTGGAAGTCAAAGATATAGTCATGGCAAATCTGCCATCAGGTTGCTGTGGGAACACAATAAAAGGGCTGGCCAGCTAGAGAACTTAAGTATATCTAAGTATATCTAACAGGGCAGGTAGCAATGATGAAGCACTGCTTTTGTTCCACATTAAATTTGACCATGGATAGCATTCAGAATGAGAGAACAGCTCAATTAAACCAGGAGCAAAGGGAATCACTCCAGAAATGTCAAGGCATGTGACAATCTATAGGTCATGAACCAGACACCAACAGAGAAATACTCCAATTTCTACATGGAGTAGAAAATGTAGATGCATTTCTACACACAAATAAGGGATGCTGTCCACACTGCTGATGCCAAGACCTGTGCTAAAGCTCCTATTACTGTTTCAATCAACTAATGATCTATATTTTACAATAGTCTATTGAAAATGTTATGGATTAAAGCATCTCCTGCTGCTTTGACAATGCTTGGCAGACTTTAACTCCTTGTTCCTGCTGTCTCCTGAATCTTACCCAGCCCATTTCCCACCCACCAAGTGTTTCTGCATCTTTCTGTTCACTCCCAATCTCTTGTCTCTAATCTGTTGTTTCCTTCTCTCCCTGCTGCCTCTCTTCTCACCTTCCCCTCTGTCTCCACAATACCAATCATCACCCATCCCCACTCTTTTTTCAGCCTCCCTTCCACAACTCCTTCCTACAACAGATACAGAAAGTCTAATTTTGTTTTCAGAAAAGAATTGGAATAATAAGCAAAGCCCTCTAATTCTTTGTAGATTTAGCTAAACTAGAAAAGCATCCCAAAATTTCCAACTTCTCTTCCTAAAAGTCTTGAAACTAAACCTTAACGCTAGAGAGGAAAATGAGCTAGAAATCTAGTGTCCTTCACTGTGTTTGCTGTTTTTCCAGCATCTTTGGGTTACACAGACTGGATACATTTCAAGAAAATGACACAGTCTTATTAATGCAAGTAGTGTATGGTCAGTGCAAAACATGTAAAAGTGAATTAGTGTTTAAAATATAGTAGCAGTTATACACATTTAGAGAATTGGTTCTTGCAGTCATGAATGAAATATGGAAGCCACATGCTTTACTCCAGCAAGGACACTCAGGCAAAAGCTATTGTATGATACTACTAGCAGAGGCCTCTAATGATTGTTAAAGCACTGAGGAAACCCAGAGCTTAAAGCAGAGGTGATCCCATCAGAGTCCTGCTGCCTCTGAAACTACAGCAACACCTACTGACCCCCTTCTGCTTTCCAGTTTCCAAATCCACACAAAACTGAGTCCAAAAAAATCCCTGGACCAAGGGAGTATAACAAGCACATTTCCACCTGTGTGGATGCAGTGACAAAAGACCAGGATAAAAAAAAAATATCAGTCTTACATTGCAAACTTTCCCTTTGCATTGCCTGCATGGAAGGCTAGTCTTGGTATCTGGATGAGAACTTTATACACACAGCAGCACCAGTACAGCAACACAGAAAATTAAAAAGTCTGTGACACCAACTCTGATAACACTAGGAGCATAAATAGGATTGAGATGCACCTGTAGGCACCTTCAGGACAAAATTCTTTGCAGACAAAAGGAATTACTTTTCCACAAAGAACATGTACTCAAAGATTCAAAGCAATTCAAATTAAAGTATCTGCCCTACCATCATGAGAGCAACCTTGACTTGGCAAACATCTCCTTTCCATTTGGGTTGGCTTGGCAAGAGGAGCCTAAGCTGTCCCAGGTCCCTTGGCAGGATCATCTCATACATTTTGAGACAGTGCAGGTGATCAGGGAATGAAGCAAAAGCAATGTCCTGCCATCCTCATTACCCTGAAGCCGAAATGAATCCAGACAACCAGACCTCGTTTCCTTTGGTCCCTGAGAACACACACTCCCACATGCAACAAATTGTACCATTTCCCAAGCACATCTCAAGATTTATCCTCATTCTAATCTGAGGAATCAGAAAAATATCACCTTGGTGCACCACAAAGGTAGCCAAGGAAGAAACCAAAGCTGTCTTTTTTTTTTTCCAATTAAAGCCTACATAAGAAAAAGAAAACAGCATTTAAGAATAATCTTTGTGTTTCCCCCTCCTTCCAAATATTGTTTTCCACTTTTAAATCACTGTGTGCCATCTGGATGAGCACCTTATCACTAGCCAAGAGGGGGAATTCAGTGTTTGTATTTGTATTTGCATTTATATGGCATTCTCACACACTGTATCTCAAAGCACTGACAGAGCAATGAATCACAGCCCTGGTGAGTGGTGACGCATCTCAGCAGCAGCAGCAGCACAAACGGCACAGCTGGAAATGCTCTGGGTGCTAATTAATCTTGGCTGCCAGTAATTCAGAGAGAGGAGAGCCTGGCCTGACAGGTTTGGCTCTGCCTTACAGTTTGGAGGAGAGCTCAGAGAGACAGCATTTAAAAAAAAAATGCTTTGGGAATGCCTGACATAGCATTTCATTGAGGGGATGGGACCAGCACAGCGCTCTCAGAAGACAGCATGTGCTGTAGCTGCTTGACTTAAATGCTGTGGGCTTCAAATAATTTCTTCTCTTACTGGAAAACATAAACAGGCTACATCTGAGATATTTGGGAACCTAGAAGATCAGTTCATTTATTATGAGGGAATTCAGAAAAATCACTGAAAATATTCAGGAGAAAAAAGCCCAAAAAAAACCCAACACCAGAACTACTCAGTTTCTGAAGGATGTCCAAAAAAAAAAGTAAATTTCAGTCTGCTCAAAGTCTGTCTCAGGCTATTGCAAAACCTGGACACAGTTTGGAAAAACCATCCTTTTTTAATTTGCAATTCAAGGCTACAGACAGCGCAGATTTGCAACTGCTGTTGGGAGCAGTAAGACCTGTCCTGCTATAGGGATCAACCCAGTGATTCTGCAGCTAATAATGCAGCCACTTCAGATGTGCACATCTGCCTGCTTCCCACAGAAACTGAGACACTTCCAGGGTCACTAAAGCCACCCTGTGCTGCCAGAAGGAAGGAATTGCTCTATTGATGAGAAAATCAGGATTCCTGCAGGATAGGTGATGTGATTCCCTTTTACGTGATGGAAAGAAATGGGAATGTCTCCAAACAGGCTCTCTCTGTACCTCATGCAAAAGATGGTCACATCAGAGCCCCAAATAATTCATGTTTCTCATTTCTCATCAGCCCTCTCATTCAGTCCCCCTCACACCAGCAAACTCAGTAGCACTGCTGATGCTGCAGACTGCTCTGATTAATTGCTCTCATTACAAGCTCATTTTTAAAATTTCCGTTCATTTTAATGCAGAACTTTTCTCTGGAACCTGACTTGTAATAAGCAAAAAGCAGTAATAAGTATGAAAACAGGTCCCAGTGGCTGGCAAGGAGTGAGGGCTTCACCAAAGGGAGAAAAATGAGAAGGCAGCCCCTCAGAAGAGTGGGGCTAATGATGAGCAATCACAAGCCAGGTGACCTGCAGACATACAGAACAGGGGCTGGCACTCGGGAGAGGAGCAGCAAGAAGCAGCACTGCAGAAAGGCCATGGGAAGTGCCCTACAACACCTGGATAAAAGCTGCAGCCCCTGCCCTGCCACGTGTGCTGCTGGAGAGGCCAGAGCAAAGAGAGGGCCTTCACTGCAAAAGACAGGAGAGGCAAGTTTCTTTATTAAAATGGCACATTTCCAGCAGGGATTTTCTTTGAGATAAGTGAAAAGTAGATAAAATTCCAAGCAGTTCTCAGAGGTGAATCAGAGGACTTGCTGTGGACTTACTATAAGCATGGAAAAATAGCAACTATCACTCTCTCTTCACTTTAACACTGACAAACATTCCCTTTGAAACAGAATGAATGTGAATGTAAACTCGAGAAGTGAGGGGGACAGAAATATTTTTTTTCTAAATGGATGAAATGCTGAAGTTACTGAATGCAGCACTCCCAGGTTGTTATTCGAATGCACTGCCAGTAAAAGGGTGCATGATGATTGTTCTTCATGGACTAGTTTCCATAAGTTCAATACTCAAAGAGTATTCTTCTACATCAAGCTTGAATGCTTAGACTTCTATCAGAACAATTCAGCTGTTCTGTGGTGGAAATGATAATTTAACTTACCTTGACCTAGCTGACTCTGGAGTCATCCTGATTCTGTGTGTTCAAAGCTTCAGTGTCACTAATCAGAGGTTCTTAACAACCACTCTTTACCATGGAAAAGAGAGAATAAAATCTGTCTATTTTATTGAATAACACAGTTTGTTACTAAATACTACTTGCTGTTTGAGTAATACTAACAGGATGAGAACTGTAGAAGCAAGGTACTGCTGTAAATCTCCAAATACAAGGAGGCTGATCAGGAAGAAGTTTCCATTTTCTCCAAACAACATTTCCATCTCATCACTGGCAGACGCAATTCAAGGCAGCCATCATGGGCTATAGGCATAATACAGCTCCATCAGCTATGAAAATGGAATTGGAAAAAAAGATGCAAAACCACAGGTCTTGCATCTAGTTCTCCTTATATCTGGTGTTCTTCCTGTTGTAACAAAAAAAGAAATGCTAGTTTGCAACACAAGCCACGTGTAAAGTTATGCTAATTTAAAACAGAAGCACCTAATACGAGGTAATTTTGCAGTTATTAAGTACTTACTGAACTCTAACTTCAAAACCAAATTTTTTGCAATGCATAAAGGATAGAGTATTCGTGTATTTAGTGAAATGGATAATTAGCTGAATGCTCAGTAAATAGCAAGCTTGCCCTTGACTTTCCCTGGCACTATTTGCCTGCTTAACAGCCATTTCTGGATGCTTGACTAATAACCAGTTCAGCTCTGTGTTCACTCCTTGACAGCTCAGGTTGCCTGACATTTCTCAGTTGCTCTGCACTGATGTATGCTGCTGAAAAACAAATAGATGTACCAATTCTAGTTCTTTGTAATCATTTCCCAGTCCTTTTTTTTACCAATTAAAATTACTTCTTTAAGCTTTACAGCCCAGAAATCCCATGTTCCCTGACATCTCAAGCTGTGGTTCGGTTCAGAGAGAGAAGCAATTCCTCCAGAAAGCCCAGTCTGACACAATCAAACACATCTTGTCAAAGTCCAGCTGATCACAACCCTGCACTTAATCACTTCAGCTTTTTCAGATAACTACAGACAGCATTACATTTGAGGATTCTTGAAAAGCTCAATAGAAGCCAGTATTCAAATAACCCAGATCACAGCTTGTTCATCAGCTTGATGCTGCTTTCTACAAATACGTCACTATTCATTAAGAATGGTGTCATAATTTGATGTACAAAGTTTCTGAGAACTTGCTGACAGTCTGCAAGTTGCCTAGATAGAGATCAATGTCCTGGGGTCATTAGAAATGCCTCTGGCTTTCTGATGTTAATTTTTGCACATGTCATTTTAAAATAGCATTCCTCAACTCTTTAACTGTTATACATCTGTGCATAAGATCAATAAATGCATCTCTACTTTTGAGAAGGTTTTCAATTTGTGAAGCTTCTTGATGAGCCAGCTAAAATTATGGACCTAATTATTTCTTCTGTTTGGACAGGATCTAAGAGTTGAGTACTGTCCATTGTTGCAGCTGTTTTCAGAACAAGAGGCAGACTGAACACTGAGCTAAGCAAAGCTTAGACTGCTGTCACACTTTCTTCTACAAATATCACTCCATCCAAGCCTCCATTGTGCCACTTCATTCAAAGTCACCTTGGCCCTAATGTTATATTATAGCTGCAGTGCAAATTATTGCTCCTTTTCCCTGCTTTTCAGAGTTATGAATGAGTGGGAGACATTTCCCATTAAAAATTTAAACCAGGTAGAATGTCAGGACTGTGAGATGAAAGTAAGGCTGCTCGGAAAGTACAGGAGCAGATGAGAGAAATCCCCTGGCAGGAAGGCCATGCCCCATGGAGAGGGGTGAGCAATGCCACCCACAGCACTCCTTTATTTACCAGGCACAGGCCACTTCTGAAGGGAAGCAGATGGGGGCTCTGCAGCCCCCAGCAGGAGCCCCCCTGAGCACTGGGTGCTCTGCAGCTCCAAGGGCTGTGTCAGTGCCATCCCCACCAGCTCAGCACACCCAGGGTGCTGCTCAGGGCTAACAGCTGCTTCCAGCCCCAGCTGCCCCCGTTTTCCCTTTGTAGTTGGGAATACTGAAATCCCCACGGGACACATGAAATGAGAGTGGGCTTTGCTGGCTTTAGTGATTAGTAGCACTTTTACTCCTGCTTTCCAATAGTCCTGCTAACCAGACAGCAAAATACATGGCAGGAAAGCCCCCAGATGCTCTCATTAAAACCTTCCTATGATTTTAACATTATTTAATGGAGAAAATAATTTTTTAAAATCCAGCTATTTTCAGTTTATTCTAACCTTCAAAGCTTGGTTACTTTCAAAGAGAATTTCCACTTCTCCTGAGGATTATTTTTTACATCAAGTATTATTTAATAATAATGTCAGTTCATTTGCAAAGAAAATAATTAAAGTCACACTAGGCATAAGAAGAAGAAGAGGAGGATGGCTGATCTGACCTTTTAATTAAATGATTAACACTAGTCAGCAACAACACAGTGAAATGACAAAGGAATACTGACCTTTTTATGTCTTCACTAAGAACGGAAACAAAGCACCATCAGCATTTAAATCTTTTCAAATTGTAAGCTATAGAACCACTCCCCTCAGAAATAATTCATAATTACAACCTTCCAAGTTCAGTATATATATATGGAACACATATTCTGCTCAGTGCATGGAAAAATAGCTATTCTTAAAAGTGACCAAGAGGAAAAGGTCAGCCTGTCATATTTTACTAGTATTTGTCTTAAAGTCTACAAAATGTGTTCCTCTGAAATGGATGGACTCTGCTTCAGTGACTTTGTCACAGCCGTTGTAAAAGTCACCAAAGTGTTAAGATATAAACTGGACTTCAGTGAAGCCACGAATACTTAACACTAAAAGTGAAAGAGTGCTAGCCTAGCTATAACTCCACTCTTACAAAAACAAAGTTAGAAATAAAAAAAAGGGGAGGGGGCATGTCTGCACATGAAATGAGAGCTGGTTAAAACAATGAAAGTAATTTTTCTTTTTTAAAGACTTCTCTAACTTTGTATATTTTGAATTATAGATTTCAAATTGAATTAATCCCAGCTTGAGCAGTAGGTTAAGGTCTTCATGTTATCTGAACAAAAAGAATTTACAAGTTGTGAGTATTTACACCCTGAAAGAATCAGAGATAAAAGAAAATTGAAACAGAGGTGGTGTTTTTTTTCCCCTGGCTTTGTGGGTTATTCCTTAAATAAACTATATAGGCTTCAGGCACACAATGACACTCTGTGTCTGAGGTAGCCATATAGCAAATAGCTCTGAACGTATATTACCAAATATATAGTCTGCTTCTGCAATTTGCTTGTAAACCAAGTAGGAGGCAAGAGTACATCACATGGTGAGCTGCATTTTTATTCAGATCCTCTGATCCAGTCGTGTTCTTCCCAAGCAGCACATCTAATCTACTAACCAGAATTCTGTTTTCTGCTGCTTTCTATGACTGAATAAGGCTGGGGCTGTAAGTCCTGGCAGTACTCCTGGACACACACTCAGCTAAGATCAAGGGCAGTTCAGTACCTGAGACACCTTCTCCCAAGAGGCTTTGCTCGGCATTAACAGAGGAGGGAACTCAATGATGTTGAAACTTTTCCATCACCTCTTATTAATAACAAGTCATTAAAATGCATGGCCTTGCTATGGATCACCTGGAGCCCCTCTAGCCCATTATCTTGTCCCAGATTTTGGCTGTACATTGATCAGGCTCCTGTGATTATTTTGATCCCCTATTTTCCATTCTTTATCACACGGCAGTGATACATGTCTACCTTGCCAAGGTTGAATACCAGTAACACAACTACAGGAAGAATGCACATCTGTATTTTTATAACACTTCATAGGCTACATTTCATGGTTTGCTTCCTTTTCTGTTTTTCTGTCGACACAGAAGTAACTTCTGCTTCATCAGAATAATTTCAAATATAGGAAAATATATAGAGGAAAAAAAGATTTCATTTTTATTTCATTCAAACTATATCTTTTGAAGGCAGAAACACATACTTAGTTGTATGTCTTCACAAAATCCATCTGAACACAAGAGTGCAATGAGCTGTACAGATGTTCCATATAAAGAGAAATCAGCAACAGCTCTACTCAAAGAGCTCTGCCACATCTGACTTTCACTCTTATTTCCACTGCCACCTTACATTGATAAAGCATTTTCAACTAGCACAACAACCAATTCATTTCTATTTTGTATTTTTATAGTTATTTCCTGCTAGGACAAAACAAGGTCAAAAATCTAAACAGTCTAGCTAAAAATGCAAAAACCCTGAGGGATTCTCTGAAGTCAGACACTGCAGCATCAGACACATAATACCTCTCTGTTTAAGTGAGCTCACGTGCAGACATTTTGTTTCTCAACTGCTTAACTGTCAGGACAGTTAAAAACAAAACAGGCTACAGTCCTTTGCTATCTCAAGATTATTTCCAATATGCTGCTTTGAGGATTTGACCACGATGACAACTTCTTGCCAGTGATGATAAGTTATTGCCTGTTGGGGATTTTTTTGACCTCTGCAACAATTATGCATGAAGCAAAAAAAAACCAAAAACAAAAACAAAAACTTACCTCTTTATTTTTAACTTATCAGGGTTTTTATCTAACCCTGAAGTGAAAGAAATTCTATGCACTTTCCCACATTTGTTTCTCATCTTTGCAAATCCCAGTGGCTCCAGAGTCTCAAATGTGAGATAATCTGTAGATCAATGAGGGCGGATGTAAAACTCTTGCTAAGCCGTGTTTTCCCAGCTGGGGGTAAATTCACTTGCCTGTATGTAAAATTTCCTAATTAGAAATGTCAAGTCTCTGTTAAAAGCTTCCAGAAATTGATGCTGAGCTCTACAAAAAGTTAACTATTCCATAGCTGTGTTTTATCTGACTCATCAGGAGAAACTTTCCCATATTAGTCATAATTAGGGCTATAGTAGCAGAAGAATTTCAGGATTTTACCAGGTGGGGGTTTCTGCCTGTCAGCCATAACAGCCCTGGGAATGTGCCCCAGGAGGAGCAGGGCACTGGCACTGGGCACTGCCCAGGCTCTGGGCATCCATGGAGGGCACTTGCTTCATTCCCAGAGACTCTCCACAGCCCAAATCCAGTTTGGACAGATTAGGAAAACCTTCAATTACCAGCCCACTGGTAATGACAAGGGAGCAGGGTGTTGAAAGGGAGATACCTGGTCAGGTCATGGTGAGAAGAGTGTGGTCATGGGAGTTGGTATGTAAATGGCATGTTAATGCAATTATTCTATATTAGGTCATGTTTCTGGTTCTTGTTTTCAGGTGGTTCAGGACCTGTCTCATGTATAAGGTCATGTCCTGAGTTCATGATTGGAGCCCTGCCCTCAGAACACCCCTATGTATTATTACATTCACCACACCCCTTCATCTTTGGATCTTGCCCCTCAGACTGTGTGGTTTCTGCATTTTTCATTTTGCTATTAAAGTTCTGTGTTTTTCAGGCAGCTCCATCATTCCCATCCCTCTGTTTTGTCCTGCTCTCCCCTCTGGTCCAGGCTCGGGGTCACAGCGAGCCAGACTGCACAGTGAGGGGATCCTGAACCTTTGGCCTAAATGTAACAAAATTCTCTGAAACTGGGACAGATCCAGGTCTTTCCAATAAACATTCAGGGCATAAGAAAGCTCAGAACACAGCCACAAATGGCCCCTGCCCCATACTACTGCCAGCCAAACTTCTTACACCCAAGAAACCCAACAAGAAGCCTTATTTCTACCTATTTATCCAAAGAGAGTCATGACATCTACCCTAACAAATATTGCCAGAAGTCACCTGCCCCTTTTTTTGTACATCTGAGCTTGCTCATAGAATGTCAGCAATTGTCCCCCCTACTTAGGCTGATAGCTATGAAATAACCTGTGTTTCACTCCTACTTGCAGAGTTCCAGTTATTGCCATGATTGGGTGGTGAACAAGTACAGGGCTTCAGTGCCATTCTCTCCTTATGAGCAATCAAGCAGCTCTACTGCATTCTTCATACAATGACTGGAAAGCTTAAACTTTCTCTCCCCATAAGAAATAAAAATTATGGAGGAGAGGAAAATAAGTTAAATCAGCATGGGTTTTTTTTCCACACTTTAAATGAAATAACTGGCTAAAATGCAATGTCTCTACCACATTGTGAAAAAGCTTTCAAATAATGAGGAGAGATGAAAGTGGATGCCCCAAATAAGCAAAGTGTCTCCCAGGAAGACAGCAGCTTCATTACAGGGAGAAAAAATAAACACATCTTGGAAAGGCAAATACATTTGGACTGTAAACAGGGGTCTGAAGGATTGTTTGAAAGCTCACCATTTGATTCCAGTGCTCATACAGAACAAATATCCTTTTTCTCCTGTTTTGTTCAACTTGTACAGTGGCTACTTAGGGGGTTTCAAAGACAAGCAACAGAATAATTGAAGAAGAAACCAAAATGAGTTATATCATCTGTGAAGTTTCCATTTAAGAAAAAGCTACTAAAACCTGGGTGACAGGCCCTTAAAAGAACAAAAGTGAGGTGGCCCTCAGTGACAATAATTAAGATTAAGGGAGATCCTCCTTCTCTCATTCTAAAAGCAGACTATTGTTACAGCAGAAAAATTAAAAAGTGTAAGTATTCCTTCCCAGAGTGCAGGATGAACATGTGGCACTCACAGAGTAGGGGACAGTCACTCCTGGGAAAGGCAGCAGGGACATCAGTGTTCCCCACAGCAGCACTGGTGCAGGAGGAGCAGGTACTCACTGGTAGTTCTGGGTGGCAGGGGGCACCACAGGAGCTGGAAGAGGGAATCCCCCAGGAATGCTGTATAATAACCTCTGAAGCAGCAGTATCAGCTGTCTGCCAAAGCTGCATATTGATGGTGTTATTGTTTGTGCCATTTCTGGTGATTAGATTACTGCATGTCTGAGATTTTTTCCTTTAAATAGGAGCTTCCCTCAGTCCCCAACCCCAAATAAATGAGAATAGAAAATGCTCCATGCTGAGAAGTACAGAGCTGATGAGTTCAGGAAATGATCCATTAGTTTGCTAGGAATAAAATACTGCAGAGCAAGACACAGCAACATTTTCATCCTTTCCTTTGCAGGGGCTGGAGTGCCAGCAGCACTCATCTCCTGCCAGCTCACGGCCCCAGCACAGCCAGCTGCCTGGAGCAGCAGTGGGCAGGGAGCTCAGCAGATGTTCAGCCTTCTTGGGCACTTGGAGTTCAAAACACTCCTCATCTGCAGCAGAATGAAATCAGCAGGTCTTACAGCAGTGCTGCAAACAAT
Source organism: Euphonia xanthogaster (assembly GCA_034509185.1). Classification (NCBI taxonomy): domain Eukaryota; kingdom Metazoa; phylum Chordata; class Aves; order Passeriformes; family Fringillidae; genus Euphonia; species Euphonia xanthogaster. Next base: position 10,853,026 of record JAYDZK010000233.1, read on the forward strand.
ACACTGTGCTGGCCAGGGCTGAAAGAGCTGCCAGGGCTCCCCTGCTGCAGAGGGGACAGTGGATTTGAGCATTGCCAACAAAAACTAATAAAACAATAACTCTTTCCATCTCAAACAAAAGTTCTCTCACATTCCTTCAGATTCCTGTTAAACTAAAGCATGACCTATTGGGGTGAGTCATTGTGACAAACAAGAGAAAATGCTACATTGCCAAAAAGTAGTTCTGAAAGCCCAAACAAATTTGCAATTTGGGAAACTAATTCTCATTTCTCAGAGACTGCACTTTTTATAGATTTTAATTATATATCTATCATTCTCATAATCACGAGTGTAATTACACAGAGTTATGAGATGCTGAAAGTGGTTCTTTGTTATTTGAAATTACCAAGTTTTTTAAAAAAAGTCAAGTTCTTGTACTGACAGCAACCACTTGGTCCTTTAGACCATGGGAAGCTCTGACCAACTCAGCTGTGCCCAAGCTGCATCTTTAAAATCAGGATTTGGGCTGGCATTTTGCCATTGCAGAATTGATCCTCACAGGGAGCTCTTCCCCTAAAGCAGACACCCCCACAATCTACACAACTGCAGGTACACACTGCAGTTACTTCCCATCACTAAAATACTGATGGTTATGTGAAAAAAATAGGGAAAAAAATAGAAAATAACTCTGACCACAATCATATTTGTTAAACACTGCTAAATTCAGAAGAGAAAGTGCACATGTGATTTTTTGCTTTCTGCTAAAATGACTCATTTAGATATCAGATTTAATAATAAACAGAAAACAAACTTTTTGATAGGGATATGCCTACTCATCTCATCTTGCACATGAGAGACTGGATGAAAAAGAAGCCTCAGTTTGCAGTGCACAGACACATTTGCTGTACATTTCCAGCATTTCTGTACACACATCCTTTACTTGGAAATCCATCCTCTGGAAGCAAACCAAACCAGCAACTTTACACAGAAGTATAATGAGTATTTTCATTACAGGCTTTAAATAATGGGTATTAATAATATTAATACCTGCCCTCCTACTATCACACAGAATACATTGCAAAGGGGCACCACAGGCCCTTTAAACTGCACAGGGAATTTTACACTATAAGGCAAAAACAAAAAAAAAAAAAAGCTAGTCAATCTGGCAGTATGAAAATGGCACAGTTCTTTTGATTTTAACATAATTTTTGTGCTATTAAATAGAATAACAGCCCTAAGTTAAATAATGGAGGTCATTTGAAGGATCCTCATATTTTGCTTTTCTTCTGGGAAAAAAATAAAAATTTTGAAGCCTTGTAACTGACTATTCATAGAAAATGAAAATCACCCTTATAGCCACAAGGGAGTCAAAACATTCAGGGTCATTACTTCATTAACTTTGATTTGTTTCCAGCTAATGGAACTTAAAAGTTTTTGACTACTTACCAAGAGTTCTGCCATTTCCCTTCTTCCCTTTCTATCCACAGAACTCAGAGACTGTTTTTCCTCTTTCAACAGAACTGCAGAGATTCAGTCTGGTGACCTAAAAACCTAAGCCTAATAGGAAAATTAAAGTTTTCCAGAACAATGACTAAGTCAATCTAAAATATTAATTCCTCCAACAGGAAGCTTATTCCAACACAAGACATTGAGTTTAATTCAGCACTGAAGAAACCCAGTGCAATATCTCTCTCCAGCCTAAAATCCAACCTGCTTCAGGGAATTACCATCAGCACACATCATTTGTTGCACTGAGGAGCCTTAGTTAATAAATGGCAGGGACCCCTCACACAGACAGACCTACAGACCTTCTGGCTGGCAGAGAAGATTATCCTCCAATTATGAAAATGCAAAAAAACCCCAAAAACAACCTCAATATAATTATCCTAATAAACAGAGACTAACAAATAGGAAAATGCTCTAGATTATCAGGTGTGAGGCACTAGTGTGAAGGTTATTATAGCTTCAACCCAGTATGAATATTACTTCTGGAAATAACACACTTACTGCATTCTAGTCCGTGCTGGGGAAAAGGGGAAAATGAGCAGCTCTCATGGTCCAGAGAGCTTTGTGTCCTTAAACCATCTGAGCTTTGGGGATACACAGAGAAGACTTGAGCTCAATCCTAAATATTGTCTAGGTCAACTGTACAAGTCCAATATTGTTCCTGAAAAGAGAAAATAATAAATGCTTTTCTTAAAGCAGTCTCTGGGTTTTTATTTTTAATTTTATTTTTATTCCCTTTCCTAAGGGAGCATGATTAAGAAGATATTAATCCAATAAATTTTCAAAAGAAAAATGCAGCTAATTATTTAACATAGGTTTCATAATTTTTCTTTTGATATAATGTATTAGAAAAGAAATATTACCCACATTTATGCTTTAACCAGAGCTCAGTCATTCATGCTTCCCCTAAATAAATTCATATTCTGGCTGTAGCTTTCTATATTCTTAGCTTTGTCTGGCACTGTGCTGTGGAGCAAATAGATTGAGAGATGCAGTAATACACATAACCTTTAGCTTAGCTTTTATCACAAGGAAAATAGTTACTGTTGCTATGGTTGTTTGGTCAATCTGTCACCCCATATCAGCATTGTTAGTATTCACACCTGATAAGAAGATACCTTCAAAAAAGAAGAGGGGGGGGAATAAAGCAAAATGCTCTGTAGAAAGCAACCCAATTCTCATCTAATCTCTTAAAAAAAAATCTGCTGTGCTAATGCTATCCTGTGTGCCTATCACTGAAATCATATGAGACTTCAAATAAGAGTAAAGATAAGTAGAAAATAATGAAAAATAGAAGTCTGTGCAGTTTTTCTGATTACAGTGATGTTTAGATTTTTATTTGTAAACCACCCATAAGGTATTTTCAAGGTCAGGAAATTTTTTTAAAAGCTTAAAAAAAACAGGGATGATTTTCAAGTACATCTAAGCTGCATTAAATCTCTGAACTGTTGCTCTACAACCTGAAACCAATCCCATATGAGACTCTTATTTCTCAGCATCTTGTTAGCCCTACTTTGCACATGACCTTGTGAACTACTAATCTTCCTAAATAACTACACCCAGCCCTAAAGGCACACCAACAACTTTTACAATTAGTCTTGAAAACTCAAATTAAATTTTGTTTCAGACACAGCTGTACAAGGCAGGTGTTTCAAAGTATTCCTGCAATGTAGACCATTTAAAAGTTCAACAGTCTAAAGAGTGAAGTATGTGAGCGTGAACAAAATTAAACAGCCACTAAAACAAACCTGAGCTCAGACACAAGCATGAGGTATTTTTATTCCCAGATTTCCTAGTAGTGGAGATGCCACCCCCCTCAGTGAGGGCCAGAGGGGATTATGTAAGGCCCCCCTTAAGCATAAACACATTACAGACCACTAATACCTACTGACAAGATGCTTTCTGCTGCTCTCTTTCCTCCCTTATCCATTTTTCACACAACTCCTCAGAGCCAAACGTTGGGTATTCCTCTCTGCTCTGAGGAAGGTGAAGGTGCAGCACAGCCCTGGGACCTGTCCTTGCCACAAAACCCTTCTGGTGCTCACCAGCTCCCCATGATCTCACCAACTCTTGTCTTTACTCTTACGGTCCAAGATCTTGAAAAAATGTCAGCAGACCTGGTCCTGTTTGCTGGGAAGCTGCAGCACCTGCCAGGGGCCCTCCCCATGGAGCTGCTTGCAGGGATTCACTGGGGGCATTCACTCACCCTGCAGCTGCTGCCAGCACTGCCTGCTGAAGCAGACACACGCGCTCTGGTGGGAAATAAGGCAAGAAGATTTATTGCTTATTGTGAAAGCCCAGATGAGAAACTGGCACAGTCTTGTCACCATCATATTTTCTGGAAAAATCCCTTCACCAGGATCTCTTCTCCTGGGAAGCTGAGAAGCCTCAGAGAAAAAGGGAAACAATATTATCTCATTTACTTCTCCTGTGTTTTGCTGCTTTGGAATCTGGTTGGAGATTGCTTATCCAACATGTGAATTGTTTTTACTTAATCACCAATCATGGTCAGGCTGTGTCAGACTCAGTCACGAGTTTTTAATTATCTTGTTAAGCCTTCTGTAAGTATCCTTTCTCTATTCTTTAGTATAGTTTTAGTATAGCATTCTTTAATATATCACAAATCATAAAATAATAAACTGGCCTTCTAAGAACATGGAGTCAGGTTCATCATTTCCTTCCTGTCACGGGGGACACTAAAAACACCACACACTCCTACCTTTGGCACCAGTCTTGCTTAACACCCCACAAACCCTGCTCACAGAGAGGCAGGGCTGCAGTGACCCTGCTCTGGGAACGCTGCTCTGCTCAGCAGCTTCTTGGTGTCCATCACAGCCCAGGTCTCCAGAGCCCCTCTCTGCACCCACAAGTCAGGTACTGATGCACTCTGCTCATCCAGCTACATACACAGCAAGGCATGGGAGGTTGCTAAAGGAGTCTATTTTCCAAAACATGCATTTGTTCTGCTGTCTTCAGGAAATAGGATGCCTCTTCCTGCCCTTGCAGGTGTAATGGAACCAGTATTTTATCTGTTGGCTCCAATGTGAAAGGCTGAGAAAGGTTGTTTTATTCCATCCTGAGGATAAGGCACAAAAACTGTGCATGAAAACCACTGATTTGTGCCTAGTGCTGCAGATAAACAGGTACACATGTAAATAAAAGTAGGCTTCTTTAAAACTGGTGACAAAGTGTGTTCTTTCTGGAGTTTAAAGACAGACCTCTTTTGTTTTACATAACTCAAACTAGTAGTGCCTTTAAACACTTCCCTAAAAGTTTATCCCAAAAATGGTGGCTTAGGTTCAGCTGGTTCCCACATCAAAGCTCTAATCAAACCCCAAAACAAAGTGTTTCCCACACCAAAGCCCCCTGCTTTGCCTCTGCAGACCCTTGTAATGCAGCCATCCAGCCCACAGGTAGGTCAATATATATCCCAGCAGCAGTGAAACTCAAGAATCAGGCTGCAATTAAAAACATGGATGTTACAGGCTACAGGGTGTCATCTTGTCCTGGTGATGCACACGTGCTGCTCATCTTCAAACACTTTGGAAGTTTTTTTGGCTCCATCCTAAGGCCCAGATTTTAACTTGGACAAGTCTCTTGGTTACTACAGCACGTAAGTTGTCACTTGCATGCTTTGGAAAGCTAAAAGAAAAAGAGTGGCAGTTAAAGATGTTTACAGTATTTGCAGAAGTGAGGGCTAGGCCATGATGGGCTCTCTGGAAGTAATCACAACACAGTATATTTAAGCATAAAGAGAATAATCACTTATATCAGCAGGGTAGGCAAGACTGCCATTTGCTGACATCAATGCATTTATTGAGTTGGTGTTCCTGAACTCAGGATACTAATTTATTTTTTACAGCAATTAGACCCTGCTGGGAGAGAAGAAGAGAGAGGTGTGAGACTGACCACCTCTCTGATGAGCAGTGCTTAAGACAGTTTGCAATAATATTCTTCTCTATGTCACACAGTCAGTGCTGCTTAACAGTGCAGGAAAATCAAATCCAGAAGAAGAAATCCATCTGAGACATGAAAGGAAGGAAGTCAAAGCAAACACCTATTAATGATGCTGTTGCAGATGTCACAGAGGCACATCCACCAAGCAGAAAGTTACATTTAGGATTTTTTCCTCTCCGTTCTCTTCTGTCTCTTTAATAAAAACTTGAGGCTTTTGAAAGCTCTAATCAAATCCCAAAACAATTTCCAGCTATAAAAGAACTGGGTATTTTGAAATACAACATAATCAAACCCAAGTATATGTTTCTCAGTTTAAACTACCCCTCTACATGATCTTCCTGTTAGCCCTGCCAAACTGAGTTCTTAAGTCTCCCTCCAAGCTTTTGCAACTTCCTAGAAAAGTAAAAAAGTTTATATGTCTGGAGTGAGCTGGGTAGGGAGGAGGGGAGGTGTCTGAGCACACTGGTTCCCTTTATGTGCTCTGAAATCAAAGCAATTATAGCAAATTTTCTAAACTGGGAGCCAGTGAGGAAGACTGTGCAGCAATAGGAGGGACATAAATTAGGAAAGGACAACACTGTAAGAAATCAAAATATAAGAACAATTATCCTTGTGGGACATTACATATTCAAATGAGGATGAGAAATGGCAAAAGCTAAGTCAGCATCAGCATGCCAAGCTATTAAAGTTGCTTTATGTATGGAATGAAGAACAGAGACTGGCATGAAGTTAGAGGGGGAAAGAGGCTGAAACACAAGGGCAATTGTAGAGTCAGGAAAGATGGGGATGAGCTCTGAGCTATCTGGACCTTGCTGTACCATCTGTGGGTACAGCTACTGAAGAAGTAAATGCTTTAATAAAAAGTAATTGGAGAAGAGAACAAATAGTCACCCTTGAACTTACTCATGATCTTCTTCCAGCTCAGTCTGAACACGCCACTTTTTAGAGGGATTATTTACTGTCAATAAACAGGGGAAAGGCTACATGATATGAGCTCCAGTTTTTGTCAAGCCAGAAAATGAGTACCATGGCTGTTTCAGGACTCTACAAATGACTCTGCTCTCCCCAGCTTGCTTTGCTCTGGTTTTCACTGCTCAGCCAGGGACAGTGGGTGCACTGGCCTGCAGGACAAGGGGCTGTGTGGCACCTTGGGGCACCTTGGGGCACTGTGCACAGCAGCCAGGTGAGGCACTCTGCAGGCAGTGATACCACAGAGATCCTTGAGAGACTTTCGGCAAGATTTTCTCCTAACATACAACAGCTTAGTCAATTCAACAACAGATGCTTTCTATGTTATCCCCTACAGCAAAGAAGTTATTAAACAGCCAGCCAAAGCCTCAGTCCTAAGGCTGCCAACTGGTGGTTGTAGCACTGAGTTTTGTATTTCCCTCCACACCATCACTTATCATTACTACCCATGGTCTTCCTTCATGCCAATTTTTACCAGGAAATGGCAGGCCCATTCCACACAGGGATAAAACATCATCATTTTCATACAGGTGGAAAAATACAGCCGAGCCTGACTGCAGGGGAAGATCTCACTCCCTTGGCAGCTCTGCCTGTGAGCCCCCACAGCCCTGAGCTGCCTGTGCCTCACCCAGCCAGAGCCCTGCAGGGGCTGGGAGGGAGGGACCCAGGGCTCCAGCAAAACACAACACATTGCAAGGAATTCAGCTGGGAAAAGCTTCCCCCATGTCATGAAAGAGTCACACAGCAAAGGCCTGCCCAGCTTGGCCTGGCCCAAAAGGAGAGGAATCCACCTGCCAATTACAATGGCTTTAGGATTTAGCCAACGGACCATAAAAGGTGTCACAGACATGGGCATTTCCAAATTTTGAAGATATGCAGCTTTTGCCTCTTGTTTTACTCTTGAGGCAGGAGGCAGATTAATAGCAATGTAAACAGCCCATGTTTTTCAGGTTTTGGCTGGTAATGTTCAAAAAGGCAATTTTTTGCTAGGTGATTGCTACAGGCACTAGGTCCAAAGGGTGAAAATTGAAATTCTTAAGGCCATAGCAGAACTAAAGAGCTGTTAACTGAGAGAGAATTAATCCATGGGCCAATTTATAAAAAGAAAGTAACATTGTAAACACGTGGAGTATTCAAAGGAATAGAAATGTTTTTGTAAAGAATGATTCTTCCATTGAACTGCTCTTACTTCAGTGTGGCTTCAAGAGCCCCAAGACAGGGGGTAAGACAGCTCTAGATGAAACCCTCAGTGGAACCTCTGACTCTTTTACTGAGCAGAAAAATCTAACCAGGTCATAAAGAGGAACTATCACCCCACTCACTCTTCAGTTTTTAAAGCACAAGCCCCAAAAATGTGAAGTGACAGAATTTTGGATGGCATGCAAACCCTTTTATCCAGAAAAACATTTCTGTATAAACTTCTCATCTGACAGGACTACCAGCTCTCTCTCTTTGATTTTATTAAATCAGGATAGTAAGGGCCAAGAGAGACTTTGAATAAATTTTTAAGACTGCTTCTGGTCAACATGCAAAGCTGATTTCAAGGAGTTCTTCCATCCAACCCTGCACAGTAGGAAGCTGAGGTATGAGGCAGATACGTGTACAGATGGGGGGGAAAAAAATGCAGAAAATTTCCTCTCTCTCAGCCTTCCCCTGTGACCTTTCTCAAACTTGCAAAAAAAAAAAAAAAAAAAAAAACTAAAAAATATAAATCTGCCAGCCAGCCTTAAAACCTTGTGAGTACAACTTGTGCACAGGAGATATCAAACCTTCCCTAGACCGGGGCCTCTGCTTCCCTCCTGGTTTCTCAGCCCTGGTGATGTGCAGCTGCATCTGTCAGGAGGCATCACATTATGTCAGAGATTTAATGCAATAAGAGATACAACTGGTTCTGGCACGTAAGGAAACGACAAATCAGTCTAGAGAATTTGAAGAGACAGCTTTCTGGAGGAACACAGGTGCACAAGCCGGGATTTAACAAAAGTTATTTGAAATGCAGGAAGTAAACAATAAAAAAGGCCATTTTACCCTAAGTAAATTTTAGAAAATAGGTTTTCTATCCAAATGTTTTGCTACAGCTGCAAGTCTCAGATTCAAAAACTGACAAATAGGATTTCTTTCAAACTCCAACATGAAGTGAATGGTAGAGAGTGAAAGAGACAGAATTTCATATCCATTAGGATCCCAGTACTCCATTTTAATCAGGAGCCACTTGCAGACTAGAATTGCCTGGTCTGTACATCTCATTGAGTGTTTTGTGAGAAATTCAACTCCTTTATGAGTTTGGAGTTGCATCCTCACATAGGAACAAGCAGTTAACAAAGACCTTAGTGAGACTGCAAACCTTTCGTCACAGAGATTGTCCCACCATTATACAATCCCAATGTTAAAGGGTCAGTCTCTTGTATTCTGTCTTCACTGCTCTCTCCTGTGGGTACAAAAGGTTCTGAGGGCGGCAGTACAGGAGTTCAATGATTCCATATACCCTACTCCAAGGTTGAGAGAGGTTTTCACCACAAGATCACAAACCTGTTTTACTTCACTTTCTGTCTAATCCCATCTACTTCATTGCCTCTTTCAATAAAATAATGGTTAAAAACAAACAGATTACAGAGTCACAGAATGTTTGGGGTTGGAAGGGACCTCAGGAGTTCCCCTGATCCAACCCCCTGCTGCAGCAGCTTCACCCAGAGCTGGCTGCACAGAACCACCTTGTCCAGGTGGGTTGGGGACATCTCCAGGGAAGGAGACTCCAGCATCTCTGGCAGCCTGCCCAGTGCTCAGTCACCCTCACAACTAAAAAAAGTTTTTCCTTCTATTCAGGGGGTGGAATTTTGTGTTTCAGGATGTGCCCAGTGTCCCTTGTCCCGTGCTGGGCACCACTGAAGAGAGCCTGGTCCCATGCTCCTGGCAGCCACCCCTAACACATTTGCTGTCTTGTCTCCAGCCTGAACAGGCCCAGCTCCCTCAGCCTCTCCTCACACACGGGAAGCTCCAGTCCCTCACCCCCTTCACAGCCTCCACCTGGCCCTGTCCAGCAGATTCTTGATCTTCTCCTGTCATCCCACAGGACACGGAGTGAGAACTCCTCCCACCCTTCCTCGCTGGAGCTCCATACAGCTCCCATCTAAACCCACAGTTTACTCCTCACCAGTCTGGTCAGAGCTTCCCAGACTGAAACTCAGGCTGTAAGATCCTTCCAAAGGAAGGGAAGAGTGACAGGAGCAGCCCCAGAGCTGCAGGTAAGGAAAGAAGAGAGCACCTTCTCTTTCATGCTGGGGGTGGCTCCCTTCCACCTGCACACCTCCACTGACACCAGGGAGAGCTGGAGTATCAGAAGTAGGAAAACACAGAAAAGCATCAGGAGTAGGAAAATACAGAAAAGTCAATGCTAAAGAAAAAAGTTCAAAATACTGGGGTTTTTACATTAAAAAAGCAAAACCAAAAGAATAATTTAAAAAGTGAGAAACAAATAAGACCTGGCATTAAAAAGTGGGGGCTAACTTCACCCAAACACCCCAGATGATTTTAGTCTGTGGTTTTTGAATCTCAGTGCAGCCTGGCTTGCTGATGTTTTGCCAGTACAAGAGATAATCTTTTGAAATCAAATTATATGTGTGCAACATGAATTATGCTTTTGGCTTACACTGCAGTAAAACTGCACATTTTGCATATTTTTAAAGGAGAGGAAGAGAGAAAGAAAAAAAATAGAGAATTATATGTCAAAAGCAACTTATCAGAGATGCAGATAATTCCAGACACAAGCAACATCTTAACTCACAGGAAGGATATCAGATAGAAAAATAACATGTTTTTTTTCATAGAGAAGTTACCACTGGCATGAAACTACTGTATGATTTTCCACAGGAATGCAATGTTGCTTGGGAATAGCCAACCACCACAACACACCTACAGCTCATGCTGGCACTCCACCATCTTCTAGCAGGGACACATGGCTCAAGCTCAAATGTGCTCCCTGTGCTTCCCCTACATCTGACATAGCCCAGGAAACACAAGGATTTTGAAGGGGCAAGTTGGGGCCTGTTGTCAAGGATGACTGAAATATATTATTTATGTGTCAGACTGGGAAAGAGGGATCACCCAAATTTGAAATGAAACACCAAGTTTGTTTCTTTGCTTCCCTCTGGAAAGCATCTGATACAGTCTCTGAGAGACATCTCAGCAGTACTGGAGCCCTAGTCAATGCTTCTGAAGTTTTCTGGACATAAAAAATTACTAGGAGGTGTAATAAGGAATCCACTGGCCTAACAAGGATTTATGTTACCACTCACTGGCACACCAATTTAATTAAGACACCAAACCAATTAATAAACCCTACTAATAAGACCCACTATCTATTAGCATATGCAGTGAAAGCAATTTCTGCCTGTGACTATTTATGAGAGTAGTTATTCACTTGGTAACCATTTACATAGTAACAGCACTAAAAAATGCTATTGAGGACAAAGAGGATGGGAAATTAAATGCTGTTCTTTTACATTGCATCGTTTTAAAAACATATTTCCAGTGAGAATAAAAAGAAAGGGGGAAATTCCTGCAAATAGGAGCAAAAAATAAATCTATCCCCATGCTTGCCAGTGCCCCTGGAGTCGGCCATTCCCAGCACCTTGGTGGCCCAGCAGCCCATGGTGGATCAATAGGACATCAGGCTTGCAGCAGTAACTGGCACTGCTGAAACCAAGGTCACATTCCAGCCAGCTAAGTGCTCTCCCTGTACTCAACGAATCCACACAAATTAAAAAGAGTTAATTAGCAGGTGCCCCCTTTAAGCAGGAGAGCCAAGAGCACCAATAGCAGCTTCACCCACCTGGGACATTCCCTGTGGCCAGGAGCCAAGGGATGATCATCACCAGGCATATTTCAAATCCACCAGGAGATGCCATTTTGCAAAGCTCCCTGGAGGATGGGATCATTATTCAGGAAATGTTCTCTCCCAGGTGGTAGACACCATTTCATTTATCAGCTTCTGCTAATTGCTGTCTGCAACCATCTCAGTTCCACTAAGGCAAGCAAAAGGAACTTCTCTGGGAAGAGACCCACCACCATGAGGAAACAGATTCAGTTAGACCATTTATTTTCTGTTCTTATTTACATCAATTTCTGGTTCCATATCTCACTGAATCTCATCTCAGGGCAGTATCTATCACTATATCAAGAGGCAATTTCTGTAAGATGCTCCCAAATTTGCCCCCATTTATTTTAATGAGAGAGGGATGGGTGTGAATAGAGATGCAAAGAGGAAGTGTCAGAAACAAAACCTCAGGAGTGAGATGAGAAAAGATTTCCCCAGCACTGCAACTGTAGCATACCTGATGCATGCATGGCTTGTGCTAGGCTAGAAAAAGTAATAGAAAGCCTTCCAAATAATGAAAAAACAATCTTTCCAGAAGGTTCTGGGCTCCTCAATGAACATCATCTGAATGTCATGCAAAATGAAAACACTGCCACACATTTGCAGCAGGAATTCCTGAATAAGCCAATGGTAAAGCAAGGGGAGTGTGACTGACTCTGCCTGTGGTGCATCACCAAAGAAACAACTCAGCTGTGAAATTTGGATTCAGCTGTTTTCCAGATCCCTATCGGGCACTGATTCAATCCAGACAATTAGATACTTATTTCAGATGGCTGCAAACACACTTCTCCATGTCAGTTCTGGCCATCTCTCTGCTGCTTTGCTGAACAATGCAGGTGATATTTTAGTAAATTTCATCTGCAATAAAATATCAAAGCTGAACATGAAGTTTGGTGAGTTCATTATTACTGCTGTCTTTCCCAGGGAAGAGATAAATGAAACACAAGCCAGAAAAACAGTTTAGAGGCCAACCATGTATTTTGTCAAATGTACATTAACGACATGCATAAATAAAAGTTAGCATCCCAAAGGGTATGAGAATCAGACATTGGCAAATGACATAAAAATAACACAAAATTAAAATTCTTGGAATTTTCAGTGGGTTAGGTTTTGATTTCTCTTTCCTTTTTAGCCCAGATCATTTCAGCAGTCTTGCAAAATCTTGCAATGAAAAAACAGGTGGGCTTGCAATCTGCAGCAACAGGCTGGAGTGAAAGGAAAAACTCAAACTGTGCATGTGATAGAGTAAAACATTTCTAACAAGAAGAAAAGAAATAATCAAATTCTGAAAAACATTTATTATAATCCTTCTTTCTACTTATAAAGAAATTAATTGTTACAGCAATGCACACAACCAGGCAGAAAGTTCCAGCATGATATTAACTTCTTTCTGGTAAAAGAAGGAAAAAGACAAATTGTTGGCAATTGCCAGGTAACTTACTGAGTCACCTGCAGTGGTCAATCCCAAGTTTTTGCTAAGCATTAAATATTCAGGCAATGTAATTTTTAAAGTTGAAGGAACAAGAAGCCAAACAAACTTACAGCCAGCTGCAAAAAAAAAAAAAAAAAAAAAAAAAAAAAAAAAAAAAAAAAAAAAAAAAAAAAAAAAAAAAAAAAAAAAAACACCAACTTAGACAACACAATATCCTTGAAGAGACTCACTAATGGGTCTCAAACTAATTTGTGTCATTATTCACTATTTTAATCATCAAGGACAGCTTGCTGTCTGAATTCCATTTAAAAAAAGGGCCAGTTTTAATTAGTATGGTTTCCCAGCAATCCCTTGTACCTATTGCTGTGACTTCAACTAAAAAAAGTCAGAATAAAACCAAATATAGAGCTCAAATAAAAGACATGTTTTGTGAAAAACCTAGTTTTCTTCAGTTCTGTTGTTATAATTTCTGGGGTTTTTTTCATTAGATGCTCTACCACCACTGATGCCCCTCAGGCAAAGCTGACACGACTGATTCTGAGCTTGCAGCACCTGCTGCCATCAGCCAAGTGCCCTCCCTGAAAGAGCTCCAGCAGAATGCAAGGAGCAGCAGCAACCAGGAGGAGGCTGAGGGAATTCTCTATCCCTGTCAGCAGCTCAGGCTTGTGCTCCTTGAGCTTCACGTGCTTCTTGTTAGTCCACTTCCCCACCCTGCCCAGGTCCTCCTGCAGGTCACTCTCCCTTCCAAATATCAGCTCCCCCACTCACTTTGGCATCATCAGCAAATTCAGCATACACTTTATCCCATATTTCAGATTATTTATGATGACAATAAATAGCATCAGGCCCAATACCCATCCCCACTGGATTACACTTCCTGTAAAATCCTCAGTCTGCAAGGAATACATGCAACAGGAAGTCACCCAGAGTCACAGAGCCCAAAACTGGTTGGAAGTAAGAATCTCAGGTCAGCACCTCAAGGGGCTGTTGAAATCAGGAATGCTTCATCTACTTATTCCATTGGGAGATTTGTGGCAGAAATACAAAAAAAAAGTATTTCTGTTGAGTTTCTAATCTGCATCTCCATCACCCCATGGCATACAAATGTGTCATTTTAAAATATAACATCATAAAACTCAATGACTGCACTATTTCTCCTCCTGTCAACATACTAATTTTCCAGCATAATATTATTTGCTTGAAGAAAACTATTCCCAATATATACCGGTGCAAGAAAGAGGGGGAAACACACAAAATTATTTAGTTAGAAATGAAAAATTTGGGATGTGGAGCTTCTGAATAAGGGATTTACACCTAGAGCACAGAAAAATGTACATGTGGATACATTTCATTAAGAACATCATTAGAAATCTGATGTGATCTGAGTTCCTATCAGTTTATCTCAGCACATCCTGCAGGCAGAGGAAAAGCTGGGAATGTTAGACAAAGTGTTATGAAATTAGTGCAATTGGGTTTTTCCTACCCTAACATTCAGAAGGTTTTTATTTTTTTTTTCCCTGAAAGGGATCAATTCTCTAATAAGACTGAATTATGCACATCTCATTTACTGGAAGAAAGCATGAGAAGAGTGGTTTACAGGAAGGGAAATGTGTAAGAAACAATAAATTGGATCTTGAATAGCTGTTGTAACTAAGGAGTCTTCATTTGGTTTTGACAGTTTTTCACTTGTCTCTTGGAAAGTATGTTCCACAGAAGGGACTGCTGATGAATTTTTGACAGTGCAGCTGGCTTCTGGTTTGTTTTTTTGTTTTTTTTTAAGGCATCCTGTAACTCTGTCTCCAAACTTTATATCATAATTGCATGATAGCTCAAATATTCCCCATGTGAGGGCTCATGTGAGAAATTAGGTTTCTTTCATGAAAAATCTGAAGTGTTGTCTGGCTGTCAATACATAACTGCTCAGCAAAGGTGTTTTTGTCAGAAGAGCTGCTGAGAATAAAATGGTGGGATGTCTCACCAAAATGTATAAACTCTGAAATTCTCATCATGAAGGGTAAAGTCAGTCTGTCATGGGCCCACTTAAAGCATTTTTGTGGGATTCTTTAAAGAAGCCTCAGTATCCATTTACAAGACTTTTAAGACTCTATTGGAGCTGATCAAACTGTGGGGGAAATTTTTCACCTAATGTAGGAAAACTCCAGCTTTTGGAAAACTAAAAAAATAAAATAAAATAAAAACCCAAACTAAGATCATTCATTTTTTTTCCACAGGTGATGCCTTGAAAGGTTACCTGGAACAGAAGCTAGACAGTGTTAATGGAATACAGTAGGGATTTATTATAAAGGCCTTCAAAGGATGCACCTTGGGCAGTACAAGGGACTGACTGTGGCTACACCCAAGATGGACCCTGGGTCACATGCTTTCACACTTTTAT
>JAYDZK010000233.1:10868236-11059029 GCA_034509185.1 Euphonia xanthogaster
TAAAATAAAAACCCAAACTAAGATCATTCATTTTTTTCCACAGGTGATGCCTTGAAAGGTTACCTGGAACAGAAGCTAGACAATGTTAATGGAATAAAGTAGGGAATTATTAAAAAGGCCTTCAAAGGATACACCTTGGGCAGTACAAGAGCCTGGCTGTGGCTACACCCAAGATGGACCCTGGGTCACAAGTTTTCACACTTTTGTAAGTTTTGGTCCACTTACATATTTGGGTTCATTGTCCAATTACAGCTCCAGGTTATGAAGTCCCATCCTCACAGTTTGCTCTCGTCCATTTGCTGTTTGTACTTTTTGGGCCTGGAGCTGCAGTGGTGTCCTTGGTTCTCGGGCTGATAAAGGATTGTTCTGACTAAACTGTGAAGAGAACTTGCTAACACTTAAATGAAGTTCAGAGTTATATTCTATGCAGTACAGAATCTGGAAAACATGAAAGCTGAAACTTAAGGCATCACAGGGACTGGGATGTAAGTGAGTTACTGGCACTGGCCAGGGAGCAGCCAAACACTCTTAGTGGGACCAGCAGCCACAGATCCTACTTCCCACGACGTGCAACAAAGGAAGTTCTGGCCTCAGGTTCAAGTTTCCAGTGATATCTTTCCTGAGAGGGACTGTGTGTTTCTACCCAAGGCAGAATGGGGAACTGTCAATTATGAATGTGCTGATAAGCTCTGGAAGGGATGAAGCCAACTGAGATACAGGCAATCGTTTGGAGACAACAATGAACTCAAAAAAAGCCTGCAGCACTTTGTTTCATGTCATACATTGACAGAATTTTGACTTTAATAATTCTCACAGAATTATGGCTCACAGAGATGCTAAGTTATGACATGACCAGATGAGAGCACCTCCATATCATCTCCAGGTGCAAGCTGTTACCCCATCACACCCTGAGGTGATATCAGTGATGGATCTTTCCTGGAGCAATGCTTTTAGTGCTCTCCTTTTGCTTTGCACTCAGAAACCTGCACACAAACAGCTGCTCTGAGTTCTCACAAATTCACACCCTGCCTCCTCCTGCTCTAATGTAATTGTTTGCCCACGTACCTGAAAGGAACACAGACATATGTCAGCTTTTACTAACAGGATCGTGGCAGGTGTCTCTTTAATTTGGAATTATGGTAGTGAATTCTTCATCAGCATTTTGATAATCATATTTGCAAAGTGGTAACATTTGCAAGGCTTAAAGACAACTACAGGCACAGCTTCCTCAGGGACTCTCTGTGTGTTGGCACAGCAGCTGCTGCACTCTGTGCCTCCCCTCTGCCTTTTTCTATGCATACACTGTTGACATACACCTTACAGAAAGAGGCTAAAGAATTTTAAAGTGGTTTTCACCATACAGACATGGCATTAGTGCTGTGCAGAGGACAGGACCTGGCACAGAAAATATTTTGAAACATCTGAGATTTGTTGGTTTGGTTTTTTTTTTTTCTCTCCTTCCCAAACCTGAGAAAACTGGTATGTTTCTGGAAGGTTTTTTCCCTGCAAGAGCAAGGCTCTTTTAAGTGTCTGGTAAAATGCTTCAATGCAGAATGCATGAAGGGCATACATTAACATACATTGATTACTTGTATTTTTAAATGTAGATGTTGTCTGCTCAGCATCTGATGGAATTATACCAGCACAGTCAGTGAGTGTCATTGACATTCCGCTCCCTGTTCTGAAGCTTGACAATACCTCTGATTCTGCACTTTTTATTGGGATAATATTCATCATGGTAACAGAAAACTACTCCAAAATACAAAAGCTTCTGGTTTTCAGACCTGGGGATTTCAGATGTGATTTCCCAAGGTGTTAGTCTTTCACAGAGGGTTCTGGGGCTCCCTGGCAGTGCTGGCACAGCTCTGGTAGCCTGTGACTAACTTTGTGTCTCCAGCTCCATTTCCTCCCACCATCAGGGAGCTCTCCTCTCCTCCGGGGGTAGTGGGCCACAATATGCCCGGAGAAAATACCTTTAGAGAACTCTTGGTCTTATATATAGCACAGGCAGGGAATCCCACTCTTTGCAAACACATATCCAGTGCCCAAACCCTCACCAGTTTTCTCTCCAGACAGGACAGGGGTAGTTTCATGCTGCCCTGGAGTCCCCCTGTGCTGTGACGAGCACGCAGCGCTGGCTGCAGTGGCCTCCCCACACCTGGGCAGCCTCACACCTCATCCTCCCCTCTGAGCCCTTGTCACAGACCCTGGAACAGGGATCCAGAGCAGAAAGGCTTCATGTTTCAGCTCTGACTTAATTAGTGCAATAGTACCTAACTCTACAAATAACAAAAATCCAGAAGGGAACGGGAACAAATCCTACCTGACTCTAAATTCCCCAATTTTAAGAACAGGTGGCTACTGGCAGAAATTTGAACCACATTAACAGAGCCACCTTGCCTCCCACAGTTCATTTCTAGTCTGTTCTCTTGAGGACACTAACACATCAAGACATTATCTCCCACTGCTCCACAGCTTCAGAGTGCCCCAGGACACATCTGTAAGGACCAGGCAGACAGCAGCTGCACAGGCCACTTAGCAGCACCCACACACTCAGGCACTGTTGCCAAATCTGTACATTTTCCCTCAGTCTGATCAGAGAATGCCCTTTTCTTGCCCCCAGGTAATGCACAAACACCACTCTTTGACAGTCAATAACCCACTGCTCTTTTGACATTCTTTTGAATCCATATAGTTAATTAAGGTATGATTGTCTATCCAAAAATCTATACTGATTAAGCCTGGATTACAGAGTCCTTTCCTTGCTCATTCTGGGTAACCATGCAAATTATAAATTTCCAGACAAAGAAAGCAGCTCCAGTTCCCATGCATTTATTTGACTTGAGATCTGCCATCAAAGAAAAGAGTGTCATTACTTGAGCATCAGGCCTTAAGTGATAGATTCCAAGTGCATCATTTTTAGAGCCATTAGAGGTTATCAGGCCTATATGGTTGCTAAGATACCATGAATCTTGAAGGAAAATATAAGATAATGGTAGGCAGTTGCTGTGATGTTTATCAGAGTATGTTCTCTGCATCCTACTTAATAGCATCATGATTAGGATCATTTTCAAGAGTTCCTGTCTATTTTCTAGCTAGGTGCAAGAATGCAACTGCACCAAGTCAGCAAATATTGTTTATAATTCATGTTTTGCCACGTGTAAATGAATTTGTGGACGTCAAAATTTGTAATTGCCACAGCAGAATTTATTAACAAGTAAGAATGTGTGTCTGTGTGCAGGTTTCTTTCCTGGCTATTAAATAGTATCTTCAGACTTGGAATGAAATCATCCTTCATTGATTTCAAGTATATTTTGTGATAAGAGAGACTGTGCTTTCAAAGAGTTTTTAAATTAAATTTGTAGCTGAGGTAATTGCTGTTGCAAAATTATGCAACTAAAGTAAAGCGTTATGCAGGAGTTTTCTTGATATTATAATTTAACTGCCTCTTTTCTAAATCATGAAAGTGTGAGATGCCAGATTAGGGCAAAGCATTCGGTTATTACTGAATTATTTTATGTTCTATCTCTGGAGGTATCTGGTGAGAAATAAAGAGATGAATCTGCAGTGCTATGAGAGTGCTCACAACATAACCCCCAAAGTCCTCGCTGGGTTCACTCTTTCACTGCTCCAAAATGGTGAAGTCCAAGATGGGGAAATTGCCCATTCTCCCTGCCTTGCTACCCCAGCACAGAATGTCACTCTTACCCAAAGGACAGAGACAGCCACATAAGCTCTCACTAGAGAGCTGCATGGGTGGTGGTGGTTGTCATTCCTGCTGTTAGGCAGCAGGGAGTGGAACAAGTTGTCCAGAAAGCTGTGGATGCCAATCTCTGGAAGGTTCAAGGAAGGTTGGATGGGCCCTGAACAGCCTGACCCAGTGGGTGGCACCCTGCCCATGGAGGAGGAGTGGAACTGGATGGTCCCTAAGGTGCCTTTCAACCCAACCCATTCCAGGGTTCTGTGATTCTTATCTGTCATGCACTGAACCCACAAACCTATGGACAGATGCCTGCATGGATTTGGAGGAAAGGGCGCAGAATGAGTAAAGTAAAGCAAAAGCTCAACAGGTGAGCTTCCTTTATCCAAGCTTTCAAATAAAGAACCTCCCCATTCCACACTGCAGAGGCACTAAAATGCTAGTGTGATCTGCCAACTACCTTCCCCAACACAAAACAAAACACAGTTCTGGTGAGAACAGCTGCTGGAACACGCAGCAGAAGACACCAAACAGCCCCAGGGATCAGAGTGACATTATGCTCCAAGAATCAACCTGCATCTTCTACAAGATTTCAGCTGGATCTCACACAAAGCAAGGCTGGCGACCCCTTCCTGGAACCATCCCATCCACGTTAGTGACATTTTGTCCTATGAGCCTGCAGTTGGGACTCAAAGCAAGGTTTCCCTGTCCTTGACAAGAACCACAAACTGCTTTTTAATTCTTTCAAGAGCACTGGAGATTTAGACATTGATTTAAAACTCAGAGTTTGTTCAGAGAGGCTAAGACCCACTCACAAAAACAAAAAGAGGCAGTAATATTTCGAATTTTCCTGCCACCCATAAAGATGAATACACATTGACATCTGAGTACTGTAACTTTTTTAAAGTAAATGAGCCTTGAAGATTATCTGTCAGCTAAAAGGCACCCAAGGGCTTGCTTTGCAATGCTTCTTTTTTTAAAGAATGTTTGTTTTAACATTACTGTTGCAACCAGCCAAAGAAAAATGTAGAGGCATCATAAAAAATCCGAGTAGATACCCAGTTGTTAGAGTTGGTTTAGGAACAATCATAGGAGTGATGGACTGTGCGACCCAGGAGAGGTTCCTTCCAACCCTAATGATTCTCTGAATTGATTTTCTTTTGCAACTCACTTTCAGTTAGCCCTTTAGAAAAAAAAAAAAGGGTTAGATCAATGCTGGCTTCAATGACACAGCCATTCCAGCTCCTGCAGCATTTTCTTGCCATGGCAATCTCTTTATCTTCTTGTTTGTATGAAGACCATTCTCTACCCCTCTGTTCCTGGCTGTACATAAAAATAAGGGGATGGGCTCACAGTTTGCTGGCTACAGGGTTGAGTGTGACATTAATACAAATCAGTTAGCAGATAAAACACTGACTGCACTTCTCAGAGGGTAAGTATGCAGTTGTTCTGCTCACAGTTTTGGGGAACTAATCTTTTCATTTATTATCACAATTGCTAAATAGACCCTCTTCTAGCTAAAAACCAGAACAGAAACACAAATGTAAGAAATGTGTATTTCCAGAAGGATCCATTCTGTAAGTTTAGTGTTACAGAACACCAACCCAATTTCATGTAAGCTGGTATTTCTACCAGACACTTAAGGACAAATTTCCAGCATTTCCTCACTTTCAGTTAGCAGTCTAAAAGAAGAATAGCATTTTACCCCTGCTTCGTTTCTTTTTGAGTCCACTGACAAGGATTCAAAGGACTAACTCTTGTTAGTCTGGGCCTAAACAAGAAAGAAAACTCTCTGTAGATTGGGGGGGAAAAAAATTAATCAGGTGAACTCTGGGGCTATCTCAGTGTCCTGAGTCACATTTTGCAATGACACAGAGACCAGCTCAAACCCATCAGCACTGGCTGACCACAATGAACAGAGAATAGTTAATTGTCATTCCAAGATCTCTCTTTTGATGGAGCTGCCTATAAATTATTGCAGAGCAAGAGGCCCAGATATTTCTCAAAGAGCCAAGCTGGTTGGAGGAATAAAGAAATATGCTTAAAACATTAATTAAAAAATCAGAGCACCCATATTTTTAGTGCACTGCACAGAGACATTCTCCAAAGCACCTCTCTTAATCAAGCATAATCAAGGCTCCCTTTTCTCTTTCCATGAAAAGGATTTGCCCCATGGAAAAGGGTAAGTACAAAGGTGTGCCACCAAAATAGCTCAATAAAGCTCCAATACTGAAACACATCATTTCCAAGGTTTGTGACTTTCTACTATGCCTCTTTGCTTCTTTCTAATATGCTATTCCTCATTAGCTAGGAGGGCTCCAGGGACACAGGATGCCTGGAAGCAATGGTAGTGGGAGAAGTAGAGGGACACAAGTTACCCCAAGCATTCTGATGTCCTTCCATGGCTGTCACTGGCCTGGCCAGTCTGATCTGGAGGGCAGGCAGTTGGCTGCTAAAGCTGCATGCAAGGCACAAAAGCAGCACTTCAAAGGTGTGCACAAGCAAGACCTCCTGTTGAAGCAGCAGCCATTACAGAATGACAGCCCAGATGCACCCACATTGATAGACTCATCCCTGGGAGTGCTGTCCCACTGCTGCATTTGCCTCAGATGCTTTGTAGCTCAGTGCACACAAGATTTAAATTTTGAAAATCTGAGCAGCTGGAGGCAGACCTCTCCTGGCAAGCCCTGTGGAAATCTCCCTCAGGCAAAGTTCGTAGCAGTCAGTAGCCTCTAGTATTTGTCATGTATCTTATTTTTGCATTTCTCATTTTAAAAGATCTCCATGCCCATGGGAAGGCAGATGCACGCCATGCAGACAAAAGCTGGTGTGTCTGTGCAGGAACAAAGCTGGCTGTGGTTTTTAACTGGTTTATAGAACTTTGACTTTTCAAATGCCACAACATGTCCCTAGCTCGGGACAGAGCTCCCCAGGTGTGACCTGACCTCTGGCAGGTGAGGGCAGTGCTGACCCCCCCCCGTGCTGCTCCAACAGCCCTTGAGCAGGTGCAGCCCAGGACAGCCCTTGGCATCACTCCCTGCTGCGCTGTCCCCCTTTGGGGGCTGCTGCCAAGAATGACACAGGAACGGCCCCCAGACTTGCCAGGTGTAACCCCCTGTCTCTGTGGGGGGCTCAGGAATTCCCAGGGTCAGCACAGGCTGCCTCTGACACAATCTCCTTCACCCTGTGCCAGTGCAATCCAGGCAGTTCATAGTGCAGAACCAAGACTGGCACTATTTTGCTTTTGGCATGTGCTCTTCCCATTCTGCCTTCCAGGCTTGTCATCACCAAATATTTTAGCAGTGCAAAGTTACTTCCTGCTTGCAGAAGATTTACATGATTCATGGACCATAGAAGGGGGTTGGAATGGACCTTACAGACCTCTAGTCCCAACCCCCTGCCATGGGCAGGGACACCTCCCTCCTTCCCGGGCTCCTCAAGGCTTTTTCCAATCTGCCTTTGAACTCTGCCAGGGTTGGGACATCCACAATGCCCATGGCCTTAAGAACTGTCCAAAATCCCAGAAAAATCCCTGCCTCGTGCAATTTTTTACATTGTACTGCCTTTCTCATCCCACAGATGATCTGTACCTTTTTGCCTTTATTTTTTTTTTTGCTTCTACTTTTCTCTATTAAAGCCCAGGAAGTTTCCCCCTCTCCCTCTTCCCACACTTCTTCCACCCTCCCACAGAAGCTGCCACTTCATGGATTTCCATAAAGTCATCATGTGGAAATGTATGCAATACAATTCAGAGAGGTCACCTACTCTGCTCTTGATTTACTTTATCCAAGTCATCCTGCTCCTTATTGCATCTGGTGTTTTCCAGACAGGCAATTTCTAGATGACACATGCATGGCAGCAGCACACATTCAAAAAGTGTTGCTGCTTCACAAAACACAGAATTTGGCATGGTCTCGTATTGCCCTGAAAAGCAGCTTTTATTGTGGGCAAAAATCAAACCAAAGAAAAAATGCAATTTCAATCTGGTCAAATCTTAGACTTTCAATTGGCCTGAAATATTGACATTGTAGAATTTGTTTAGCTCATACTCAGGGTAAATTGGCATCTTTAATTCTACAAGGAACCTTTAATAGAAATTCTCTTGCTTCAGAAACACTGTGTTTCCAAAATTCATCCTGATACCAGGGGCAGCTGACTGAAATTTGTGTTGTTTTTCAGTCTCAGAGTTGTTACAAACACCTTTCATGTATACCAGACACAGAAACAAGGAGTCCCAACTTTTTCAGTTCTGGCTTTCTGACCCCCAGTTTTTCAGAAGTGATGAAACTATCTTGGCTCCAAGATGGTTTGGGACTCCTGGACTCCCTGAAATGTGCTCACTTTGAAGAATGGACATTCCAAGCCACTGAACCATAAAATCCCAGCCAAGAGCAGCTCAGAGCCCCAGGAGCTGCAGGTGATCACAGGGAGCCTGACACCTGTCTGGGCTTTCACTGTGTTTCACTTCTGAATCCTCCCACCTGAACCCCACAGGTTCCCATCCTCCTCATCCCTGCCCAAATAAATCTGCCTTCCTTCAAATACTCTGTTCAAAGGAAATTTCAACAGCAGGACTATCTGGAGATTATAGCATTTTTAAAAGATAGGATTTCATGGGTATGCATGTGATATTTTCTTTCACTATGATTACATCAGGTCACATCTCCAGGAGGTAAAGTTAGGAAAGAGCCATGGAAATCAACATAGCTGACTGTACACAATGCCCTAAATAATTAATCTGTTCAAAACTTCGATGAAGAAGAAGGGAAAGTGCCTTGGAACTTGCCTAACTCCCTTCAGTGTGCTTGTCTGATAAATGCTGGTCCCTGGGACATCCAAAAATGAAAAGCAAGTGAGAACTTCAAAATTCACCATTTCTAGTTCTGGTTCAAAATGCAGCCTCTAGAACAGCTGACCTCAGAAAAAAGGAAAATTCTGTCCTTGAAAGGCTTTTTACTGTTCTTGACCAGAGGTGATTTATATATTGTTTGCACCTCACACTCAAAATCAATGTCACAAGACAGAAGAGTTATATTCTGATGGTTCATATGGACCAGCTTGCAAATTATAGAGGAGGAGGAGCTGCAGTTTTACCCTTTCACTTTCAGCATCTGACTGATGATCATTTTACAAAATTATGTTACCATTTCCCTAGTTTACAAAGTCAGCAACCCCTAAGAAATAGTTCTGAAGTTATGAGCTACTGAATGCAAAGACTAGTCTCATCTCATTCACAAAATGTGTTATCAATAGAAATTTCCATATTCTGTTCCATTTGGTTTGTTGGGTTTTTTTTAATTGTAGTCTTTGAACATTAAAAAAAGCCCACTAAGAAGGTCTTTTCTTATGTGATAGAAGATTGGAAAGAGCATAACCCAGCCAACTGCAATCCACAGCTGGAACATCACATACTTTGTCAGCTTAATAATGTTCATCACTCAGATAAAATTTCATTAGCAAACACAGCAAAAGTCAACGATGCTAAATTCTTTGTACTCATTTCTCTGCACCAAAACACACAATTATAAAATCTGATCTGCTTTAGTTACTTTCTCTACACATCTGAAAGTTCCAATAAAACTGCACAAAACTGAGTTTCAAATAAGCATCTTAACACAGGCTGGTGCAGAGCAGAGGTAGAAGCACTGAGAACATTTGAAAAATATTTTGATTTCAAGATTTTCATATCATCAGAGAGCAAGAAGCTGGTAATTAAGAATTGGTAACCTGCTGAGAAAACATCTTCTCTAGATTCCCATTAAACTGAAAACAGAAGTACAAACTTCTATTTGAACTAATAAATTAATCAATCATCTAACTGCACAATACTGTTTTTATAATTTATCATTTTATCATTTACAGCAACTGCAATCTAGTAAAATGGCTTATATAATAAGATATTGTTCTCCTTAAAAGGAAATCCCATAACAGACACACAACAAACAGCAAATTAAAAAGCCCTAATAGCAGTCCCTCTCCTGGCTTTTATTCATTATCATTACACATCGATTACCATCATGCATGTTTAATTACGAGGACAAAGATCCGACCAAAGCATTTTAGCATCCCTAATTGTGTAGGCTTTCAACAATGCACTGTGCAGTGCTTGTCATATGGTCTGAAAAATTATCAAACAAGTGAGAGCTGCCTTCAGCAATCACCATCTTTCCCATTGACAGGAACACTCAGCACCTGTTGCAGCTCTTTCACAAGGAGCTGCTCCAGCTCAGTTACACACTCCTCCAAAATGTCTGCTTGCTGTAAGAGTGAGAAATGTGGCTTTTGTTCCCACTACTTCTTTGTGCTTGTCGTTTTCACTGGTTGAAATTCAGATAAATATTGCTAATATCAGACTCTATCTGCAAGGTCTTTTTTTGGTTGGTTTGTTTAAAAAGAGTCTTAATTGGCTCAATTATGAATTATGGTTTCAACACAAACTCATTTAAGTGAATCAGCTTACCTTGCCTTGCATAGATTAAGTCTTCTGCTAGCAAGGGAGTAAAATCAGGCCTTTTCTCACCAAATTCCATTTCAACTTCTACACAGGTGTATATCACAGCAGTCTCACCTAGAAACTCAGCAAGATTTAGAGTCCTTGCTAGGGAACAATAAAAACTGCCTTCCCTTGGATTTTTTTCCTTTTACCTTCATGTTTCAGGAGAGGTCTGGAAGTAGATTAAGTGAAGGAACAAAACAAATGATCCACGTCCTTGTCACCAGTCACATAACTGGTCCATTAGCACTGCAAAACTTGTGAGGTCTCATGCTCTCTTTCTACACCATTTTTCTACTTAAATGTAATGTAGGAACTTTACACCTGGCACTTGATGAAGGTCCATATTTCTGGGACTGCAGTAAGCATGGCAGAGAAGAACCAATTTGATTTTACAGAAAATGGAGGGAAACAAACAAATGAAATAGAAAACTAAAAGCCATCTGTGTCCCTGCAGACACTTTTACATGTGGAACCAGAACAAAAGGAAGTTATTAGTGCCCTACACATCACAGGACTGTTTGGCACAAGAGTCCCATCTCATCTTTGCCACCCTGGGAGCAGTAGAAGAAATGAAATGTCAACATGCAGAAAGCTGAGAGCTGCAGTAAGGAAATGGGCAAAGAAGAACAAAAGGAGGCTGTGCTCCCCTGCTCCCATGGCAGAAGACATGATGGGAAATTTCAAAGTGTCCCCAGAAAAAGAAGGGAGAATGAGGAAGCAAGGCCTGTGCTTCTTGCACCCAGCTCAGCCAGCAGAATAAAAAGTCAGGTAAGCTACTAGTTTCATATTTTTTTAGACTTAAACAATTCAGAGCAGGGATTCTTCTTTATTCTTTGCTCAGCACAATGAGGGCAAATGCCTCAATGCCTCTGGGTGATGTAAAGAACAGAGGCAGTACCTAAAGATCTGCACGTAAGGCAAACAAAGTGGCTGAATGCATTGGGAGAAAAATCCTGTTGTCAATATATTTTTTTCCTTCTCAGTGTTTAATGTTTACTGTCCAGAGTATTTAAGGCTTGAGTTTTGCATTGACTTTTTTAGGACTGATGACAGGCTCAAAGCTAAACACACGTTTAGATGCTTTGGCACAGCAGAGACAATAAGCCCAGCACTGCAGACGATTAAATCTACACTAGAGCCACTACAGCCTTCACATTGCTTTATTGCTAATTTTTGCACATATGTCTGTGATCAGTTACAGGGCTCTGACATATGGTGAGTGCACCTGCTAAGTTAGCCAGGGCTATTGCCTCAAACAACACAGACACTTATGGCAGGACCTGCACGGGTATAAATAAGGGATTATAATGTCCCTCATGCTGCAGAGCCTTGAATTCCCCAAACAGCACCATGGCAATGCAATAACCTCAGATAAACAGTCTAAAAGGTTTTGTGAACATGCTATAAAATAGATTCATCACTCTCCTACAGTTAAGCAAATTTATTAATAATTATGCAAGATTCAAATTGATAAAGTGTTTTCAGGGTTCGTCGCTCATTTGCATGATTTGGGGTGGAATATGAACAGACCACTTATCGACCCACAGGCACATTTTCATCTGTAAAATTACATAAATTGCTCAAAAAATTGGCAACCACATTTGTGTGAGGGAGCCATAAAGTTCAACCAGTCTTTGTCACAGAGCTGGGCAATGGCATCCACCCGTTCCTCCAGCACCAGCCTCCCTGACCTGCTCCTCTGCATCTCCCGGCGATGCTCCCCCTCTGCCCAATTCATGCCCTGTTAAGCTGCTCACCTGCAGAGCCTTTTATCCCCAAACCTCTGAGCACAGCTTTAATCCCTGCGCTGCACATCCCTTCCTGCAGGGCTGCTCCTGGTGCATTTTTAAATTCAGCCTAAGCACCAAATAGCCTCTCCTGCTGCTTTTCCAGTGCCTAAGAGGTTACTCCTCACCAGATGCTTTACCTGGACACCTTACAGAGGTGTCTGTTCCCTACAGGGGTTGTTCCTCACCAGATCCTTTACCTGGACACCTTACAGAGGTGTCTGTTCCTTACAGGGGTTGTTCCTCACCAGGTCCTTTACCTGGACACCAGAATCTCCAGCCCACAGCTGCAGCCAGGATTTTAGAGCAGCTCTTTGCACAAATCAGAGGGAGCTGCCCCCTGTGCTTGTCCTGCTCTCTTTCTCCACGTTTGTTTTGGCATCAGCCTCTTCTGCCAGATTGGAAATAGCTTGACAGCAGCTCTGCAACTGCCCAGAGGATGGCTCGCTCTGGAAAAGGGCTTTTTAGGACAAAGAACATCAAGGTCAAATCTCAGAGCTTTCATGGTATTTAGTACCTTATCTCTAGATCTATTCCCCAATAGTAGGTTCTGGACTGTATCTGCAAAATGGATTTTTGCAGGAATTCACCTATTTCACTTATCAGGAAAAAATATGGCAAATAATATATTTTGCTCAAAAATAACAGGAAAACATCATTAAAGATTTGAATACAATTAAATACAAACCTCAAAATCTCATTTTCAGTTTGAACTTGAATACCATTATCATTTTTCTGTGTACCCATATAATTTTATATTCTAGGATGCAATACCATATCCTCAGGCACAAGAGCAAGAATTGAATTCTTTCATTTTCTCCGGTTCTGATTATTTTTGTAAAGGTATTGAATGTGTGGCTAACACCACTGTAGCAGAGGTAATTAGCAAAGTACCATTTTTTCCCTCAGTGTTATTTCCATAGCCCTCTGTACACTCCAACAGTTTTTTTACAAGGTATTTTTTCTTACTCCTCAATTAAATTATTCCCCATGCTTACATCTGAATACTCAGAATATACAGTTCAAGTGACATATTTCAAATTCAGGCTTTTGAAGCTCTCCTGTCCTAGTCCTGCTAGCAATTTTTGCCTATGGAAGACTCTCCAGAGCACATTACCATCAAAACCTGCCAGAGACACTATGCCATATTTGTCAAGGCATCTTTAATAATGCAGGAAAGGTCAGCAGCTCACAGAATATCAAGCTGCATATCGAAGAATTATGAATCTTTTTCTCTGTGCAGATTTCGTATGTATTCTTTGGGGTTTTTTCCTGATTCATTTCATGCCAACAGCAGAGGATCTGTTTCATTTTCAGCATACACCAGAAAAAAAAACGAAAAGGATGAAAACTTTCTTACCAAATGAGTGTCAGTATATAAATCACTTCTTATATGTCAGTAAATAAAAACAGTGTAGGGATCAGATATGTAACACACTTTACATGAAAAGTAGCTGATTCTTAATAATTCAATTAGAAATTGCATTGTAACTCCATGTGGAAAAGTGGCTGCACAGGCCATGCCCTCCCCAGGCCAGTGAACACAAGGAGTTTAATTCCATATTTTGTTCTTTCAGTGCCACCAGAGTTAATGTTGCTTTGCACCTAACAGGTTTTTCCTGGAACAACTCAGGATGTGATCACATAGCAGGGCCCTGACCTCTTGACTACATAATGCTTTTGTGATCAATAGCAGAGAAATTAATGTGTTTATCATATCAGAGCATTTTAAAAATTTCATACATACAGTCACTAATTACCTCCAATGTCCATGATACAGCATTTCCAAGTGCTGGTCCAGTGCTTTCAAAATTCTGCACAGGAATAAGTTGAATTAGGCAGTCTGAAAAATCAAACCCAACTAATTTCTTCTGTTCTCCCCAGGTCATTAATCTTCATGGGACAAATTACCACCAGCAGCTCAACAGAGTGGCACTGATGGACTGGGGAGACAACAAAGCCACTCTGGCATAACTGAGAGGAGCATTTGCCTCGTATCCTCTGCAACTTATTCCTTGAATTTCCTCATATATCCCTTTTTTAAAATGCAAATTATTAGAATTTATTATTTTTAATTCATGTCTTTTTAGAATTATTCATTCAAGCTTACACTGAGCCATCCTCTGCTGAACAACATGACCACTTTGACAACATAACCACTTCAACTGCAATTTGACAAAGCAATTTTGCAAGGGTTTGTTTTGTTTTTTTTTCAAGTAGTTCTGCAAGAATAGCAGAACTATTCTGATGAAAGAGTAGCAGAACAAGTAATATTTAGAAATTTAGAAGTTACACAGGAATCTGGTATAGCGTTAGAGGCAAAATATTAATATTAAACTAAAAAGCTGTTAGCTGAATTCGGGGGGGGTTGTCATGATGAAAATGTGAGCTCTCAGCACAAATGTAACAGCAATGCAGGAAGATGAGTTCCAACTTAACAAAAATAAGATTTTAAAATCTAATTATAAACACAATACTGAAAAGTCTATTTCATTTTCCCAGACAGAAATTACGCTCTTTTCAGTGTGGTGTGATGCATGCACAAATTACCTCCAGGTCACATTTGCTTTTGTTTGAAAGCTTAAGAGGAAAAATATTCCAGCCTTTTTCTTTAACCTCTAGCAGTAGAGCCAAAGGCACTGATGAGGTCACAACAGTACATAATAAGTGATCAGTAAAGAAAATGGTGCCATATGTTGCTTTTCCCTTGCTGTACTCAGTTCTCTGGAAAATGATCAACAGTAGTTGCAGCTAAATCCTACCCTATTTTTCTGTTACCAAATGGGGTTAAAAAGTCATGTAAATAAATATACATGAACTAAACAGAAACAGCTGGAAAGTTCCCAGAAGGGACCTCTAACAACCTCCGAGTTGGACGGACCATGGTAGATCAAGGGATCGTTATTAAGATTAAAGGCTTACACCAAACCTGCTGTGAAATTCAATCTGCTGAATTTTAAATGTTGATGGCACAAAATAGAAAGTACTAAATGGTGGTATTTATTAATTCTTAAAAAGCAAGATGATGGGAAAGTTATTACATTTTCTGCATTCCAAATGTGCGTGGTGCAATTTGCTGCGATAAAAAAAAAAAATCTCTAGGTACCTCCTGTGAAAGTCAAACATTTTAGACAAATGCCTCCTTGTATTGGTTTTCTGGAGAAAAAAATATCAGCATCATTAGTGCTTTTGGACTTTCTCTTAAAGGCTTTACACCAACTTCATTTTAGAGAAACACACAACAAAAGTGACTAGATTTAAATGCGAACTCTTGAAGGAAGGAGCTTTTTTACCTTGGTAGACCTGTGCCATTCCAAATGTATTTGATGGGATTATGCTCCTGTGCCTAGCAAATAACTGAGATGACATCTGCCTGAGACTGCAAGCATTCCTCAGTCTCACCATCCTCATGGGATACCTGAACTGAGTTTCTAAACTAAGAGAAGTGTTGTACAAGTGCCCTGCAAAGGAGGGGCTGGGGTCTCTCCTGCAGGGAGATGCTCTCTCTGTGTTTGTGTCACCCTGCAGGCTGAGTCTCCACACAGATGCCATCCTCAAACTCACTCAGCACCTCTCAGCTAAGATCTGTTACCAGCCACAAGGTCCAAATGTTTCAAATCTCAACAATCTCTCTTGAATGAATGAGCAAAAGAAAGCTCCCTTCTTTTTAGAGTCAGTTTTGAATCCCCAAAGAAGACAGCGTGACAGTAATTAGTTACACTTGAGAGATCTACACGGGAAATGCTCCCTCCACAGACAAGCTGTGTGGAATTTATGTATATTTAGAAAAATATTTAGACTTCTGTCATGGCTTTGCCATCTGTATTCCTTGGCAATCATACTCCTTGGGCAAAGAGCTATGTTGACAATGTAAATTAGGTCAGAGTGACATTGGTCCCCTGGGGATGCTGGAAAGCCTTCAAAACAGCTGAAGAATAAATGCATCCTGTAACCTGGGAGGAATGCCTCATTACTTGGGGCTGTATTTTCACATGATAACTTGCCCTGATCCTTTTAGTCAGCACACAGCCACATTTCACAGCTAGCAATCTAGTACCTAGCACTTGGGCTGGCTTAGTCAGACCTTTGTCCACTGGAAAAGTGAAGGATTTCACTCCAGGCATTAAAAACATTTTGCATGGCAAAACTTAGCTGTTGAAATACTACAAACAATTTTCTCTCCAGGAAGATGATTACAAAGAGTGACAAGACCCATTGTGTGACAAGACACTTTCTGCTTCAGCCATTTCCCATATGGAAACCCACTGACAATATTTTGGGAGCCAATCAAATGGACTTATTTCTAAAAGCTTGCCCCAAAGAGTTTACATTCTCTTCTGGCACAGGGGGGCATGTTTCAATTTGCTTTAATTCTGCCATATCAACAGGTCCCTCTGAATATCTTAATACCTGTGTGCCAAAAATCTGGGAGCTGCAGGAAAATCTGCCTTGAAATGAGTACTGGCTGAGGGAGGGATCCCTTTCTAAATCAGGTCATGGGGGGGGGGGGGGTCAAGCTTTTAGCAAAGGGAGAATTTTAGTAAAAGACAGCATAGGGAAAGTAGAACTTCAATCAGTTATGAAGATGATTTCCTTTAGTTATGCAGTTTTTAAAAGTGCATCTGTTTCTGCTCCATCTTACTTTAATCTCACAGCACTTCTAAGCATGGCACATTTTATAGGAGCTTGGAAGAAGCTTCCCTGCACAGATCCCTCCGTTCTGCCTATCTGGGATACATTCTTGGAAGATAAACTGACACAAAGGGACAGCAAAGCACCTCTGTGAGTTGATTTGTGAAAATTGTTTCGGTGAGTAAACAAATGTATTTCCTTACTCTTGACAGACAGCCTCATTAAGTTTTCATAAAGATTTGCATTATTAAAATCCCTGTTCTCTCCTGAGGACTGGAGGTACAGGAATCTCAGGTGATGCTATGGTAGCCATTCAATGAAACTTTCTATATGAATGCTATTTTTAAAAAGAACACTTAGCAATGGAGCGGGTGACCTCTTTTGTCAGGATGAAGCCCACTCTTACAAACAGGAGAGATAAAAACAACCACTTACCTATAAGTGGAAAAGAGCCTTAGTTATGCTAGGAGCCCACCCTGCCTTTGTAGCTTATCTTGCTTACAAAGGTATTTTCAGACAACAAGAATAAAGTGCTTCAAGGAGCATCTTAACAAGTTTCAACTTCTTTTATAACCATCAAAGTGTAGCAGGTGGAAATAAAAAGATAAGAAATGAAATGTGCAAAAATATTCATAACCAGGTGTTTGGACTGCTCTTTTCACCCTGACTCCTGCCTACAACACATCAATCTGCTATTATCCTCCTGCCAGATAAATAGGCAAGGTAGTTAAAAGTGACCTGCAAGAAACTTTTAACTTCTGAGCCCATCATCACAGCAGACACAAGATTTTTCCCTGATGAGTGCAAATTACTGTAGGACTGGTGGGTCTCTGTGGCACACAGAGAGCAACACACTCTACCCCGAATAAAAGAGCGATTTTCACTTTGCATGATAATGAGCCTTTTGTATTTTGAAAGTCACTAAAGAAGTACCTCTGCAGGAGGCCCGCTGTGTTAGTCTTCATTAAAGGATCCAGATCGATAGATTAAGCAAAACAAAATGGTAGCAATTCTGCCTTAGCCTGAAGCTCTTTCTTTGCACTCCTGAGCTTTATGGGAAGCACTCGAACCAAAAGAAAAGTTGCCACTGCACCAAGCAATGACACTTAAGAAAAAAAAGAACTTAATTTCAGAAGTCAGCGTTCAAGTGGAAATAAGGCAAAGAGATAAGTCTAGAGATGGATTTGCTGCTAAGTAAAATAGAAGAAAATTTGGAAAGCTTTAGAAGCCATTTAAGAGATGTGACATCGCAGGTGCAGCTGCAGCAGGTACCCAGGTGTACCTGTCCTTGGCAGGCTCTGCTCCCTCAGCAGCTCCACAGCAGATCATGGCAAGCACCTTCCTCCCTCACCTGTAGAAAAATGCCCCATTTTATTCAACCATCTCCAGCAGACACAAACTTATCACACTCCTGGCTCACCTCAAAGGAAATGCCTGGTGAAAAGGAAAATGGAAATGCCTGGTGAAACTTGGAACTGGGTGTAACTCACCGACCCTGCACTGCTTAAAATTGGCTGGTTGTGGGTAAGAGACGATGCTAAATATCAAGGAAACTTTGGGAATCCCGATTCAGATAAGCAGGCTTTTGTTACCCTTTCTCTTCTGGAAGCAGCTTTAGTAGCAACTTAAAGTAATCTAATAAAACTTCATCTCTATTTCAGGATGTGAGAAAGACCCCCACTACAAGAGAGTACAGGGAAAGAAGGAGACCTGAGGGAAGAGGAAAATACTTCTATCAATGAAGAACTGGAACTGTCTGAAGGAACTGTAGAGCACAGAAGCTTGGCACAGTAAAATCAGAGAATGTTTCTGCTTTTAAAATGGGAAGTTATTACAGTCTGCAATCAGAAAGGAGATGAAAGCTGCACCAATGA
Organism: Euphonia xanthogaster; assembly: GCA_034509185.1. Classification (NCBI taxonomy): domain Eukaryota; kingdom Metazoa; phylum Chordata; class Aves; order Passeriformes; family Fringillidae; genus Euphonia; species Euphonia xanthogaster. Next base: position 10,886,726 of record JAYDZK010000233.1, read on the forward strand.
ACTGAAGCACCAAACTCACACTTGAGAAACTGTAGAACTAAGTGCCTATTAAAAAGCCAGAAATCAGACAGAGAAACATGCAAGGGACAAGGTTAACTATCACCAAAGAGAAGAATTGAAAGAAGGTCGATAACAGCTTGGACAGGAAAGGAAGATGAATAGAAAATGGTTCTGGACCACCTCAAACCCCTGCTCGGCAGAAGGGTATTGATGGGATTTGAAGTGACCAAGAAAAATGTGAAAGATGTGTCCTCCTTTCTCTCACAAAGTGAACTGAAGAAAAAAAAAATAACCAACAAGACAGTAAGGAAAGAAAAGCCAAAGTCAGAGAAACCTCCTTGCAAGTTCCTTGGATTTGCTTAGGACAAAGGACAGGCTTTCAATCAGACACTAAAATCACCTTTTTAAACCACCATTTCAGAAATGAGCTCTGCATATTTACATAATACAAGTCATTGTATAATCACAGGGCTTTCTGTGTTTCACCCTTCTATGTATTTTAATCATATAGAATCACTTTTTACTATTGACAGAGACATAAGTCATTTGAAACTCTTTGAAAAATCCCCAACTGGTTATCCTGCTTGCCCAGACAAGAACCAGAACAGCAGGTATCTCAAACACTGCAATAATTTCATCAAGAAAACCAAAGCAAAATCTGTACTATAAAAACTGGTTTTGAAAAGCAAATGGGAGGAAACTGCTCTGGTGAGATAGGAAATAAATCTGGACAACCTCAGAGAAGAATTTCTTCTGGCACAGGATACTCAGAGATTTTGGTAAGTCCTTTTGGCCCCTTATACTCCAAGTTCCTTACCAATTTAAGAGAAATAACAAGGTTATCAAGGCTTTTGTGCTTAGGTGCAAACAATTTGGAGCTGGGGTTTTCTGGTGACCATGGCCTTTACTGCAATGAGTCTTTGCTTCTCAGCATCACTTGAATGCAATAAATTTTAACTCTCGGTGCTCTCAGTGCGAGTAAATGACTTTCCTACCAGTAATGGGAATTTGTTGGGTTGGGGGTTGACCACAGTTGTATTACAGTCATTCCAGACATTGGAAATGAACAAGGAAAAATATTTGGGAGGGGAAGTAAAACTGCTTCTGGCCTCCAGAAGCCTGAGTGGGATTGGGTGTGTGGGTCAGGGTCCAGAGCCACTGATGGTAGAAGCTACAACCCAGAGCCACCAGCCAGGCAGAGGGTACAGGGAAAGGGCATTCACAGGCCAAGGAGGAGTGGGGCAACCACACTGCTCACTGAGCAGGGTTTTCAGATCTGCCAGGGTAAGACAAATGGAGGGGACAGATCTACAAACTCTTCCATATCCTTTTTTTCAGATCTCATAACTTTTTGCTTCTTCAGCACAACACTGATGTGCTTGCTGAGAAATGTCTTCAGCAAACTCCAGCAGTGACAGCCACCAAAAGCCTTAGTCCTGCTCTAAAAACCCTTGGGAGAGCCACATGAATAATGAAGCACAAAAAAACCCCAGAGAGACAAATTTCTTGCAGACCTGTGTGCTAAACAGGACAGAACTGGTGGGCAAAATGGGCTGCTCACTCAGCCCCTGTCCCATCTGTTATCTGCAGACAACATGGAGTTACATTCTGTAATTTTTCCATATAACATCTCCAACTCTATGTATTGAAAGAAGAGGTTTAGTCAAGATCAAGGACAGTGGTATTCAGCTGTCATGGTGATAAAAGCTTGAGAGATTGTCTAGATGATCTCCTGATTTGTGCAAGTATAAGTAAAGCAGAAGCCAGCAGGTGAGAAAATGGCCCCAGCTGAGCAAACTGAGCTCCTTCCAGGGTTACGAGTATTAAACTGTGTTTTGTTAAAGATTTGGGGGAGGACTGAAATATAGGACCTGTGACAAAGTCCCATTTTCTCCAGGTTTCCTTTCCAACAGGGATGATAAGTTCCATATAAACTACAGCACATGAAAGGAACTTTCTTTAAAACTCATTCTCCATTGCAGGAATAATTGTGATGAATTGTCAATCAAGATAAATACAACCCGCTGATGAATTTAAGGACGTGAAATTAGAGGCTGGTAGCAAGACAGCAACTGTTGGAAAGCACTGTGAGCAAATGATGGATGAGACCAGGAAAAGAAATGGATGGATTGTCAAACTCACAAACCAACAGCACGCAGGAAATTGATGGCAGCTGTTCCAGCCAAAGCACGCACCTAACACGCTGCCTTAAAGCATCATTAACTTTAGTATAAAAGCTATGTGCTACACAGACTTTATTAGGCAGAATCACAGGTGTTTAAGAACTTGATGAAGTGTTTTCTCAACACAAGTGTTCTTGTTGCACACACAGGTGCTGGGGAGGCTTCACGTGTACACCAGAGTGACCCAACGTGTTTGACATGCAGGAAGCACCTGGGGAGCTCTGGTAAATGGCCTGCCTTGCCAAAAACAAAAACCATGTCTATTCAGGCAACAAGAAAGTCTATTTACACAAGTGGAAAGACCAATGAAGTGCCCATATTGGAAAGAGTGCCTCGTGGAGGAGTAGTGACATAGGCAGGAGAAGCAGTGGCGTGGCCCTTGTTTGTAGCATAACATTGGCCAGTGATCCAGTTTGCCACTGGCATCTGTCACACCCAGACTTCTCAGGGTGTACCTGGCCAGTCTCTGTCTGCAGCACAAGGTGTGCAGGTAAATAACCATCCCACACTGGTTTCCACTCAGCTGGTCTGGTGCAAGAGACAAGAAACCCTGCTTCCCTACAAATCCAGGAATTTCTCCTTTAGCTTAGGATTCATTCTACTTGAGTTCAGTTTAAAATAAACAGTTGATTAATCCAGAAAAAGCAAACCCAAGCTCAGTCAGTGAAGAAGACAAACCTTTCCACAGCAAAGATGTGAGCTGTACAGCAAAGCTGGAGAAGAAATGGAGTCCTGCTTGCTCTGTCAGTAATTTCTTTGGCTATTTTTGATAATATCCTAGAAGCTTTTAAAGGACATTCAACAAAAAGGTCACTTGAAGTGTTTGCAAAGATTACAGGGGATCAGGATGCATTCACCATGCACAGACTGCTACATGCTCAATTCACTCTCATGGAGGAAGAAAACAGCAGAATTAATCCTCACAGAGGAAATTAGGATGATATTGTGCTGGGTCACGTTCCTGGATTATAAGATTTCCACCAGTCAATCCTGAGTTATTGCTCTGCAAATACTCAACATAATTTGACAGATACTCTGGAAAAAATACAATAAGAAATTACTTCCCTTGTGTTTCAGAATAAACATTCCATAAAAAAGAAAGGCATTTAGACACCACTGAATGCCCACACCTTTATTAATGGAGGCTGTATTTCAAAGCAGGTCTCTATCATTCTGTTGCTATCAGCCCACCTAACAAGCATATTTTTTGTGCAGTTAGCATGAATTATTCTAGCCATGAGGGAACAGTGGCTTGGTTAGATAGAGTGTTGCTCACACATCTACCTTTATCTTCAAGGTATGAGCAAGATTTGAATTAAGGTGTCCAGAGACACAAAAAAACTTCTCCTTGGATACTTTCCTCTAGACCCCTGTTATGCCATAGAACAGTCTTCCTCAGTCAGGTGCTTTTCAACAACTTTCACCCTGAAATACATGTTTTTCCTCAACTACTTCTCACAAGTTCTTGAGAACACATGCAGAAGTGACATAGGTGTAACAGTTACACAGCTCAAACAGAATGTCAAAACACACTCAGATTAAGGATAGAATTTGATTCTCAGCTTTCAAGGTGACTTTGGCTCCTAATACAGGATTTTCTAAGTCACCCACACAGATAAGGGCATCTGCACTTCATGCTGTTCATGGGAATCTAACCCCACCAGGCACTTTCAAATTCCCTCACATGGCTCTTAAAAGCCTGACTTCTGAAGGTCAACAGAAAAGAAACATTTCCACAAGGACTTTCTTGGAGCGTGGGAAACAGGCAAATCCTCTGAGTCCTTTCACCACATCAGATACTGGAGATGAGTGGAAATCCTCTCTCTCCTCTGGCAGAAGCACAGGGAGCCTGGCACACTTGATGGGATGCCTCAAACCCAAAAACAGGCATCAAACCCATGGGGATCACTCAGGTGAAAGGTGTGCAGTGGAGCAGGGAGAAATTGTCCTTTTCATGGAGACAATCCAGTTACTCCTTTTTCACATTCTTTCTAGTCTGGTCATTTGTAATGAGTAATTCAGCCCTTCCTGGCATTTCATAATTACAGTTAAGAACATTTTGTCATGTCCAAAAGCCCAGGATACTTATGTCATGCAGGGAGGAGGATGACCCCAAGGAGCCTGAGAGAGGCTGAGAAGAGCTAAGAGTGTCAGGGCCAGCTGTAACATTTCTCATCCCCATTATTCTGAAATGCTTAGACATATCTTGTTAATAAATAAAAATTATGGACTCTTTTGCTCATGTACCAGGTGAGGTTTTTCTTCAAGCAAAAGAGAATTGGGAAAGACCATTTAGCCTACTGAAAAAAAAAAAAGGGAACAAAATCCTCAAAAATCCTCACAAGGTGAGTCTGGTACACCACTCTCAATCAGTCTGTGAACCACCCCAGCCTGAAGACAAGAAATAGCATCAAGCATAAAACACTCTAGTCTCTATAGTTTCTAATAAATTCTGCACAGTCACTCACAAACCTATGCTTCTTTTCAAATAGTGTTCACATTACTAATGTAGCCAGGAATGGTGTCTCATTGTGCAAGGCACTGCAAACAGAAGCAAAAAATGTTACTTGCCCCAGGGAGGTTAGGCAGTATTTGGAGAAGGCAGATGGCAAATGCAGAAACAGAGGCACAGAGGCAGCCATGGCTCAGGGAGCAGCTCTGCAGCTCAGAAGTCAAACCTCTCAAATATTTGCCTGATGACCAGTGCTTAAGAATTCATTGCTTCCTCAAGCCCTTGTCCTGCCTGTAAAGGGACATGCAAATGCCTGTAGGACAACACGGGGTATATTTTCCCTTGTGTAAATCTGTAGAATTTAATGCGTTCCAAAAATTCATCTAATTCAACCAAACATTCCTTCTCTGAGTAGAACACACAGATGTAGAATGCTTGTGTGCCTAAATTCTTTCACTTAAACCCGACATCAAACTCAAGCAAAAAGCCCAGAGAAAACATATCCTACTTCAAAACATTTTAATTAGTCACACTCATTTAACTCTACATTTTCCTGCAGTACAAAGCAGTACTTATCTTTACGGTTCAGACTGCAAACTTCTCACTTCTCAAGATGCTCACAAAAGAAATTTGCTTTGGGTGGGGCTGTTGGCATCAGTAGGAGCTCAGCAGCAGAAATGGCTCGCTTCCCTTTGGGAAGGACTCTGCTCTGTCACCCAGGTTTCTCTTGGTCACTTGCACAGTCACACTGCCCGTGCCATGTCCAGGCACAAAACCATCCCTCCAAAGCAAATATTCACTGCAGGAAATTGTCCAGTTTGGTTCACAGCTCCAACCCAGCCGAGACAAGCACTGCTCTCAGTGGGGGCCCTCTCTGCTCAAGTGTCCAGCTTTTGTCTGAGGTTTGTGAAACAGTTAAATGTTGATTTCAGAATCTCAGTGGCCTTCCCACCAGAGAATGATATTTCAGCATACCATTATGGCAAATTTTCCTAATGCCTGCCTTTGGGGATATCTGTGTAATGGCACCATCTGACTCTTATCATAATTTGCTTCAAACTCATATTGCTTTTACATTTTATTTCTCTTTGCCATTCTGGCTTCTAACAGCCAACAGCAGGCTGAAATTTTACCTAAATGAGAGCATTTTTGCTCAGTGAAAGAACATTACTCTGTGCCATTTGCTTAATAGTTCACATTACTGTGTGGGGAGTGTTGCACTCTTAGGCCAACTTCCTGGCACCCAGTTTGTTAAAAGTTTCAAGGGCAACACAGCAATAGCTTCTGCATGGAAAAACTTCACTGAATGGGCAAAATTATATTTTCTCAGACAGACTAGAAGTCAAGAAAAATGTCAGCTGTATTTATGCATGGGCAGAAACAAATTAATAAATACAAGCTAAACTCTTGCCACAAAGTGTCCATGTTTTCTCAATGAAAAAAAACTTTATTTAACACTGTGTTCATTCTAAAAGTAGTGCAGAAATTTAAGAGATGGACTTTGCCATTCTTTTGTTGTTTCCTATGACAGCTTCCAATGATATTAGTTACCAAAATTTAAAAAAGAAAAGGAAAAAAAGGAACAGAGGAAAACTACTGAACCCAGGAGCTGAACCTAAAGTGAATCAATGTTGTGGTGACAAGTGAGAGAAACCATCAGCTTACTGGAGTGAGATCCAAACCAAAGGGAGCCGACTGCAAAGGCGATTCTGGCCCTTCCTGCTCCCTCTTTGATGGAGCTGCACTAAGGGCCAAGGCTGATGGCACAGCCCTGAGAGCCTTTGCTGTGACAGGAGCAAGGGCCAGGAAAGCCCGAGGCACAGAGTGTGTATTTAAGCACAATATACTGAAATACTGCAGAATTTCCCATTTCAGGACTCCACTGCAGTGGATAGAACACCACTAATGCCACAACTGAGCTGCCGACAATGGATGGTTGTGCTTCCTTGGATCCTACCACATTTGGAGATTGCTTAGATTCAAATCACACAGATAATCTGCAAAATGAAATCTAGTCACCATGTTTATAAAACCTTGCGGGACACCAGAAGACACTTTAAATAGTAGGAAAGTATCATGACAGTCCAAATGCATTAAATTGTAATTTTAACTTAGAAGGCAAGGAACATCCTTGCCTGCCTTATTTCAGGCTCCTAACTCCATCCTCACAGCCCTAGAGTTATACACAACTGGGAGAAAAGAAAAAAAAAAAGATGTCTTCTCAAGGTAGGGAAAGTGGTTTTGGTCAAGCAGATTCAGATGAAAAGACAATATAAAAGCAACACCCATAAAAAGGAGTATGAGCTGCACCACCAAGAACAGAAAGCCATTTCAGACAGATCAGATTTTATGTCCCATGTTCCACACACTACATCTCATTCCAGAAATAAGACAGTAAATCTGCAATAACTATGGAGCAATTTGCCCCAGACCATAGTACATTGCAAGCTTAAGCCAACTACTAATCTGCCTCAACAGTGATCCTAAAACAATGTTAGCACTCTTATTTACCTCCAGGTATAACTATTGCTCACACACAATGTCCAGGCCCTTGGATTCCTGACAAATGCCAGTCAAGGGCCCAGGGAAACTGTGAGTAACAGAATGTACCTTAAGTAAGTATTTTTTCAGCACACAAATACATTTCAAAACTACTTAATCATGTCCAAAACAACAGTAACTGAGTTTATTTTGTCCTTCATTTGTAAATGTCACAGCTTCCAGTCATTTGTCACTTCCCTGTGAGGGTGGGCAGGCCCTGGCACAGGGTGCCCAGAGCAGCTGTGGCTGCCCCATCCCTGAAGTGTCCAAGGCCAGGCTGGATGGGGCTTGGAGCAACCTGGGAGCGTGGAAGGTGTCCCTGCCCATGGCAGGGGGTTGTAACAAGATGATCTTTAAGGTCCCTTCCAACCCCAACCACTCTGTGATTCTATTCCAGTTTTATTTCATTGTCATTTCCTGATTTTTTTTCAGCCTATTGCTTGCTACTGCCCATTTGAGAACAATGCAGTTTGTGTTTCAGCCTGCTAGAATAAGGCACCACGCAGCAGCATCCACCCTTATTCAACCGAGAATTCAACTCATGAATATGTTACCCACCATTAAGTTTATATTCACAATCTTGGCATCCAGAGTTCCCTCTGAACTGGGTGTGAATAAGGAAATGCTGTGCAGAGCATTCCTTTCCTTCATGCAGCAGGGAAACCTCAGTGCTCCATGCCCAGGGACCCTGCCAGCTGTTCCTGGCAGGGGCTGCACTGTGAGGGCACCTGAACGTGAGTGCCCAGGTCTTCAGACTTGTCACTGGCAGGACATGTGGCCAGAGGCCACCTTTCCATCCTGGAGAATGTTCTGCATTTAAGCTGTGAAACACTCTGGTTAGGAAGCTACTACACAGAAGTTGTATGTGCCAATGCTGCAAATCATTTTAGCTAAAAAAGCCAAACTGGAGTCTGAATTTCAAAGCATGAATAACTGCTAGCATACGAAAGGACTGAAAAAAAACCTGGAGTTTAAAATACACAACTAGATTTATTAAAAGATTAAAAGAAAAAAAAAAGAAAGTATTTTTTCTGGAGTTCTATCTTCCTTTCTCCCAACAGCTGGTCTTATTTTCCCCCTGATGAGGCCCAAAGCACATATTTAATAGAATTTGACAAATATCTTAAATATCACAAGAAAGATGTTAGTTATTGCCAGCCTGTGATTAAGGTTGATATTGATCTAGAAGGCCAGAACTTCTTTTTAAATAACTACAAATACTTTAGTGGCTTATGTTGAAATTATTTCAGAAATTGTTTTTATTAATACATGTCCATCTGTACTTCTAAGCAGGTGATAGAAGTTTGATCTGCAGCTTTAAAATTCTGAGACTCTTAGTTGCTAGGAAACCAACAAATCTAATTCCTGTGTCTCTTATAACACCAAAATATAACTCTATACTGATTCTCTCAGAGAAACTCATGCTATGTATTTTTCAACTTCACCTTTTGTCAGTGATGTGAAGCTTTATTTTCTTTCATTTAGGCCTAAGAGAAGTCACATCACTTATAAAGAAATTGGTAAGTATGTTAACAGAAAAAGAGATTAAATATTCTTTTATCAGGATTTTTCATGTATCTCATTTCTGGAATAAGGGATGTCTGAGCAGCAAGTCATAAGGGCTTGAAATTGACTTCTAATATGGATTCACAAATTTATCTTTAATATTTCATTACCATGAGTGTTGATCATTTCTGGCTCAGAAGATGGTTTTGTAGACAATCAGTCTGTGTCTTTATGAGAAACATTATTCATAAACATATGTAAAAAGCCTGTGCTTTCATTACAGCACAAGCAGTTAGCATCTATCTATGTGTGCCCATCTGACCTTGCAATTACTGCCAAATCTGTGTGATGCATTACAGCAGAATTATTAATTCTACATCCTTACACTTTTATTCTTTGGCTTGGCAGGTCTACTAGGAAGAATAACACATATTCCATTAATAACAATTATCAGTGACATGATAGGAACCTGAATAATATGTTATTCAAAAAGTGGTATTTTGCTTGTGGACAGAGTGTAAATATAAATACCTTGAATTCTGGGGAAGTATTGTCTCAATTTCACCAAAGAAATGTTACTATATGTAAGAAACAGAGACAATGTACCCTTTTTATAGGAGGAAGAAAAACTCAACATCTAAAATAAAATCTATATCCTCTCCACAAGTTCTCTCATATTTTCTCTACACATGTGAGTAAAAAGCAAATGCAGTGATGAAAAAAGGACAGCCCATTTGTTCCCTTCCTCAAGAGATGTCAAAATTCCAGAGGTCACCATTTTGCATCTGCTTTTCTTAGGACCAGGCAGGTTCCAGCTGAACATCCTTGCCAGCCTTGGTGACAGCAGCCAAGCGCCAACACCCTGCATGTCCTCACCTCTGCCTCCTCTGTTTCCAGCACCCCACAGGGAGCAAATTCCCCTTCCTACCAAAAATGAGAAACCTCAGCTTGCACAAGGTGCTTTTCTTGCCCAGTTTTGGGGCCTGGCAGCTGCAGCCTGCTCCTGCAGCCAGAGGTGAGGTGGCAGAGCTGGAGGGAAGGCTCAGACCCTGAGCATGTGCCATGTAACAGCTTCTGCAATTACCCTAAGCAGACTTGGTTTCCTCTTTGCCTCTAACAAAATAAACAGGAAGTGACATCCAATAAAGCATATTAAAACATTTAGATTGCAAATCACACGATTCAGCTTAGGAAATGGCAGATTTATGCTGCCACACAGTCTTTATTCTGCCCTTCCAGGATTATGACATGTTTTTCCAAATTCCATGATCCAACCTTCTCTTCCAAACACTTTGGGCTTTGAGTAAGATAAGAGCTCAGTGCTGGAAGATAAGTGTGGGAAGAAATCCAGCATGCATAGAATTAAGGCTGCACAAAGAATTACAAATTTAGATTTTCTCAGTTCTCCAATTCTTGACCTTGCAATAGAGAGCCAGATTTTTCATGTATAACTGTAGTGAATACATCTGCGTAAGCACTAATGGCATTATATACATATCTCAAATACACAGACTAATCCATTTTCTCTGTTGAAAATGTTTCTATTAGGGAATGACTTTGAAAATCCTTTGCCCATATAAGTAATCCTAACAGAAGGATCCTCTGCAAAGACATAACTCTGCCATGTGCACTTTGAACAGAAAATCTCTGTCCCCAACAAAGCGTCAGTTACTCCCCAGAACAACATCTTTGCTTCCCACCCTGCAGTTTGCCCCTCATGGTTCTCACATGCACCCCCTAAAGAAGACTCTGGAGAGAGGAGCAGAGCTTCTCATAATATGGAGATGGAAAAGATTGATTGTTTACACTAAGGAAAAATTATTAAGGTAGGACTTGATAAAAGGAATGTAAAAAAATATTTAACTGGGGGCTTGCAGTCTCCCAAAGATGAGGAGAAAAAAGGCTTTCTTCTCCCTTAAAAATAAATTCTAATTCTTGGAGACACCCTCAGCATCACAAGCAGCACATTCTCCAGCATATGCCTTGCTACCCTGTCAGGTGCACAGGGAACTGTATCAGTACTGGGATTTTCTATTCCAGCACTAATATATGAAAGAATAATAAGATAAACAGCTTCCTCCCCAAAACACAACAGACTATTACAACATGTATTCACCTTCCTTTCCCTTATTCCACAAGCTCTAGGTCTCCATCACTCTCATCTGGGCATGCAATATGAAGAAAGCATATGAACAATCTGAACCAGAAACAGGATGAAGGAAAATGTCCAGAGGATGGAAGGCTCAGCCTGGCTCCCTGCACTGAAAATAACCCACCCCAAGTGCCAGAGTGAGCAGGGCTCAGCAGAGTGACCCCAGCCAGTCTCTGCTCTCTGCCATATCCCCCCCAGGCACCATCAAGCCTCAGTTTGCAAGGTTTTGGTTACCTAAGCTTATCAATTGAGCTCACTTTTAAAATCCATTTAATGCACAGTTGAAACAAGAAAGTTGCAATAAATACATGGAAGCAGTACTGTTCCACCAGAAATGAAAAGGAGGGATCAGATTATACAATCATTTATCAGTAAAATTGTTTCTTTGACCAAAATACAGTGAATGAATAAAACAGAATTAAATTTCAAGCACCTACCATTCAGCCACCCCCATTCTCTAATCACCTGATGTTGCTATTTATCAATGAATTTATTAAAAATTATGTTGAAGAACAGAAATGTGTATCTTTCCAAACCAAACTAGATGGAATGATCTAAATCAAAAATGCAACAAAGCACCTGTGGAGGGTGGCAAGAAGCACAGCAAGCTCTGCAGATCACACCAATGCAACAGATAGAAGATTTTTTTAGTCCAAGCTAAAATAACTATACCCTCATTGCAAATCAACTTTGCAGGTTTATTCTAGCTAAAGGCCTTTCCCAAATGCAAAAGAAAATTAATAATCCTAAAGAATTTGTATCAATAGTGCTTTTGCACCATGTCCCTATTAAGGAGAAAGCCTTTGCAGCTTCTCCCTTGCTTGATAACTCTCACACATCCTAATACACTTTGTTCATTTGAAATAATGAGTAGTTCCAGCATTACCACTTTTAAAAGGGGAAGAGAAAAACAAGCAGAAGATTAAAGTAAGAAGATCTTAAATCTAGAGCTCCAAGTCTAAAAGATAGCTTAATCTCCTTCTAAAACAATAGCTCCTTTGGCACTCTTTGGGGACATACAGGACAGGAGAATTCATTTGGAAGTTCTCTTGTACATGTGATACACAAACAAAAAACGCTTACACAGACCTTATACAGGAGGACTAGAGCTTATCCACTCGGAAATAATCCTTCCACCCTCGCAATAGTTTAATTTTTACTGATAGTTGTTTTATTCACAGTACAGTGTTTAGTGAAATTAAGCAATATAGGGGAAAATCAGCTGAAGCTCAAAGGTTTATTATAACAGAAACCATATATAGTTCACCACACAGAGAATAACTGCTACCAGGTCGAGATTAAAGACACATTACCCTTTTGTATTGTATAAAATAGAGCATTTTGGTATATGGTTTGCATTTTATACCTGCAGCCATAAAGAAACAGGTAGCTCTAAGAAATGGCTCTAAAGAACATGTTTCACATCCCTAGTGCTGTCAATAGCAACAAACAACTAATCTTCACTCAATAAATGTATCTTCTATAAGAGTGCTTCATTTTACAATTTCTAGCATAGAAACTGCAGGAAAGGAACACAGAAGATTAGATGAGCACAACTTGACCTAATATTGAAAAACAGATTACTGCTCTCCTTTATTACATAGGTTATAAAACCATTTATTTTTGTGTGGAACAGCTCACAAATACCAATTTCTTGCAGTAGAAACTGGGAAGACAATAAGGCATCATCCCCTTTAGTCTGAAATAACACAGGAATGTTAGGTTCTTTTTTCCCTCTGAAAATGCAAAGGTGACTTACAATCTACTTTGCCTCAGCAATAAACTGAGAAAAAAATAAAAGAGGTGGCTTGCTACCTGTACACACATATACTGTTCTATCATAATTAATAATGATAGTTTTATTATGGCCCATGCAGCAGCTAATCAATAGGCTTTGATACTTGCACAGTCAACAACAGTTCCTGTGTGCCTGCATAATGTTCTCTATAAAACTTGCTGCTCCAGATAATGCATTTACTACCAATGGCCCAAAGTCAGCAGAGAAAACTGTATTTACAGTCCATACATCACTCTTCCCATTTGTTCAGATTCAGGCTGAATGCTCCAGAGCACAGGGGAGAATGGCAGAAGACAAGTGCAAAAAACAAAGGCAGGGTGAGTAAGAGGTGGGATTACTGGATATTTGGAGATGGGAATCACAATTCTACTACTCCTGAACCATTTTTTTTAGTTAGCTCCAAAGAGCTATTCCACACTACCTCAGGAGAAACAATCCAGAAAATAATCCTACTTCTCTCATAAGAACAAGGTCACATGTAATACTTGAAGATGCCACGCAAAGGCATCAGGAGAGAGAAGCAAGTTTCCCAAGAGCCTTGGACACATCCCTGTTTTAGCTACTGCAGGTTCATAAGAGCTAGATTTTCCTACTCCAGTTTTCAGGACTTATTTCATTCATGCTCCAATCCTCGTTCATCTCAGTAACAAGTCACTGGGTGGGTGGGTTTCTTCAGAACACATTGTGGCAGAAGTTCCTCTAATGACACACATATGCTTGACCTGAATTTTTGTCTTCTTCAAATCTGGGATATCTCAAATACATTGAGCAACTGTAGGTGACCATGGCCTTTCATTTGGAAGAGTCAATTTGGTTTTGAAATCACAAAGACTGAATCCTATAAACCTTACAGGGCATTCTAAAATCCAAGTCTTCCATCTAAGCATCTACACTGAAGCCAGCAGCTTCAGTATCTTGAGTCTTCCTGTTCCTCTGCTTTCATCTCCTTTCTCCAGAAAACACAGCGGTACTGAACTAATTATTATCAGAAAGGTAGTTAGCTACAAGACAAAATGCAGTGTACAATGTCATATATGTGTTTAAATGCAGAGTCCCTATTGCTTTGCAGCTGCTCTCTTGAGACTTACACTTTTCTAGTACGATGTAGGCCACAAAAATGACAGCAGTAGTGATATACGCTCAAGGCTGGAAAACAGATGCATAAGAAATTATGTTCTGGTTGGTTATGAGGAACACCTTAGGAGCAATGACTTTCACAAAGCTTTTCAAACTGTTCAAGGACTATGAAAGGAAATTTACTATCCTTCCTGCTTGCTGGACTCTTCAATCCCTGTAAAATACATGATCATTTTCTTTCATTTCTACAGAATACAGATTTTTCCCCCCTATTTTCTCTTGCTTTTTCACTCATTCACAAGTAACTTCCACTTTGACTTTCTCCCCTATAATTCCTTAAATATTACAATAGATATAAATTTTCTACTTCAGATGGTGTTTTCAATTTCTTACCTTTCATCTTTCTTGCCAATTCCATCTTATCTTTTAACTCTTTTATCATATATACCATTTCATATACTTTTATATTCTTTCTTGGATGCTTTTCACTGTACCTACAATTTAAACACTACTCTATTTTTGTGATATTTGTACCTAAAGAAACACCCACAATCTTTTTCCCCTCTCTCATTTCCTTCATTCCTTGTTTTACCTGGCCATCTTACTCCTGACCTCTCAATTTTCCATTCTCATCCCTTGTGATTTATGGGCTTGCCTCACCCACTACTTTGCAATTAGCCTTTGACTATTTTTTACACAGTCCCTGAAAGCACTTAGCTCTAATCTTGTTTACTCTTCCAACCTGTTAATTCATAACCCCTTTTGCATTATCCAAAACATTTATTCAAGTGAGCACCTCTTGCAGTTCCAGCACACTTTGCATCTCTGGGTAGATAATTTCCACAATATTTGTGATATTGAAGGAAATTTATTACATCAAACAACTACAAGCAACTCATGAAGTCCACAAAAACTTGAAATCTGGCCACTGGAAGTAAAACAGTGCAGCACAAATATTTTAGACCAGGTCACCAATTCTACCTGCCGGGGCAAAACCAAACTCTCCTTCACCCACCTGCCAGGACATTGTGCTGACCAACCATTTGTCCACAGTCACTTGTCCTTTTTTGTTTCCTACACTACAGACATCAAGGTTTCCAGACTAGAAATACCCAAAGTCTATTCCTTAGCAAGACATTTCTAGTCTTCATTAGAATAGATATGGGAATTAAATAAATTGATATATATTTTGCTTTAGTTTCACTACTCCTTCAAGCACAAACTGGCCTTCATTTGAGTAATAAATGATGCAGCATGCCTTTTACACACCAGGGAAATTTCCAGTGCTCTAAAGCCTTTTTCTCCCCTGCAGAGAATCTGAACAATATTAATAATCTTTCTGACTGACAAGAAGGATTTGACAAGAGCTCTCACCTTCTCCTCCACTACAAGCAGTGGACAGGGCTACTCCAGTGCTGGGGGAAATTTCACATGGGATGCACAGGATGGGCACAGAAAGGTGGAATATTTACATTTCTGATTGTGACCTCCAATGACTATGCTACCAGGAATAGCTGGAAAATAGACTTTGCTTGAATTCACAGAACACCAGGACTATATGGTGTTTACCCAATACTACCCCAAGTTCCTTTCAGAGGAATACACAAACCCCAGTATTGTCAGGGCTTTCCTGAAGAAGCTCCTTGCTGAATTACAGTGGATGATCACACATAGCCTCACACTATTGACTATAAATCACCCATGCTAAGTCAGGAGGAAATGCATAATCAATGGCAGGAAAAGCAAATACTACACTTTAGGTTGCCTTGGTATTGACTCCAGCTTTACTGGAACCCAGACTGTGTCAGTCTGGGAGTTATTTTACCTTGTTAGTGTGACTATTGCAGTACAGGACTGGTGCTATTTTCTTTAAAACAACCACCTTAACAGCAGGCACTGGGCAAAACCCACTGCACTGCTAGAAAGCAAAGATAATGGGGAAAGCAGCCGTGCCTGATTCTTTCCAAAGCAAGCAGAACCTGGAAGAGTCAAGAGTTCAAGAATCTGTCCTGCGGCATGTGACAAGGTGCTGCAGGGCTGCTCTCATTTTTGGTAACACACACAATGCCCAAGCCTCCAGTGGGGGATCTGGGGTGTGTTCAGACCTACACGAGCTGGCAGATGATGTGCAGGTACCACATCTACCTCTGGATCCTGAGCATGTTAAACACATCCTCTCCATCATCTTTGCTGAGGGATGTGTCACACGTACATGAGGCCTCAGGCTGGAGGCATGACAGGGATGATACACCAGAGTTGTTAAAGATGCATGGATAGCCTAACATCCAACAAGATTACATTTCCTTAAGATTCTCAGGGGAGGAAAAAGGCAACACTTGCTAAAGGGAGAGAAAAAGGTTTTTTCTGCAGCACAGGAACATGGAAATCAGGTACAATTACACTGCACTACCTCACTACCTTAAGTCCTGGACCAGCATCAAGAAATATTAAATTTTATTATCTTTTTAATTTTACACTTACTATTTAATCCATTTAATGGGATTTCACCCTGTGATTGCTACATCTCTGAAGGAGGTCAGAGTAGATGATCACAGTAATGTCTTCTGGCCTGCAAATGTAGGAAATCACTGGGCCATTATAACCTCTCAAAAAGATGCAATTAAGAAGTACTTTTAACACCAGCAGCTGCCTGAGATCCAAAAAGCCTCTCTGGCTTATCTTAGGAAACTAGAGGAGTGGAAAAAAAAAACCCAAACCTAAAACTTCCACAGTTTCCCAAGACTTCTAACTATGGAGGCAAAAAAGCTTCATATTTGAGATGACAAAATGGTAACCACCATGGTCTCCTATATACCCACTCTCATCAATCTTAAAAAAAAAAAAAAAAACACACATTGAATTTAGTTTGAGCTAAGGGCTTATCTGTAAACCATTTTTGAAGAAGAATTTTTCTGAATGCTAGAAGCAGAAATTGGGTTGGATTAATTTGTAGCGGTGGGAGGTACAAAATGGAATTTATCAGGGTCTGCTGCAGTTACCACATGCCTGAGAGGCTCAGATGTGCCATTCCAAATGCCTGGTGAAACACAGGCTGGAGCAGAGGTAGCAGTGAACTCTATCCAGCCCTGGACTCAGAGAAGAGGAGGGCCACATGCCCTGAGGAAAGAGGATGATGAAGAAGAACAGGAATGAGTTAATTCTTCTCAAAGAAGTTAAGGAAAAGGCACAGCTGGTCTATTTTGGCCCATTACCTGTCTGAAGCAGGATTTCACCAGTTTCAGAAAAGAGAAATGCAGGCAGATGCTGAATTAGAGACAGAGGCTGGGTGACATTTCTAGTTCAGACCCAAGAAAACTTTCAGATCCCAGTGTCTGCAAAGCTATCACCACCTTATCAAAAACACAAAACTGGACTGATCCTAGAGCTACTCTCTGACTTCCACTCCTCTCCTGAAGAAAACATCATGTTCCACCACCACAAGTATTTTCTGATGAAGTGAGGAAACAGCTTTCTAAAAGACCAGTAAGTCCAATAAGGAAGGTGGGTACAAAACTTCAATTACCTCCATTTGCAAAGAACATTATGGGAGTTCATGTCATTGAGGAACACCCAGTTACTTGAGCCAACAGAGCACTTTTCCATCCCAGAAACCCCACAGAGCAATAATTCAGCTGCTCCCCCCAGCACTGGGTGACCACATCAGAACAAGTTGTAAAATCTGGACACCGCTGTCATTATGGTGCTGCACTTTTCTCCAGTACACAACTGTTGCTCTGTGCTAAGAGGGAAACACTGCTGCTGCCTTGAAGAGTTTATTTTCCACTGGTTTCTAGAGGTAGCAGAGCACTCCAGTATCATCCTCACACTCTGACAGTAGCAGCTCCTCTTGCTGACCCTGCAGAGCACCAGGGTTAGATAATAATGACTTGGCTTACTTTGCAGGTGAGATTTTATTTTATATACTATACACAACCTTTAACACGTTGTACAAGGTCAAAGAAGAGGCTGCCCAGAGTAGGGAAGTCTGCAAGTAGCTCACGGTCCTTAAAAGTAGAGAGAGAGAGGGCTGTGTCCCAGGGAGCAGGGCAGGGTCAGCATGGCTCTAAGAGGAATTACTGGCAGTTTTGTTGCTGAATTCAGTGAGAGGGGGAAGGCAAAAGAATAACGAACACAATTCTCTAAAAGGAAAGGAGCTGCAGAAATGCAGGACAAAAATAAAGGACTAGTAGAAAACTCTGGAGGTGCAAAGTATGTGGGAGAAAGGCTGTAAATGCAGGTTTTCAGGGGAAATGAAAGGGTCAGAAGGAAATGGAAGAAATGTCAGGAAAAAAACAGAATTAATTTATCAGCAATTACTTCTCATCCCTAATAGAAAAAAAAACATGGAGGAAAACCACCTGTACAAAAGCAAATACCAACTGAGAAAGGAGCTAAGTTTTAACAAAAATGTACTGGTCAATTTCCAGTCCTGTAAAAGGAAGCTGGAACTGACTATACACAGCTCCTTTTCTTTGGGTTCTTACATTTCAGAGGTGAGCAGGCAAAAGGCCACCTCACTTACCAGTGCCAATATTTACCACCAATGTATTTCTGAAATTGTGGCACCAGCACCCTCCATTACAGTTTGTTTTTACACACAACAGGTTCACAAATCTCTTTGTTCTCTAGAGGAGCTGAATGAAGCTCAGAAAGCACCACACATTAATCTAAATCCACCACAAACTCACAGAATGGTTTGTGTTGGAAGGAACCTGAAAAACCATCTTGTTACAAACCCTTGCCATGGGCAGGGACACCTCCCACCAGGCCAAGCTGCTCAGAGCCCCTTCCAGCCTGGTCTGTGAGAGATGCCCAGGGCAGCCTTAAGAGCACACACTCTTCAAAGGCAAGGAAAAAGGCCTCCCTAGAGGCAGCACTACCAAAAAGAAAGAACCTGCACTATTTCCTATATATTCAGATCAGTAACACATTACAAGCCATCAAGAAGTAATCACAAGCAGCTCACATTGTTTTCAACGTGCTTTTTCTGTCTTCTCTTTTTGTACTATCTTGGTTTGTATAACTAGTGGACCAACTACAGAGTGAAAATTATTTTTTGGGAGACATGGGCATCACAACCATTATATGCTGTTGATTCCAAGCGTGTAAGGGAGGGTGTTATGTATATGAAATTGCTGCAATGTTAAATTTCATTGCAATCCATTTGCTGTGAATTGATGTAGCCAAATAAAATAGAAGAGTCTATTACAAGTCCTTTCATAAGAACTACTAATTAGAACTACCATTCACTCAATTACACAGAGTGGAGTTTAGATTTAGTCTTAGACACTTGCAGCTGAGGTAATTCACCAACTGGGGGCAGAAATTTCATTCCCACCTCCCATCTCAGATACAGTTTTTATACCATTTAAATCATGTCTGTAAAAGATAAATGAAACCCATCCCTTGAAAAACAAAGCTAGACTCCTCTACAAACCAGATTATTACTTGCTTCCCACAGACTGCTTCTCTTGCACTTGATGTGAACTGAAAAGGAACACCTTCTTTGGAACTCTATTTTTCCAGACCTCTCCTCCATTTATGGTTCACTTAATGCTTTTTGTGGCATTATCTAACAGAGGTGAATTACCAGTGTGGCAACAGCACTGGGCTTCTTATATTTCCAGTACCCCAGAGAACAACACAGCCAAGTTTTGAGAGGCAACTAAAATGGTAACCATATGATAGCTCAGGATGACTGGGAACTCCAGCCTCAGGACTGCCAGTGAGGAATCTAAATTGAACTACAGCAACAATGCCAGGCACTTAATCAAATTACTGCTTTAGAAAATTATTCGCTTAACACATCTGCTTCCCTCAATCATGGTGGGATATTACCTGCAAAAATATAGCTATTATGTATTTAAGGTTTTAAAAATAACTTTAGTCTTCATTTTTTAACAGGCTGGATCCAATTCTAACTTGCTGTTTGTAAATCTCCTCCTTTAATACACCACTAAAAATGATTGCATAATCAGGCCACTTAGTTATGATATGACCATTTGTTTACATGGCATGTTTTAATGAATCATTAATATATTCTGTGGGCACTTTAAGTAATCTGCCCTTTACTTTGCTATTTCACAATACACCCCAGGCTTAATGGTCCATTAAAAGATGCCCTGTTGAATCTTGTGGCTTAATTGATGCTCTTTTGCTGTTTTGATATTATTTTCAGGAAATTTGGTTTTGTTTTCAGCAAGGAAGGACAGCACTAAATTGGAAAGGAGCTCAAAAGGCCATCTATTCAATGGCAACGTGGGTGTTTTCTTTATCATTTTTTCTAATCCTCCCGGTGTTCAAGATTATGGCACATTTAGATTTAAATTACCAGATTGGTTGATCACAGCAGGAAACAGAGTAAGCACATTACTTCTGTTTTGACAGAACAATATAAGATTTTTATACATTTCATTAAACAGAACTACTTAAAGAAAAAAAAGTCTCACTGTGTAGCACCATCTTTTACTCATGAACTTCCTATTGAAAATCCAATTAGTATTTTCTGAAGGAAAAGAAGTCCTGCAGTCAAACTCCATTGTCACAGCAGACATCATAGGTATGAAATGAAGTTCCAATATTTAATTCCTTTCCACGATCAACCTTTGCAGTGCCAAAAATTTATCATAAATTATACTTTAAATTAGGACTTTTTAATCTGTTTTCTAATTCATGCAGAGAAAATGGAAGTACATAAATAAGCTTAATAAGAACTCTGAAAGCACTAGCCTATCTGCAAAGAGGAGCTGGTCAGGAAAAATGCTGATGAGTGGACTTTTCCTTCAGAGCAATGTTTCATTCTTACTGATTCAAATAATTCATTGTGAGACTGTATTTGTCTCTTTCATAGGGAGCAGATAACTGGGAGCATAGCAATTTCTGTTAATTTTAGCATTTTAACCGATCAGTATGCAAAGGTTGATGCCAAATAGGTGGGTCTTGACACTAGAAGCTAAAGGTAAAAACAATTATTTCTCTGCAAAATTGTGTGAGGAACTCTTTTTATTATTATTAATGTGAATGTGATGCACAACAAGAGCAAATGCATTGACTGGTTACAGGAGACATATCTCAGTCCACGAATAATAAAACATCAAAGCAAGTGGCAAGAAATTTGGAGGTGGTCAGTTTTACACCTATTGCACCCAAACACAGGGAAGTTCCAGTAACTCCGGTGTGGATGGCTTCTTCCCCAAATCCTGCTGCTGCTGTTTTCTCATACATTAAGGTAATGATCTTTGTTATCACTCATGTTTAAGAAACAGCAGTGAATGTGCTTCAAGAAATGTTGAGTGCAGCACAGAACTTTCTCCCTAGAGAAAAGTGTCTCCTAAGGAGGTACAGCAAGCAGACAGTTTGGGTGCCATGGGATATTAATTCTGCCTAATGCATGGTAAAGACCCTTAAAATTACATAATAAAATACTATGCAAATTGCTCAGGCAGAGGCAAAGATAACAGACAATAGCAGATACTTGAAACACAGCGACATAAGGGCACAAACACTGATTTCTATTTGTTTTCATCCCCTTTTTTTTCTCATTCATTCCCACTGAGAAACCATTAAAAATGAAACTACAATCTAGTGATTCAGACATTTAGTCTGAGCTGATCTTGGGCTCAGACTTAATTCCCTATGTTGATGCAGACTGCCTCTTGCCTGAGCAAGTCATACATTCACACTGTCCCTTGCTCCCTGTGCCCTAAAATTGGTTATTCCCATTTCTCCCTGAGAGGTGTCAGATGATCCAGCACCACAGGGATATGGAGCAGAGCTGAGGCACCCAGCAGGATTTACCATGGCAGGCAGCCTTTGCTCATTAGCTGCTTTCACCTTCTAATGTTTTCAAAGGTGATGCCTTTTCTGCCAGAAATCTAGCACAGCCTAAGCAAAAACTAGAATACTATTAATAAACCTCAGCCAAATTACATGCAGCTGACTGTGTGAGATGGGACAAACGACTGCCAGGGACACAACACAAAACTGATAAAGGCAATTTGTCACTAAATAGCACCACATAGCTAAGATAATATGCTATGAAATTTGCATTCACTGGGGGGAAAAACCAACTCAAAAAAACAACCTGCAAGAGTAATTCTTTTGGCAATGAATGCCACCAAAACACACAAGTGTCACAGAACCCTAGTACACACATAGTCCAAGGTAACAAGTAATGCAGCAGAGCAGAGGGGATTGCTAAAGCAAACAGCTGGATTTGATGGACAAGATCCTGCTGTGTGCACTGGGGATGAGGGGGAGGCAGCTTGGACTGTCCACTCTGACCCAGTGCAGGGTACACATGCAGCACATCTCCCAGCCCACTTGTGTCACAGAATAATGCAGCTGCCTTGCTCTCCAAGGCTGTTCTGTGAAGCAAATGAAAGAAACTGGGGATTGTTGGGAGACTCATTTCAGAAGCCAGCTCCCAATCTGAACTGCAACTTTAATGCAAATCCATTTTGTAACACGTGCATTGTGGCATGAGCCAGCCTGGAAACTGCAGTACCTAGTGGCCCCTTAGAATTATCCCAACATGCTGTAAGACAACATAAACAGCTTCCAAGCAGTGCAATAACATGTTCCAGTTGGAATGCCAGGAGCAGGATTGCAGGTGAGCTCTAACATGAAAAGTTAAATGCCCCACATTCCAGTGGCCCTGCAGGACCATAACAGAGAACTGAATTAACAGCACCACATCCTCCTGCAGCAGCACTGCTCTCATCTTTCCAGCATCCCAGAGAACAAGAATAAGGGGTTTGTGAGGCAACTAAAATGATAATCAAATTATAGTTCAGGATCAATGGTGACTCCAGCCTTAATAGCAGTCCTAGCAAAAAGGAAAGCAAAGGATAAAGTAGAGCCAGAGTGCAGCAGGCATCAATGACCACAATTTGCTTTCCTAACACCTGGGGTTCTGACAGTTCAAAGAAGCCTAGACTCAGTGGCATTTAAGCCATCCATCAAGGCAGAAATTGTCTTACTGAGGTCAGCTGTGATAAAAATACAAACTTCTGTGATAACAAAATTCATTAACATCCTTTCAGCCTCGCTCTCATCTCCCCTGTGTTGCCACCACAGCCACAGCTGGGTTGCTGCAGCTCATGCCCTGCTCAGCAGCCCCTTCCCCCAGCTCACCAGGAGACCCTGCCTGCTGCAACCCATCCTGGCACCTGCTCTGGAAATCCAACTCATCCTCCCTGCTGAATGCACAGCTGGGATCAGCTCCTGCACCAGTGTGGGCTGCATCCATCCCATACAGCCTAGGAGGCTGCTTCCCGTGGGGGCAATAGGAATTTTTCAGCCCAGAAGCCAGCACCACAGAGCAACAGCAAGCATTTTAACTAGTGGGTGTATAGCATGCACTTTTCAGAATTCACACTGTATTAAAAACAAACAAACAAAAAATACCCCCACTTTGTTAACAGCTCCAGCTAATGAAGTGCACACAGAATACTAAATGGAAGGCACGAGACCAAAAATATTCTGCTTTCCTCTGCCCTCCTGTTTCTCATTAATATGCTGTAAAAGAAAGGATAACAGTCTGAGCCTATGACACAAATTAAAATTATATATGCAAAGCCAAAGAGGAAATAACATACACACTGGGCTCAGAAATTACATTCAACAGCCAGATGAAAACTTGATACAGTGAGAAAAATATACTGCCACGTGAACCACCTCCTCTCCCCAAGGATAAAACAGGACTTCAAATTGCTTCTACAGCCAGCATCTATATTCACTAAGGCAGCAACAGACCAGCTAACTACCTTTTGCAACTGAAAAAGCACAAAGGAATCCACGGCTGCTCCATACTCATAATTCTCCAAATCATGTGAGCCACACGAAACCACCACAAACCTGGTGACCTGCCACAGATGATCTGGACTATGGCATATTTTCCAGCTGAATTTTTCCACCAGTGAAACCCAAATGCCTTCCCCTCCTTCTCCTATGTGAGAGGAACTGTCAACTTTCTGCCCAGGCCTGATTTAAAAACATAAATTCAATTTATATTTTTATCCTAGCAACACACGAAAGTATCTCCCTGCTCCAACATATCATGTCTGAATTAAAATCTTTTCAGAGATATCTACTCATTAGTTTTAGCTTAGCATAGCAAGACTGCTCAAATCTTTTTTCCTCTTTCCTCAGTCTCTGCCAACAGTACAGTGTCACTTGTTGAAATCCATAATCTGGGATAACCTGCAGCTCCATCCTTTTCTGTCCCCACATCTACCTTATGTGTAAATCCTGCAGGTGCTCTCTACATAACAAATTCAGATATGGCTTTCCTTATCAGATCACACTGGAAAAGCTCTCTCTGGGCTCCAAACACATTTTCTCCTTATTAAAACAACACTGAGTATTTTTCCTGGGGTTTGACAAATGCAATTCTGTCCCTGCTCACATCCATTTGCAATATTTTTGAAAAGATGATTTTACTACTCTGTCACTCTGACCACATCAGCTGTCCTCTCTGTCATCTTTGGCATCATTTTGTCCTCCTTTTATGTTCCATCAAACAAAAAGCATCTTCATTTTCTGAGCTTTCCCTTGCCTGTCCCAGCCTTGTCATCTCTCATTCTGCACTGAGAAACAGGCTGTCACTTATCTCAGGCAGTGACTTCCACCTTCAGCATCCACTCCCTACAAAAATACAAAAGCAGCTTCATCCTCTCTGCCACTGTGTCCTTCATTGTAGGAAACAACATACTTTGAACATCTCCAAAGTTACTTACTCCAAAGTCCCTCAAATCTCTGCAGAAAGATTTCCTTTCTGACACAGCTAGGGAGTGGCCCGCCCTGGAGAGCTGAATTCCAGGAACTAGGATGCCATCTATTGCCACCACTCTGCTTTGGTGGCAGATTTTTTTGCAACCACTTTTGTCTGAGTTGTCTGTTCAGCCCTAGTGCAGAGCACACTTCTTCCCTGCATAGCCCAAGCTGGGCTTCTGGGCACTCTGCAAATGCAAATAGCAATAAACAAACTGCTGCCTTCTCCCTGCCCTTGTGCTGCTGCTGATGGAGCAGCTTCATGTGGAGGTGTGCTCCAGCTCTGATGCTGCTCAGAGCACAGCATGGACACCTGAGAGTGCCCCCAGTGCTGCCCAGGCTCCTGGTGAGTGCTGGGGGCTCAAAGGATTGTCAGATCAGCAAGTATTGACAGCTTTATAAAAACTTTTATGTTGGAGAAATATGAAACACAGCAGGTCTTGGTCTTCTTTTAAGAAACACATACACCACAAGGTTTCGTTTTGTGTCATGAGAGTTTTGCTTCTATGTGCCATTCACATTCTCTGAACAGAGAAAGATAATTCTCTCTCCCAGGTTTTTCCTGGAGAAGCACAGAGATCAAAGTAGTTCTTATCTCATTTATTGCTCCTGTGTTTTAGAACATGTGGAATGTGCTGGAAGATTATTTACCTGAAAGAATTTACTTGATTAGATTCTGGTGTGGGTGTTTTGTTTTCTTGACCAATCTCTGCAAACTTTGTCCTGATGGTCGGTCAGGAGACAGTCAGGAGGTTTTGAGTGCTTGTGCCTTTTCAGTTTAGATGTAGTGTAATATAGTATAAAATAATATAGTATAATAAAGCAATCAATTTCAATTCTGATATCATGGAGACCTCCTCATCATTCCGCCTGCCAATCGGGCAAAAATTCTGATACTTCCAAAGATCAGAAATCTGCCAAAGGCACTTCTTTGCACAAGCAATAATTTCCAGGGCAACACACTTTCTTCCAAAGTTGAAGGTCTTTATGGCTTGCAGAAACAATTCTGCAGAGGTCTCAATTTCCCATCCTTGGCAAGTGACAGATGCTCAGGTAACTTATTTTATGTAGGCAACACAAATAAGATGGAATTGGATTAAATACTAGATATAGTAATGCTAATCTGGGTTATCAATTCAGACTGAAAATAAATCCACAAGAACCAAAAAGCAGGTCTTGCATCCTGAAATGAAGACTAATACACATGCCTGAGGACTGGTAAAAACACCATTAAGATATAGACTTCCAGTGTACTGGCACCCCAAGAGAAGAGGCTAAAAGAAAAGAGGAATTTGGATAATCTAGAAAAAGCAGAGAGAGAGAGAGAGAAATGCCATTAGAGAAGTGCAAGAAAGTAACAGGTATTAAAAAGGAGAATCCTTGGAGTTCTTCAATTTTCCTTTCCTAAGAGAACACACAATGAACCAAAATCTTGGTTCATAAATCTATGTTAAAGTCACCTGACCTAATACACTGAGCTTGGATCTACTCACATCAACTTCCATCTTCAGCTAATCACTGTGCTCTGGACTGGCTGGCAGCAGGACAGGTATATCTTTCCAAAACCTATTGGACAGTAACTAATTTTAAAGATTGGTTTGCAGTTTGTAATGACACAGTTCTTGTATATGCTCTGTATAAATCAGCACAGTCTCACATGCTACACTGAACAAATCAATAAATCACTTACCAGTAACGCTTGCAGACCCTTTATTATCAAGTGCCCTTTGAAACACTTCCTGCCCCTTTCACATAATATTTCCTACCTTTCTAGTAACAACTGAAGATATTCTATCATTTATCTGTCTGTCTTATTGGAGACATTTTATGCTTAACTGCTTAGTTGCTCAAAGATTCAGCACACTCACATGAATGCTTTTTCCTTCTCCTCAATGCCCTTGAAAATTCCAGTAAAATCTAAACAAACAATGACATATGGAAGTGTAATCCCATAACTAGATGAAGTCTAAGACCAGCAACAAAATATTATGGGATTTGTCCATTAAATCAAAAGAAATAAATCTTATAAGTGAATTTTAATGAAAATTAGAACTGCTTCTGACCAAAGAACATGTGGAGAATTATCCGTCTTACTCATCTGGTGAATCATTTTGAAAACAAAGGATTTATTTATGGTGAATTGGTGAAAAAGTGGGTTTTATCAAATAAATTATCAATTACAAACATTATTTTAATTAGGAAATCACCTACAGGTGAATTTAAATACATTTGAATGCAAAATGATTCAGAGATAGTCATGTAATTGTTTGTCTTCATAAACAAAAACAGAGCCTTTCAAGAAAGAGGGTAAACACATTTAGATACCTGAATAGGATAGAAATGAGTTATGTTACTTAAACAGCCCAGCCATTCCATAAAGCCTTCCTTTCCAAAAACACTTTTATACTGCAGCAACCAGGTCCTGGTGTCTGCAGGGAATGAGCAGAGGGAGCTGGGGAAATGAGTTTTCTTTGGATATTCTCCTTGGTCAGTTTTTCCACACACTCAGTTCCACACTGTGCTTCTGCTCAGCCCGCCTGGGTCACAAAGGCCCAGTGCAGCTCAGCACAGCTGGGACACCAGAACCAGAGCTGTCCAGGGCACTCACCTGGGCCTGCCTGGCACAGGCAATGCCGGAGATTTTACCTGAAAACATGAGAAACAGACATCTCAAAACCCAAAAAGCAATATAATAAAAGCATCTTCTTCAGATCTGCAGGTAATTCTAACATCCCAACACCAGCCTCAAAGGACAGGGTGTTTGAAGAGCAACATGAGTGGATCTGTCCAGTCTGCTCTTTCCATGCAGCCAACACAGAGCATCACGTGGAGCTGCACACTCCAAATTTCACACGCCATTAGCAGAGGGAAAGGATTTCCATCACTCTCAGCAGCAAGGACTGGATGATGGATTTTGTTACAAACTTCAAACTTCTAGCAGAAGCTAGAGCAACAACTCCGAGCTGAACCTTCTTCCAAGAGAAAGCATGCTGTGTACATGTTGCAGGAATGAGAGACTGACTTTCCACAGACCTTCTTTAGTCCTTGCACTAGTTAGGAATTTGGCACAGTGACATTTTAAATATCCATCTATTTGACCTAATGTTTCAGGAAAAGCAATAGCCATCATCTCCAAACAAAAATATATTAACAACCTTAAAATCTATATTGTTTTAATGTAGTTTTACTCATACAGGTAAAAGTTTCAGCCTTTCTGGATGGCACAACTTAAAACACTCAGATAAATGCTCAAGGTTTTGTTAGGAGCACTTTTGTAAGCTAACACACCAAACTTCTCTTCTGCAAGGTAGTCAGTAACCTTTTGTGATAAGAAAGCTTTACAGAACCTATAGAAATCTCCTCATGTAAAAGTGGACATTTTTCTCATGCGGCATGGGATGAACTACAGTGTTCTGGGCTGTAAAAAAAGCATTCATGACAAAGAAGGTATAAGAAATAATGTTAACTAGGCCTTGTTGTTTCATCTGAAGAGAGCCGTGCCTGTGTAATGGGGATAAAATGCATAAAGTTTTATAACATGTTGCCTGCTCAGAATCTCCAACACTTACAGTACATTTCCATTATTATTTGCTGTAAATTGCCTATGTCTTTTACACTAAACATAAGTGCTTCCCAGCTAGACAGCTAAAAGGTTTGATTTCACTTGTAGTTGACAGTATCAAAGAGGCAAAGTCTAAAACTCTGAGCTTAAAGCAGAAAAGAAAGATGTAACTCTGCAAAGACAATCACTAGTGAATGAACCTTGATCTATTTTCTGTCCCATTAATGCTAATTTTGGGGATTATTCCTCTACATTATTTTTGGAAACTTTGTCCCCCTCACTCACCAAAGACAGGAACAGTCAGCAGCAGTTTTTAATTGGATTCAGTTTGTCAATACAACAGCTGTAGCCCTCTAGAATCAATACCCACATACAACACAAAGAATTTCACTGGCTTTTGTTTTATTGGCAGGCAGGGGACAGGGACCTGGCCTTACTTCCTGCAGCTCTTGGTACTGGGTGAGCAAAAGCCTAGAAACCAGCCCAGTCCTGCTTTGCTGAGGAGCCTTTTCAAAAAGAGAAAAGACAGAAAATAGAGCAACTGGAGACATCAGCTTTTGCTTGGCTCATCTTCTCCATGTCACACGCTCAGGGTACACAGCTGGACCTACCAGCCTGGTGGGATGAGCCCTGTGAACAAGGCAAGTGACCCCACCTACACTGATAAAACAGAAAAGGTTTGTGTGAAAGCTGAGCATCCACTCTGCACTCCTGAGCTGGGCTGGGGATGCTGGAGCACGCTGTGCCCTCCTTCAGCACCCCATTCCAGCACCTGAAAGCAGGAGGAATGCTGCCAAAGGAAGATAAATAATTGATGTTTACATAATGAACATATAGCAGCAATCATGTCAACAGGGAACAACTGAAGCCAGAGTTGAACAGCAAATATGCTTTTGTAATCTCCTCTTATCTTTGGTCTCCCTCATGGGCAGACCCAGTTTGTAACAACTCCATGGACTGGAGGTGAGGTGAGAGATCTGCCACAGAGCTGCCTGGGAAGTCTGATGCACAAGTCTGATGGAGATTTAGATAGTTTTGTGCACTGTAAGGTAAAAAAAAAGTTTTCCATCAGGGGAAATTGGATAAATCTTACCAAAATGCACCAAAGCCAGGTTTATGGGACAGTTATCCCATGGCATGCTAGCCCCAACAGGCTCCCTCTGCCATGACCCACCATTGCTGACCTCAACTCAGTAAACTAAAGATCTCACAAGTACTGGAACTAATACAGACTCATGCAGAGAATGCTGTACTCCTAAAGCAGTTTGCAAATCTCTGCAGACTAGAGAAAGTGTCTGGCTTTTGGAGACCAAGGGAAACAATTTTCCCTGTAACTCCTGATGTTTGGTCAGTGCCACAACAGAACAGAGCACTGGATTCTCCTGCGTATGATCCAAACCACCTGTTCTGAAAACACTGCTCCTCTTTAAAAGTGCAGTTCAGGGGTAATCCCAAACTTTTTTCCTTCCCCTACTGAGTAGGTTAGAAGTTAGTGAAATACTTTGGTTCAGTTGCATGACCCAAGAGTTCCTGCTCCAAGCAGAAGGTTAGAATCTCTGTCCTGCAGCAGCCCCACCAATTACTAATTAAATACTGTATAAACTATGTGAAAGAAAAAAACTCTTATCTTTCCAGGTTACCCAGAGGTCATATGGGGTTTGTGGGTTTTTTCATTACTTGTCTGTTGGCTGCTTAAATGCTTATCAGGTGACCCCAAGGCTGACAGCATCCCCCTGTTAAAGTCCCCATGGAAACTGAAGTCATCTCATGGCACATCCTGCCTTTTCCCTTCCCTGCTGAATAAAGGTGTTTCATGACTGTTCCTGTCTTCCCTGTTTGACTGACAATTAAAAGAGGGGTCTGTAATTGACTTGTCTTGGATTACACTCTGCAAAGACAAACAAAGCCTTGATAACAGGTGAAAAGAAGTAGTTTATTCAGCTGCCTACAAGCTTCAAGAATAACAGCCCTTCACACTTCATGCAGGAGAGCAGTGGAACTTTGCTGAGTGTCTGCAGCAATTCAGTGCTCAGGGTCTGGAAAACTTCTAAGATACATATAAAGGATAAAATGTGAACTACATAAATTCACAGCCTAAGAGATAAGAGCGATTTGTTGCCAAATAATCTATTCTGGCTCAGAAGAACTGTTAGTTGGAGCAGCGAGGGGAGCCTTTGGTTCATACACCCCACAGCAGCTCAGTCCCAGCTGGGCACTGAGGAAGAAGCACAACCAGGGCTGCCATGGGCTGCCAGGCTCCATGTGCTCAGCTGCAAGGACAGAGTGCAGTGCCAATGCCCACAGCTCCTAGTCCTAATGCCAGTGACCCCAAACCTCATGCTGACACCCCTAACTCCCTGCTGAGTGGCACAGGGGCCATGGGACCCTGCTGTTAGTCTGAGGGGCAGTTCTGTATCCTGACCTTTACATTCACAGGTAAATACATCCCTCTAATTAACAAGAAACTGCCATTTGTATGCCTTTGCCCACTGTAGGCACTGTCTATAAGGTGTTCTGTCATAAAAATGTATTAATTTGGCACTGGCAATTCTAGTTCTGGCAGTGTCTGAATTGTTCTCCATGCAACATCCCCAACAGGAAGCACTGAACCAGAGTAAGCCGCCACTAATATCACAACAAACTCCCCTGCCCTATCACTGTGTGTGCACAAGCTCTTTGACACCAGATTTGAATGTCAGGTGCGTGGTGACAGCAGAGGCAGTCCTGAAATAGCATTAACAATATGCAAGGTCTTGCAGTGAGGCAGAAAGAGCATGTGCTCGCATGTACAAGTGCCACCTTTGTCAATTTTATTCCTAGATGAGTACTGCAAACAACGCAATCATAAAATATTCTTTTGGTAACTCTTTTAGCATTCACAGTGTGCTCGTGTGCTCTGAAAACAATTTAGTCCAAGCAAAAACTCGGGCTGCTTTTCTGACTCTGGTATTGAATTCTTTTTCTCTCTGCTCTCCCCTCCATGAATGCACAGTGAGTCAATCTGGTATGTCTTGTTGGTTGAATAAGCTCTTTGATTTTTGAATTATTTTGAGATTAACTGAATTTGAAATGTGTGCTGCATGCAATGTCTTGCTGACACAAAAAGATGAGCTTTGTTATTGACAGAGAAATGTTGCAAAGCTACATTTTCATTACTTGTCTCTGTTGCTGAACTTGTGTTCCTGTCAGACTGCTGCCTGCCAAGACAGCAGGGGCCACCAGGTTGAAAAGTTCAATTTCCAGGGTTCTCTCCTGACCTCCCAGACCTTCAGAGGGTAACAAAGCAGCCTTTTCCAGCATGATAAAAAAAAAACCAAATTGTCTTTTGTAAAATATACTGGGCATTAAATGAGGCTGCATGAAAGCGGTATAATGCCAAGAGTGCATCACACTCAACCTGGAAAACGTTTTGGTCAGTATGATCTGTTACAGCATCACAAAAATTCACTGCAGTTTCTCCAAGTTGCCCCTGTTGGTGCTCCGAGGTGCTGTCCATCAGGAGCCCCGAGGAGCTGGCTGCCCCCTGAGAACCTCCAAGCTTGTCAAACGAGGTAAGCACAGGACAGCAGCACTTATTTCCAGTGCTAATTTCCATGCAAACTGCTGCTAGTGTTATAATTGCCACTGCAAAAACGACATGCCAAGACCAAGAAGTTGCCAAGCTGAATGCAGGAAAGGACAGAGGGAAGAATCTCATCAGATATTCCCCCAACAGCCAGAGGCAGTGTCCAAGAGGCTTTGCCCTTGGGAAGGAGACAGGGACGAGAGCACTGGAGCAGCTGCTTTTCTGCCACGTTTCTAATAACATTCTTCTTCCCTGTCTCAAAATCACCCCAGTTTTCCTCCACTGCTCTTCCAAGCAGCTGCTGAGGCAGTCTGCTGCCCACAGCCCCTGCTGGTGCGCCTGGGGCCCGTGGCTGCCACCTTTACCCTGCCAGAGGAGGGGACTGCAGTCTGTGTCCCAGCAGGATTCAGGCCCAGGATCCAGAGAGCCCCAAAACTGACCCGACCCTGACAGGCACCAGCAAGTGCATTTCCTCGTCAGCCCGAGCTCCAGGAGCTCCAAGTGCTGCTGAAAGGGAGGGCATGGCTCAGAGACTGGGCTGCAAAACCAGGGTGTGAGGCAAAGCTGCTGAAAGCTCGGGAGCGTTACATTGCTCGAGCAGGGTAAATTAGGGGAAATTTGCTGCTAGCCCACAGAGGTAGGAATCAGAGGAAAACAGCCTTTTATTCTCCTCTGTTTATTATTGCCTTCCTTTCATTTTGTCTGGCCAAAAGTATTTTGTGCATAGAAAATGCATTTGTACTTTTCCTACTGCTTTTGCAGCACTTTACACCATCTCTCTGTCTTAGCCTTTGTTCTCTTTCTGACCTCAGAAACTCCTCTCATGTTTCTTCTCTCCTGCCTGCTCTCTCAATTTCTCATTCCCCTCTCCCTCCTTCATCCCCCACTTCTTCCTTTTAGCTCAAATTCCTGGTACTCGGGTTGAAAGTATCTCAAGCCATCAAGATTAATTTTCCTTTCCTATTTAGACCTGATCAGCAGGTATATCAGGTGCTTTTGAGAGGCAGGAAAAGAGCTCTTGTCCCATAGAGACCTGTCCATTTCCAGAAAATCTATGGTGGTACAGTAAAAGCAGCATTACTAATATCCCATTTCACTACCTTCTCTGATGGCTGGTTTAATTGAAATAAATTATGAATCCCACATGTGCCACACTAACAGAAAGCAATAAAACACAATATTTATGAATAAAGATAGCAATTATCTTATTAAATCAGACAGTAATGCTATTCTATCAGAGGACTCTTCATCTCACATTATAATCAATATGATTGTGAGTGTAAAGAAAGGGCTCTTGCCATTACTATAACGAGGTCCTATAGATTTGGAAAAGCAATGAAGGATTTTCTGTAGAAAGTAAAATTTGGCAGAGTTATAACTGAGATTTTAAAACAATCTATTTGGCTTTTGAGGTAGAAAGTCTTGGATATCAAGCCAGATTTTGACATCATTGACAAAAGTATCAAGCTGCTGTAATTATATTGACATCAGTGTTGTTATCCAAGATTGATACCAGCATGACTGGGAGCAAGATCTCAATCTTTTAAAAGCTTTTGTTTTTAAGTCTGAAAGAACTTAGTAAGACACTCAGTCATTTCCACAGTTCTGCTTCTGTAGATGATAATTTTCTAGAGGTGTAGCACACAAGCTTGATTAAAAGAGAGCAATCCAAAATTTATGTCTATTTCTGGGACAGCTATTTTACTCATTAAAGGTAAAAATTATCCCCAAGAAACATACACTTTGTGCCTCAGTTTCATTTCTATATTCAGGGATAGGTTTCACCAAGATTTTAAAAAAAAAGTGATTCTGACAATTCAACTTTGTGCCTATTTCCTCAAGATTTAACCTGGTTTTTCAACAGATGCACCCATTTAGAGGTGCTTTATACAGCTTACTTTAAGCCACAACAGTGTTATTAACGTAAGAAGTAAATGTATTTATTGAGTAATCTATATGAATTACTTCCACCAAGACACAAAAAATTAAACCTGTATGTAACACTATTGCTCTTATTCAAAAGAAGAAAAAACTAATTCTAGGACAAAGTAATTCTTTTTAAAGCTATTTCCTCCTTATTTTTTTATGGAGGACGGAAGGAAATTCAGTGACTGATCAAAACAAGCATTTCTCCACATGGTCCCAGTACAGCCATACACCTCATCAGTAAGGAAACATTTCAATTCCAAAATACTCCATGACCATAAATTAGCAAGCAGGTAATACAGACAACACAGAGGCCAGTGGCATGGAAGCAGGAATGACACTGTCCACACTCCCTTGGGCTGATGCTTTCAACATTTCTCAACAGGAGGCTTGGAACAGCAGTTTTCCAAAACAAACAGCACAATTCAGGGCTTGCTGCTGATGGGAAGACTAACAAGGGCTAGGAGGGAAGGGAAAGGGAAGGGCAGCTTTTTAAAGGGGAAGTTATTGAACATCAGGAGGGATTTAATCATCCAACAGTTTTATTTGTGCTGGAGGAATATTCAGAATTGTCATGGCTACCATGGAGCATGAGAAAAAGCTTCACTTACTCATAATATAAGTGAAACCCAAGCATTGTAAGGCAGCCATTTAAAAACATTGCCTGGGCCACTTAGACTGGGAAACAAGCAGCTGCCTCTGCATGGGCAGTAAGAGGAGAAAAGAGCTCAAGGAAACGTGTCAAGGTAGTGGCACTGCAGCCTCAGGCAGGAACCAAGAACCCTGACTCTTGGGAAACTTCCACTCCACCTGCTGTGCAAACACTCACTCCACTCCCCTTGCTCTGCCTGCCTTTTTTCAGTTTGCAAACAGCCTTATAAGCACAACTCTACATTTAACATTTTTGCCTTGTTTTCATTCTCCTCTTTGAAATCAAGGGCATTTTAGATAACGAGATTCATGAATGTTCCCTACTATAAATTCAGCACAAGTGGTTTGACCCCAGACAGCACCTACGATGCAGCTGGACACAGACCTCATAACAGCAGAGCTCTGAAAAATTTTCCCAGTAACTTTGAAAATCCTGGAAAAGTCCCCTGACCTCGTGCTCCATTACTTTCAAGTAACAAGCTCAGCCAAAGTTCTCTGACATCTCTTGGAGTTTGCAATTCTTTCAAATAACCTTTTCCTAAGTTCTGTGTGAACCTACCCAGATTTACAGCTTTAGGATTAAATCACTCAAACCTCAACAGACTCAGTGTAAAAATGAGGTGAAACCACAATGGTTTTGAGTTCTACTTGCAATTTCAGGCTTGCTTTGAACTCAATGCACAAAGCAAAATGCACTTTAAGCCCAAGCAAGCAGTCTTTTGAAATCCTGTTCTCTTGGAGACATGGTAGACAAGCCACCTCTGCATATTACTGGGAGCTTTCTTCTGTGATAAAGGGTCAAAAGGAGGGAAAACACATTCCTGCCCTCCTGACTAATAATTTCCACATGCCAGTTTCAAATACTTGTCCATATCCTTTCGTTAGTTTTCTTAGCCAAGGTCAAAGTTTTATGTTTCAGAAAATTTCACTTTCTACAGCCTGATGTCAAAAATAAGTTATTGTGAAGTCTTGAAAGAAGCATTCATTTCCTCCACTCTTGATATCTGTTTCCTCTCCCTTTTTCAACAGCCTACAATATATCATAAATCCAGGAACAGACTGGTCATGTTATTCATATTCCCAATAAATACTCCAGCATTCAAAAATTCAATACACCTCTCAGCAGATGCCTACAAGCAGGGCTTAACCTATAGGTTCCAACACTTTTCCTTTTGCAGACACAGACAAAATAGAAATCTTTCTGCTGATTCTTTTCCACTTCCACTAATACTCCAAATTTAGCAAGTATTGATCTAACCTGTCATTGATGACTTATTGACCTTGATATTTTAGCCTAACCAAATCCTTTTCTCCCCTCCCCCTCTCTCTCTCTCAAAAAATATAAAGGGGAACACAGATCAAAATTAAGGGAAATAGTAAGATATTTTCCTCTGTCTTTCTAGACTGTAATAAGCTTTGCCATTATTTTCAGATTTCCAAATCCTAAGGGATTCTCCAGATCAGCTCACAGTCCAGCATGCACAGACCAAATGTTAAAACAACAGCTATTATTATATGTAGCTTGTGATTGCAAAACCATCCAGCTGCTCAGCAAGCCAGGTAAGACACCTTTGTTTTTTACACACACAGAAACCAGCAGGTGCCAATCTGATGTATATATGCTGATGTGTATGAAAGAATCAGACATTTGAGGATTCATTTAACAACCAGTATGACAACTTTCTTGTATCAAATCTGGGTTCTTCAAACTAACTAAAATTGAAAATACTTAAAATACTGGCACATTTCTGTGACTTCCACATAAGGATGTTCAGTTTGTGAGACTGTTTGTCTGTAGCCATTTTACTCTTGCTTTAACTATAAATTAGAAATGCAACCTGGGAACTGAAAATGAAGTGGCACTCCCACCCTACTTCATAAAGATCAATATCAACAAGTATTTAGTCAATAATAAAGAATTCATACTTATCTCATGGTTCCATTTGTACACGAAGCAGAAAAGAATTCACCTCCCTCTCCCAAAGCTATATTGAGTTTGCTGTGTTAAGATTACCCAAGTGCAAAGTAATTTATTATCAAAGTCTATAGATATGACTTGAAAATAAACACATAAAACCTGATCTAATTCCCTCAAATCAGTTGCATGATTCCCACTGACATCAATAGCCCAAGATGGGGGATCATAGAGCAAATTTATTTTTAAAAAGTCACACTTTAGACATAAAGAACTAAACAGCTTAAAACAGTCTCCATGCAAAATTCAACTCTATCCAGGCACTTTTTTTAGATTCTATAGATTGCTTTGAAGCAGATTAACGAAGATGATTCAATAATTCAGCATCACACTAGGTCAAGATTCTGGTCACAAATAGAAATGCACAGAACATGATCATGTGTCTGCCAGGAGTATTTCCTTGTTCCAACATAGCCATCCTTCCTCCAGGCATTCTAATTGGGCAAAGATACGTTTTTCAAATTAACTTTCACTGACCCTTGCCTCCTCCAACAGCTTCATAATTCTCACCATCACCTTCTGAATAATGCAAATGAAGAAAGGAGGAGGGGAATGGAAAAAGCAAACTCATTCCATCCAACATCTGTCCTAAGATATGCACTGGCTGGAGGGGACAAACTACATGTTTACCCTGTTTGCAGCTTCTCACCAGCAATCTTTTCAACAGGAGGGCTTTCTTGCAGCCATGCAGGCTGTGTATTCTGGGGGCTCTCTGCAAACACAATTGCATCTTCCAAAATCCCTTTGCTCTTTCAAGACAAGTTTTTGTGGCCTCCCCAGGTCAGAGATAAGCCTTGTCACTCTGAAGGTGTGCTACTGGTCTGAAGTTTGCTCAGCCATCAGTCAATTTCCATCCAAGCAACCATAATTATTTCCTGAAACAGGTACATGATCACTAACATTTCTAATGTGGAAGGCTTAGATCTGTGAGGCATCAAGAAGTCAAAGCCTAAGAGGGGAAAAGAGTCTGCATTTCTGCTGGTGAAGTACATGCTCCCGTTAATAGAGTCTCCTCTTCTGATTTTTAGTGTCACATGAGGTGTTTACAGCCAAAGGAAGCACTTGATATGGATTTCCAGGACATTTCATAGACCATACAATAGACACTGACACTGGTCACAGGACCAGAATCCAAGAGCATTTTGCTTACTGAGATGGTCACTTAACCCAGTACTAATGCTTCATCTGGTGACAAAAAAAAGAAATCTTGGTTCTGCTTCTCCTGCACTGGAGCTCTGCTGTGCCAGGGGAGACAAGAGCCTGGTACAGTACCTGGTGAGACTGATAATGCACCTGCTGAGGCAAGAGCCTGGTACAGTACCTGGTGAGCCTGATAATACACCTGGTGAAGCAAGAGCCAGGTACAGTACCTGGTGAGCCTGATAATGCACCTGCTGAGGCAAGAGCCTGGTACAGTACCTGGTGAGCCTGCCAATACACCTGATGCAGAGGTCAACACGTGGGGAAGGCAGATTTCATGAACTTGACATCTGAAAGTTTTGAATTTGAGCAAGCTTTGGGAGCTTTTGGCTCTCAGAAAAACCTGACCCAGACAAAATATAAAGCTTAGAGATGTTTTACCCCAGTGAGAGAAGCATAAAGTATAGAAAGTTCACCAGGCATTAATGGTGATAAGTAGCCCTACATGTTCATTTATAAATTCAAGACATGAAATGCAATAAAAGCAAAGTGCTATGCAGAAGGGGGTGGAAAGATCAGGGAAAGGGTGCAAGAAGGTGCTTCCATTACAGTCCCACCACAGGTGTACAGCAGCAGCTGCTAATAGGAACTGTCCGGGTATAGAAACTGTAAGTGAACAGCATCAAAGTGAGGAGGAAGCAAAAGAACAGAGAATAAGAGAAAGCACAGGTAAATAGTGGTACAAAAGTGCCATCTACACTTATAACCAAGGACAGCACTTAAAGTTAACAAATGCATTAACATTCTCAGGAGATAAGCTCACACGCTCACAGAATTAGAGCATTTTAACCTGTCTTGAGTAGCCTGTTCAAGGAGGACAGGTACTGCTCCATAAATTAAATCAAATATATTATGTGATCACATTTATTTTTATCTGAGCCTACACCTCTTGAATATTTTATCTAAAAAAAAAAAAAAAGATTATAGACATGCCCTGCAAACCCATCAATTCATCAAGTTTAGGTTTTGAAATGCATATAAAATTTACACCCACTGAGGATATTTTTATACCCACATAAAAAGTTATTCTGGCAGTGTTTTGCCAATATGTCATCTACAAAGTTTTGTTTAGACTATATACATATTAAAAATATTTTATATACATATATAGGTTTGGGGTTTTTTTAATATAGGGGCTAATGTTGTCTCTCTGTTGAAGAGGTTTGCATCTTAGTCACATGAAGGATGCTTGAAGCGTCACTCTGCTCATATCTGAGATATAACATCTTCCATCTGAAGAAAAAGAGTGACCACAAGATCACTAAACTGGATTTCAACTCTTACAGCACAGTCAGCTGCAGCTGAGCTCTGCGCAGTCCTCTCTGGGCAGGCAATGTCAGGGTCTGTGGCTCACAGGGGACACTGATCACAGGGGGCATGGCCACCTGCCCACCTGTCTGCTCCATCTCCCAACACAGGCACACAGGGAGTGGACCAAGATTTCACTGGCCACATCCCTTGTTCCTACAAAGCAGATGACAGCTCAAGTCTCCAGCAGCCTCAGCACTACAGCTGTGCCTCCTTCTCGAGGCAGGTTTAAAACTGGGGACTCCAGACTCGGTGCCTCCACAGCAGAAATCATCACTAGAGAAAGATGCAATCTGCCCTCCTGGCTGCTCAGCACTGCAGATGCACCTTTCCCCATCCCACCACCTGCCTGCAAACCTCTCAGGAGGATTCTGCACTGCTGTGAGAAAGCACAAGCATGCCAGGCATAGTGACTGAATGCTGTGTCTGCACCCAGAGAAACTGTCACAAAGCTACTGACACCTTTTCATGTGTCCCTGTACATGCAGCCTCAGATCTCCCACTGGGCATAAAGCAAAGCATCATCCCTACAAAACAAAAATCCAAATCATACCAACACATATTAGCCAGCAGATAAAAGATAAAGGAGGGAGATGCTCCTGATGGCAACTTGGGGGGAGGGAGGATGTGGAAAGGCCTAATAAGATAAACTAAAATTTCCTACTTGAATGTAAGGGGAAGAAAAATACCTTTTATGATTACTCTGATTTTATAGTCGTAGAAAACAATAACAGAAGTCCACTTTCTTCTTAAGGTAAGTACCTCTCACATGCTGTTTGGTTCTTTTCATTCCTTCACAGGCTCCACTTGATTAGTGAGAGACACATTATAGAAAACAATTTCAAAGGCTGTACATGCCACACTCATTTTTCCAAATGCTGCTTT
Organism: Euphonia xanthogaster; assembly: GCA_034509185.1. Lineage (NCBI taxonomy): Eukaryota > Metazoa > Chordata > Aves > Passeriformes > Fringillidae > Euphonia > Euphonia xanthogaster. The sequence continues at coordinate 10,926,280 of JAYDZK010000233.1, forward strand.
TAATGGGTTCAGCACACTCTGTGGTGTCCAAGGTTTTGTATTAAATAACCACAGAAAGTCACTGTGATACTGCTTCAATGATGAACTAACACAGATCTGATTATATGATCCAGGAATAAAAAGCTTTTATGCTTCCTCTGGGCCATGGCTCTATGCTCTGCTTGCCTTTGCTGTTGTGTGCTTTGTTCTCCTGTCTGCTTACTACCACCAAGACAGCAATTTCACAGAATCTACATGGCAGGTAACTTGGCAACCTTACCAGCCAGTGAGAACTATCTTCATGTTACAGTTTGCCTCAAGCTGGAGAGATGCATATGAATTTAGGGCTAGAGTTAGAGCTGTGTCCATGTGTCTCCATGGACTTTACACATGGAGAGACACCAGCTTCCACAGAGGCCACCTAATTCCCAGTGCATTGCAGGAACTTATTGCCATCCTCTAGCACTTAAGCCCCTGTTTTATCTCCTCCTCTTGTAGTAAAGATGACATTTTACACATAAGAAAGGAAAACCTGTCTTTGTCCACAGGATAAGCTAATACATGAGCTAATATATGGAAAAAGTCACAAAGAGTGAGAATATAAAATCCTTTTCTCTCCAATTCTCTGTAGCTGGTCATGATGTCATATTCATCTTTGGCAGAAGTAAAAGCAGGATTGCTCAGTTTTGGTGTTTAGATTTTGATGTGTGTGGTGAGCAGTGCGTGGCACCATCTGACCCTTCAGTGTTACACCAGGTTCATGCACAGAAACAAGGGGAGCTCAGAGCCCCAGAGCCTCCCTCTGTTCTCATCCCTTTTGTCAAGAGTCCAGGCACTGATGAGGCAACAGAACCCATGGCAGGCACTGTGCTGGTGCACAGTGCATCCTGCATTTCTGCATTACAGAGAGCTAGGAATGGAAATAATGCCTCTCCTTATTGGGGGAGAGCATGTCCTCGTCAGACACTGGGAGCTCAGCAGAGTTTGAGCCAAGCCTGAGTCCAGAGCTGCAAACACTCTTCCAGAATCCTTTCAAGCTCTGACTCAGTGAGCAGACTGGAAGTTGTGTCATTAATCTATTAGTAATTGAAAATGGCACAACCAACTCACCAGCATGTGCTTTCATTAACGTAAATCACACAGATAAGTTCCTGTCCTCCCCACACCTGTAGATTTTCTGCACTAAAGAGTGCCTTTCACTTCCATATCTCATCCATAAATAGTTTCAGATCTGGCTTTTAGAACTGCAGTACAATTTCACCTGGGCAGTTTTCATGCTCCTTCATGTCTCTAGTCTGTCAAAGGGTATATATGTATTAGGCAATTAAATGTTCAATTGCAATGAGATTTGTGTGCATAAAGTGACTAAATAGTTTGAAGCCTGATTTTAACTGGCCTCTAAGGATGTACTATGAATCCAAACTTTAATTCTTGGAAAGGGGACTTCTAGCCTAAAGTTACACATATTTAATCGCCAGCTTCAAGAGGACTTAATTCTGCCCCCATTGTCCCCTCCCCTGTGCACTTTCTGATCACAGAGGTTGTGAAGCTAAATTAAACAGAAGACAATTCACTGCTTTTTCCCCTTCCCCTCCAAGACTCATTATTTTTCCACAACTTAGTTCAACATATCAGACTGACTCCTGGAAAAGCAAGGAAATACACAGGGAAGAGCAAGACACTGATTATTACAGTAATTTAGGTTCATTGCCCAAGTGAATGACAAAGAATCAAGGGTAAAACTACTTTAAATTAGAACAAAATCCAGCCCAGCATAGGGCTTTCAAGCACAGATCCACTGCACTAACAGCAGCCTGAGAGACAAGAACACCTGCAGCTCATTTCCACCAGCACTGCTTTGACTGCATGTGTCTATGGCCTCTTCCCAGCATGAAGCTCACCTGCTTTCCTGGTATAACTTTTGAGGCTGTTACAGAGGCTCCAGTGTATAAATAATAATTAACTTCTGAAAGCAGGGGCTTACAAATGGCATTGTTTGATTTGCAATACATTTCACTCAATTTTCATTCTGCACAGAGAATTCTTAAGGAGAATGCTGACAAACAAGCAGCATAAGGTCTATGTATTATTAAAATTTAAAACACATGCTGCACACACAGAATGTCAAAAGAATATGTTAATCAAGTACAAGTAAGCCAGCTTGATCAGCTCTTCTCTGTGATGGTGCAAAGCTGGGGAAGTTGCCAATAGAAGAGTTACTCTGGCTCCTTGTAACCACAGAGGATTTATCTAAAGACATTAAAGAAGGCATACACATCTACTCTTCAAACTCACGCTCTTCTTACTCTGGTGGATTCATGCTGCTAATTCAGAAAACAATGTACACCTTTTCAATTTTGTTTCACTGTAGGGCATTTCCAGAACTGGGACATTCAAACTGTAACCCCAAGCTATGAGAGCGCAAGGAGGAAACAAACTGATCATGAGCTATGGCTCCATGCAGAGCTCACCAAAACATACCCAGAGCAGTCTTCAAAATACCCTTCATTAATGACAGTTCACATCTTATCCCTCTCCTCTGTTGCTTTGGCAGGAAACAATGGGAATGAAAACACATATTGGTTTCTAAGGACTAGATTATTGCTAGAAATAATTTGAAAGAGTTTCTTTCACCTGCAGCAACTGAAAGTGTAGAGTTTTGTTTCCAGTTTGAATTCAGTTTCTCTCACTCAAGCCAGAAGCAGGTCCTGGGTTTGCATTTCCTTTGCCACATTTCTAATATTTGGGTCATCACTTACCAGCAATTAAAGGTGTTTGATCACTGAAGAACAGTTTTGTTTTATAAAGTGAAAACACAAGAAAGCTTTTCCTAGGTTTCAAATGGTTTACTCTTAGAAAAGCCCCAAGAGCTGACTATAAATAATCTTCATAGCTACCTCTAGTTTCAGTTTACAATCATTAATTTGCTTGGTCTAGGGTTGGCTTTTTCATTTGTTCACTTTTTTCACTAAACAAAGAAATCTCAGATTAACAGAGGCTTAGACCCAAATGAGAATTTGTGGATGCCATTACTGGGAGCAGCAGAGATGTGTGCCACAAGTGTGATTCCCACTGGTAGCAGCTCACAGCACCAAGGCACAGACGTGGTGGCACACGCAGTGCTCCAGACACAGGCAGACACCTGTCAGAGGCAATTCCCTCCACTGCACATTCATTCTGGGAGTAAATGAAAATGGATGGAATAGCATTTTTATACAAATACCATGGGGAAATCTTGTTCTGCTGAAGCTAGGCATGTTCTGTGCCATCTAGCAGCAGAATTCATTTAAATTTATACATTCACTGCAAAGCTAATTACGTTTGGGTTGGAGGGGGGAGTTGTGGGGGGGTTTTGTTTGGGTTTGTGGGTTTTCCCCTCCAAAAGGTCAATAATGAGCATTAATGTACAAGGCAGGTCACTGCCCTCTCACATTCATTTACATTATATTTACAATGTGCCTCAAAGAATGGCATTTGCTCCTTTTAATCAAGTTCTCCTATTGTAAGTGTTCATTTCTATGGACTTCATGGAATTTTTGCTAAAAGTCTTTTTTTTTCCCATTGGGATGATGTGCTGTGCAGAAACTGGTTTTGCTGACAATTACTCTTTTCACAGGAGTTCCCTTAAGTGGACTCCAGTGAGTTAGAGCTTATCCCCCTGACCTGTGGCATGGCTTGGGAAAAGATGCACAAGGAGGCACAGAGAATACTAAAAAGATGTGATCAGCTAGTTTTACTGCATAAATCCCTTTCAGACCTCAAATATCTCACTCTCTTAACATAAACTGTGCACAAAGGGAGACATAAAAACTTCTTCAGCAATTCAGACCTTAAATGTTACTAGTACAGGGAATTTCAACTGGCAAAATACCAAGCAGGAAAACTAATGCAAAGAGAGACTGTTTTATAAGGGGACTGGTACTTCCAGCCCTACTATTGCATTTCTTTAAACAGTGCTGCTTTCACTAAGACTGTAATTGCTTTTTCTATTTGAATAACTGCCAGAAAATTCTCTGTACCAATAAACTCCATTGTCAATGTGAGATTGATATTACTCTTGATAACAGCTTTAAAAAACAAACACAATTTATTCATCAAAAAATTTTGATCAATACATCCAAAATTTATATTCAGAAGACATCTTCACTTCACTTTTAAACAAATAATTTCATCATAACCTACTTCTTAGTAAAACTACAATAAGTTTTCACATTATATTACAGGAGCAATGGCTATTCAGTTCTAAATAATGGCTCCTTTGCTAGACAAGTCAATGGAAATTGATTTGTTTCAGCCTCCTGTGCTCACACACACAAAGCCTGTGTACAACACCCCTATTGACTTCAGCAAACAGTATTCAACCTTGCATCCTCAAGGACTCCTGGCAAAATTTTTAAATCATTCCCCTCCTGTATTGTACCCTTTATGGAACAAGACTGCATTTAAATGTCAGTCTCCAGCAATAATGCTATAAAGAGAAAATTGGTCACAGAATTGAAAATCTACTTTATATTGAAACATACAGCTCAGGATTGGATATAAGAATGAAGAAAATTAAGCTGCATTGAACTTCAAAATGAAAAGCATTGACTATCCAGACAGTAAAAGGAAACAGACTCCAGCACCCTGGCTACACCAGAGAGTTCTGGCACACAAGCCACCCTCTGGGCAAGCCAGGCTGCCTGCCATAAAGCTCCCATCTGCACACAAAGTGCTCTGCACAGCACACAGGCCTTTTCCAGTCCTGTGTGTACTGGATATTTCCTCTCTTCTATAAACAAGACCATTTAAAAACAATTAAAATAAAGATTAGGGATATTAGCATGGTAGAAGCATAAAGTGCAGTATCAGAGACAAGAGACCATATGGCCCATCAAAAGCTGTGTTTATAAGCCTTGGAAATACAAATCAAGCATATTCCATCCTTTTAATCCATTTTTTCCTATTTAAATCTGATTATCAACTTTACCCCCACATATCCAAAAGTAAATGCCACATCTTGCATATCAAGCACATCCATAAACGAAAACAACTGTGAAAAGTCCATGCCTGAATGCCTTCAAGGCTGATGTTTGACCTCATCTGAGGTTCTGAGCTAGTCACCATCTCACATCAAGTATTGGTTCCTACTTGTTCCACTTGCCTTTGACTTTTTCTATAGCATTTAAGAGAGCACCTTTGGCACCTAAGAGATTGCACAATAGCAGCTTTGTTCATGCACATCATGGCAATGTTTTCACTTACATTTCACACAAAGCCAAGAATGCTGTGACCTTCCCCAGCAATTACTCCAAGTATTAAGAAGAAGAGTTATTTATGTGATAAAAACCTCTGAAGTGGGCACTTGAATATGTTTTATGTTGGCTAACCTTCACCAAAAGGGATGACCAGGTGATTTTTGTGTTCCTACTCCTATTTACCAGTGTCAGTAACACATTATTTACCAGTTCACTGAGCTAAGTGACCAAACTAAAACCTGAAGCTTGGCAGAAATCCCCACAAATGCCTGTTCTATTCCTTATGCTTATTTGCTGGATTTTATTTTATAAACAGGAAAGGATTTGCCATGCATGGGTAGTACATAGCATACCATGGCATTGGTGAGGTCTTGGTAAGACTGTATCACACATAAGAGTGAGGAACAGTAGAAAACAAAAATGAACAACTGATGAAAAAACTTTATTTGAAAATAAGAAATTCAAAGGGTTTAAATGCAATCTCATTAGCACAATTTATCTACACTCCTTATAATGAAAGAGATATTTGAACTTCTATACACAAATTGAATGTCAGTTTTGGGATTGGGGTTTTTTCTGTCCACTAAATGTCACTTGAGGTGTTTCTCCTCAAACAAACAATTCTTATATCATCATATCAGGTATATTAACATTTTAACCATATTTACTGCTGTGTTTTAAAACTCCTTTCTTTACCCAGGTTACAGAAGCACCTATTTGCTTCTCAAAAATAGGTTTACAGCCATTTAAAATGACTCCCTTTTCTGATCTAACCTTGCCTCTCCTGTCAATCACTTGTTGATTGCTTCATTAAAACAAGAAATGTCCTCTTTTTGAGTGATCACCCAAATTAATATGCCCATCAACTGAAAACACAATATGAAAAAAAAGATCTGACCATAAACCACCAATAATACAAAAACCTTTCACAGATCAGAAATCAGAAATGCTATTTCCAGCTCTGAGGGAGAGGATTTAAAGACACCTGCCTACAGTTTGGGGGGTTATGTTTAACAAGGAAAGAGGGGGATTTAACAGCAAAAGTTGATTTTAAAAGAAAAAAAAAATAAAGAACTTGACTTGTTTACCTAATTAAGGACATAAAAATCCACCATCAGCATATCATTGGGATACACATCAAAACAGAAGCAACGTCATACACACTCAAGACATGAGCTGAGAAGCAAAAGCATTCTTGCTAAAAGTAATTAGAAGATTCTGCATTACCAGAGAAACATAGGAGCAGTAGGGATACAGAAAATCTTTTCTAATGATTTCCTTTTAAAATTGAAGCTTGATTATCTTAAAGAAAATATATCATACACCCTTGTAATAGCAGGGGATTTGACATGGACATGGTGATCAGGGAGATCCTTACCCAGAGTTTACATGAGGGAAAGGTGTGCAGTGTAAACATGGGGCTTGTGTAGCCAAACAAGATTATCCTGTTTGGTGTGGAGTATTTGCAAGAAAAAACAGTTCAAGAAAGATAAAAGCCACGTATTTGTAAGGATGAAAGCCTTCTGCTCAGGGGGAAATAAATGCTGACTACTTCAGAAGAAAACAAGAGTTGTTATTCCCAGTGTGCTGGAGGAGTTTCTGAGCACTCCAGCTCTGACACAGCTGGTGGCTGCCAGTTCTGAGGGGCAGGAATAGGACATATTCCACACCACAAATAAGGCTACCTTTGAGAGGGATCCCCAACAAAATGTGACACTTCTGAAAACACAAACTATCTCCCAAAGGTTCTGACTAAGCTGTGACAGGTTTCATGCTAGTCCTTCAGCACCGCTGCTTCATCACTGAAGATTACAAAAACTTCAGACAAGCAAAAGAGTGAGAAACGTGGCTCAAGAGTCCTTCCTTCAGTACACCTCTTGTAGGAAAGCGCTGGAAAAAGTGAATTCTGAGTCTGTGTTCAAAAGAAAAACCAAGATAAAACCACAAACTCTCAGCTGCACTACTTCACAAAGTATCCTGAAAAATCACCAAAGGCTAAGAGCAAAAAATCTTGATCTCACTGAACTCAAATAGTCAAGCTCCCATTAGCTTCCAGGGGACAAGGCTCAACCCAGCAATGATTGCAAGAGGCAATGAAAGAAACAGCAAAAGATGGGCATGGCAGACCACAAAAGCTGAAACTAGGTCCTAAGGCCCTCACATGGCATCACTGTCCTATCTAGAACTTCAGGGAGTCTGTAAATAACTGTAGCTATGCATCACAACTTTCTTCATCTACCTTTCTGGTGCTTGGGGCTTTTTTAACATTACAAGTTCCGAGGAATAAAACCCTGTCTACAACAGCTGTGAAAGAAGCAACATGGAATCCTGAATCTTCTATCTTCAACCCACCTCCTTGTGGGCCAACAAAACTCTTTCACAAAATCATTTGCCACTGCCTGTCATCTTTAAGAGAGTTCAGTACCTGGAAGCAGAGACTTCCCCTAGTGTCTCAACATTTAGTATTTCATGAAATCATCAGCTTGAATTTATAAATTAAATATTCAGTCCTTGAGCTGGCAAGAGAAAGATTGAGACAACTGTAACTAAAAGAACCTCAATGTAGAAGATAAGTGTGAATAAACTCACTTTAAAGAAATATGTAGGAAGGAATATGTACATAAGGAAAATGTATGTTCAATTATGCAGAGCAGACTCAAAGCTTGGCTTGGGTAGCACTGTGCCAGACTGGAGTGGAACACAGGGGGGTACAGCAAGAAATTCACATTATGAAACCAGGCAGAGCAGGTGAATATAAATTAGTTAATTAACAGCATGAATATTAACAAGATCAATGGCAAAATCTAAAACTGAAACTGACAATAATCAGTGGGAAAAATAATAATATTCAAGTGCACCTAATCTTAATTTTCTTTCCTTCTTTTCTATGGTGAAAGATAACAAATCTTTAAATTCATTTTAATCACAATGTCACAAGCTGAGCAGTGTGTGAGCCTTAAGAGGAGGCAGGCAGCTCCTTTATAGCTGCTGCTCTGGGCCATTGTGCTGGCTTATTACTTAAAAACCCATGTTAGAATTCAGGGCACAGCAGAGTTTATCAGCAAGCAACAAGAGACACACCTTGATCCTAGGACAGGATGAACAATCAGTGGAAATGTCACTTGTCTCATTCTCTGAGGTATTTTGGCAGTGTGACATCAAAAGGTGCCTTGCCATTACTGGATGCTACTATTCAAACACTCGTGATGAACACAACATTTATACCGGATGGTCAGGACCAAAACCTGTTCATACTTTGTACAGTTCTCAACACAAAATGCAACCCACTGCTCTAAAAACATGAGCCCTGCCTGCCCAATGACTCCACAGAACATTCCACCAGCCTTCATCACTTCCCACCTCACATTTCTGGTGTTGATGAATGAGACACAAACTGCCCAGCACTAGTAACAAAGGAGTTAACAACCCAGCCACCGAGAAAAAGAAACAAAACCCTTTTCTTTTCCTCCACTTTGTCAATGTTTTGTAATTTAACATTTACCATGAATTAATTACTGGAAGTCTCCATTAAGACTCTTAACATTTAGAGTGAAAGTTCAGCATAAACTCAGGGTCACTGTTTACAGTGCTCTCAGAGCAAGCAGTCTCATTGCTTGGGAGTAACCATGACTGTTAAAAGGTACAAGGCAAGTGAAACTAGGAAATGAAATACAGAACTCTAAAAATATCCCCCTGATCTATGCATGTAGTGTAGTGTCTGACAAATTCAATTAAATATGTCATACATCATTCCTACAATGTTACTGATAGAGACATAGCAGTATTGAATTTTAATTATTCAGCTGGTATTGATCCCACAATAATCTGGTGAAAATCATTCCAGGTTGTCAGTACCCCTAGGAGACAACAGCTATTACCTAATTATAAATCACGCTGTGTCATTTGACAAAAGGTTAGGGCTTTCTTTTTAAACATTTTTGCAGTCAGATTCTCATGTATAAATCAGAGTGACATGATTGTCTGCAAATGCTAATTATTTTCTTCCCATTGAGCATCCATTCCATTAACCATGACGGACTTGTAAGAGTGAGCTCTTGGTGTAGGTAGCAAATTCCCAGACACGGAGCAATGATGAAGGAATTGGGATTTCAGATTTTTATTCCACACTGACCTTGAGCAAGCAATTGTAACGCTCGCAGGGTTTGCATTTCCCCCAAGGAGAAGAGCGGGACAATATTTACAGTGCCCACTCTTGTTAAACGCTTTCAGATCCTCAGAGGAAAGCTGCTGAGCAGCAGCAAACTTTGCTTTTCAGCTCATGTGGAGACAGAGAGGCTGCCTAGTAATGGCACAGTGCTCTCCTGCGGAAATCTGCGTTTCCCTCTGCACTGCACTGCCATCATCAGGGAGCTGGGTGGCTGAGGCTGTCCATCTGTTTCGTTTTCCCCCTTCAGACCTTTTATCAAAGGCCCAGAGGAGGGAGCACACATTCCCAAATCACGGAGTCGGTCCTGGCAATCAGCTTTTTCTCTGATGGCAGCTGGCTTTTGGCTCAGCATCCTCCGCTGCCCAACAGCAGCAGCGCAAGGCGGCGGGCAGAGCCCTCTCTGCTGGGAGCCAAGGGCAGCCAGGGCAGCTCCCCGGGGAGGGCAGGCACGGGAATCTCCACTGGCAACCCAACAGCCTCTGACAGATGCTGTCCCCACGGGGCACATTTATGCATAGGGAAAGAAGGTGATAAAAGTGCCTGATCATTGCTCCCTAAAATACAATGACTTAAACAACTGCGCTGATGGTCTGTAATAAACACACCGTTCAGGGCCCTTCTGGGACTCCCTTCTTTCCCCACACATGCCTTGAACTTTATGATACAGAAATAAGGATAAAATAAATGATCAGCGACAAATGGCCTGAACCGAGGACATGAAATCTGAAAGGGGAGGTTAAACATTCGGAAAACTGTAAATGTCCTCCTTTAGATTCGAATTTTATCTGATTTGCAAATGTCACTATTGAGTCAAGGACAGTTTAGAGACTAAAAAAAATCTTTCAGCTGCAACAAGGGACATTTTGGAAAATCAGGTTCAAATGAGAAACACACACATGAAAGCCATGGCTTGGCACTCTGCAGTCTGCAAGCCCCGGGGGGCTTTGGGACTCACTCTAATCTGTAGGACAACATCTTCACACTTGCACCAGAGGCCTAAGGTATTGTGATATTTTCTGCAGTTCGTGGATTTCAGAGACTGCAGGGAGAGTCACTACAGCCCTTCATTCCCTAGCACACCCCTGAACTGAAGGATCTCTCAGAAAAAGACATTATTAGCAGCAGTTAGATTAGCACCTAGCCTGTGAACTTTTGCAGGAGTGAGGGACTGCCAGGGTCTCCCGTGCATGTTATTACAAGAGACTTTTAACAATACAATAGATTTTAGGTACTTGGTGGCCTAAGTTCTAGTTTGAAAGGAGAATTGCCATGGAATAACCCCAAGACTTCCTTTCATTTCATTTCACAGAAAGCAAAAACATTAGGTAGCATTAAAAGCTCCTCTAGCTAACCTTTGCAAACTCTCTCTTAGTACATCTAAGTGAAGTCAGGACTCTGTTCATTCCAAATTACTTATTCACTCTTCATTTTCATTCTTTTAATCACCCCAAAACTCTCCACATAAAGAAATTCAACAAGACACTGCCAAAAAGAGAAAATCCCCGGCATGATTCACTTAAGCTGCCACACAATTCCCAGTCACTTTCCATTCCTGAGTTAAGTTCACCTCAGCCATCTAAAATAAAAAGCTCTATGTCCTAAGCTACCATGCTTCTTTAAAACACTTTATTTTATTAGTCCTTTCTATCCTTGTATGTGCTTTCTATGTTCAGGCCCTGCTGTACAAGACATCAATCTGTGACCAGTCCCATCATTAACCTCACATCTCCATAACTACCTGTGATTTTTTTTTTCTTACTCTGAACATATCTTCTCATTTTGCTTGGTCTCTAGAGTGTTCCGAGTTGTGCCCAATGCTTCATGAGCAGGTAAATGCCCTGGGAAGCACAGAGTCCCAGCAGGGTGTGCAGGTTTGTGTAGCTACTCTGTGAGCATGAATGACACAAAGCCAGGGGGAACCTCCCAGAGAGACCTGAAGGAAAACAGTGCCAAGAAGTGCCAGGCTCACCCTACACCATTTCTTGCTGCTCTGGCTGGAGAAACATTTGCCTTGCACACCACAGCTGCGTTCTACAAGTCCAAGCTCACCTAGAAGTCTAGATCAGACCTGCACCCCTGTCACCACTGACTCACAGGTGGTGAGGAAGAAAATCATTTCCCTCCCAGCATGGCAACCCAGAGACCTAAGGAAAAGACACACATTGTCACAACTTGCCACTCCAAACTGAGGTGATGCCTAGCAACACGGGAAAAATTCTGGGAACAGAACGCAGAAGAAAACCGACCTATTAATTTTGAGGTAAACACAAAGTTGCAAAAAACCTGTATTTTAAACAATCCAAGAGGTTTTGAGAAATTGAGGAACCTGTGTGGTTTGAAAAGCTACGTGCTACAAGGCTTGAATTATCCCAGACAAATAACTACATGTCACAGGCAGTACAAAACCCACTGACTGGGTAATGGCAGCTCACAGGTATACAGAAAATCTGCATCTGACCAAAGGTAAAAATAAAAGCAAAATTAGAGCAGGACTGTGAGGTTTTTGGCTTGGAGAACTTTCACATGAATGCCATCCATCAAATCCCCTACAATGCATGAACACAATATCAGACCCAGGAAAAATGTAATATTTTTTCACCATTAAAGCACTTGACTTTGTTTCACAGGTCTGCTTGTAGGATTCAGCCCCCCCCACCCGAAATTCCAGCTGGTGTTCAGTCATACATCTTTCAAACCTTTTAATTACAACACCATTTTCAATATCCCATGAAGTGGAGTAGCAATGTTTTAGAGATTAACAGCACAAATAATATACATTTCCAAATGGCATATGATAATGTTTGGTGAATAAAAAATGAGAACCCATCAGTACTTTTGAATTCTATTGTATAACAGTAACTTGTGCATTTACTCTTAAAATATCGCTGCTACATCTCAGTGCACTTTCATACTCACTTGTCTTCCCAGAACGTGTGATATGATCACTTCATAACTGTGGAGGGCTCAGGAAAAGCTGAGTGAAATTCTACATGTGACAAACCAGAAAAGACCCATGCTGGCCTTAAGCTGCAGTACTCAAACTGCTCATAAAAACCTTTACTTCCCTTTTTTTAATATATGTGTATAAACTTTTCTTTTGAAGATTTCATCATTAATGAAAAAAGGCTTATCTAGAAAAAATTAATTTGTTTCAACAAAACAACCCTAACATTATGGAGATAAAATGGAAATAACCAGAAAGATATTTTCCACTGAAATAAAACACTGATACAAAAGACGTAGCAGAGTTTGCAGACTATAGCAGCATATTTCTAAACCAAACACAAATCTGAATTCTGGTCAAATCTCATATTTGCTGGTAGAATGTGCAAGCTTTTTCATCTGATACCTGTACTATCAATTGATCTGCTTTAGAGTGGTGCATATTGAACAAGTAACAAGATCCAAAAAATCACAGAGCCCCTCTAGCAAACCAAGTGGCTTTCTGATGTCCTTGTTCACAGTGTTTCATAGGAATTATGAGAAGTGCTCAAGACTCACAATGAGAGACAAAGACAAAAGATGTGGTTGGAATGTAATAGCTGCTCCTCCTCCCTTCCTGCTGGACATACAGGAAACATTAACCAGCCAGTTAATTAACTGGCCAGCTCACATTAACTGTGAAATCATCACATTTCAATCACTCAATTAAAAAGTAGTAGTTGTTTCCTGAGAAACATCCCAGTGAATTTATCCCTCTGTAGGAGGTGCTGGCCAGCTCTCCTGCACTGCCACAGCCACAGAGTCAAAGCTCCAGGAAGAAGATGCAACAGAATCAGGAAATACAAGCAAGGTATGAAAGAGATGATCAGGGCATAACCCCGAGCCCTTGATGTATCTTCCTGGATGCTCCACTGCTTTGAACAAAACTAAAAGCATTACTGGATAAGCAATTTGTCCCTAGTGGCTGTAGGGCCATGGGGAGGCGGAGAACACTTGCTACCTGGGCCTCTGATGAGCCAGCCCCACCATCCATGATGCATCACCCCTCAGTTTGCTTCAGAAGGAAAAAGGATGTTCTCATGTCCAGGGTGTGCCTAGTGTTACTAGCAACAGATGCCTCAAGAGCTTACAGGTGCAGAAACAGACTGAGCAGAATGCATTGCTGGCTTCAGTGTCTCAGAAAAAGAGCCCTCCACATCAACCAAAGCTGATTTCAGAAAGGTAAGCACTTAAGAATGCTCCGTGATTACAGAGCTGGTTTTAAGGCACCAACAGTTTTACTCAGGCTGGGCTTTAAGCAAGGGCTTTATGAATTTTCACAGAGCAAACCTGATCCTATCAGTGCAGTAAGCAAACTCTGATGGCAAAATTCACCAAGCATAAAATTGCTTTCAGCTCTATTTTCTGGAGGCAGAGTGGAGTAACCTGTGTTGGAATCCAGATTCTTCCCACACCCACAGGCTGCTTTAGTCTCACACAATGACACCAGCTCCTCTCTCTGAACTATGCTGTAATTTCCATTCTACATCTAGACCTGGATTTGGTAGTTCCAAGTCCATAAAAAGGGACACTCAAAAATTCTCCACCAGTGAAATGCAAGGGTTGCTGCCTGAATTACAACAAACCATCATTCTTCAGCTTCTTGTACTAATTCAGCTAAAGGAGAGCCTCACACTCCAGCTTTATTCAAAGGTTGATGGATGAAACTTCTGTAAGGGTTCATAATTCCTTTATATTTTAGCCCACACCACCTGCCACAAGACTCATACTGATAAATAACATATCAGGCAGAAAACAGGAATACAACAAAGGAGCCAGACAAGATTGTTGCTCTAGATTCCTACAGGGAACTGGTTGTGAGCTTTGACTGACCTTCAGAACTTCACCTGATATTTCCTAACCCAAATTATTGTATGGCTGACAGGGCTGCTTTTCTCTCTGCTGATACCTATAGGTGTTGCTGGGAGATTCTCCAGGACTGTCCTGTGTACACTGGACCTGCTGCACCTGAGAATCCCTTCCCAATGCCTCAACTGGATTTTCAGAACTTTGGGTCTTTTTTACTATTAAAACCTTGTGAGACCACATTGTTCAGTAGGTGAATATGATCTTGTTTACTGCCTTGTGCTCCAAGAGTCTTACACCACAGGACAGGATAAAAAACACACAAAAAGCAACAACATCAATCAGCCCAGGATGGACAAGGACAGCACAGGTGATTGTTCTCAGGTGATGCTGTATGACACAGGACAGGAATAGGAAAAGGCTCCATTTCAAGCATAATGATCAGCTGCATAAATTGGCTGAGCTGTTTGCTATAAAACAACTCATTTCTGTCCCTGTAAGTATTTATCTATAAATAATATCAATGCCATTCGTGGGGTTATTTTTCCTCTTGGCTTATGATGCTATCATGCTCTCTTGACCCATTCACCTACCCCAGCTGACCTGTGCAGGAACTTCTGCAGTGGCCCCAACTTCTCTGCCTTCTCCTCCCCGACCCCACCAAACTGGAACATGGGAAAATGGCTCTGTCACTCAATTCAGAGCTGCAGCCAGAGACCCAGCGCCTCTGAAATCCTCCACCATTACTTTGCTCCATCTGTTTCACTCCAGGAGTGAAGAAGAATGCTTTGCATTCACTTTCTTCTTCCTTTCCTGTATTGAAGGAAATGAAGCCACATCCATTCCAATTATTAGTACTATCCAAAACCTCTCCAATAGCGAGGCATATGGACAGCTAAAGATGCACAAACTAATCAGCTTTTGCTGCTGCCTGATAAAGTGTCACACTTATCGTGTTCCCTGATCAGCTGAGCTTATTAGTTCACTGCATATGACAGTCACAAATTTGCATCCATTATACACTGTCTGGAGATTTAAAAGCTTCCGGTTATGCAGAGATTATCCATCAATGGAGGCAATTCTTGAGGGAGAGAAAAGAATATGTTAGTTCAGTGCTAGCTTTGCTAGGAAGGCCTTGTTGGGTTTATCATCTTAATCTCTTACATTGACTGAAACCATTGCAGCTGTCTTTATCCAGCTGTCTCAGAAGTGATTGGCAATGTATTAGCACTAATTTTACTAAACATTCTTCTGAATCCTTAAGAGCATAAGTCAAATGGATCTTCTTTTTTCGTTGCTTGAACCATTTTTCAGTATGAGCTAGTAAAATCAAAAAGGTACCTGAGCAGGTGTGAAGTACTTTTGGGTGGTGCAGTGCCTGGAAATCAAAAAAAATGCTTCATCCTGCCCATTAGGGAGGGAGGGAGCAGAGGTGGCAGGACAGGGCAGGCTCTGGCCCCTCTGCAGATCATGCTTTACCTTGCTTATTGACCTTCTGAAGAGAGCAATTAGGTCTAAGTTCCTTATTCACACCTTAGAGAAATGGAATAAAGATGTAAAATTGTTTTAAGACTTGGCTTGAGCTTCTTGGTCTCCATGTTCTCCCCCTGAAATAAGTGTACATCATCTCTGCTCTTCCACTGCAGCCAGTAGCTCCCACTGCCCACACTTGTGGTGAAGCAAGCTGTCCTCTCCTCAAGCATGAACTTTTACATCTTAATGCAGAGGTGTGCAGTCAATCTCCAAAAATCAATTACAGATAATCTTTATCTAGTTATATATATATATTCCAAGCAGAGGAAGCAACAATTGGAAATTGAAGCCAAATAGTTTATCTTGCAAGCATCAGGGCTAACCCACGTGGGGTTCTACACTGTTATTTTATTCTCTTGACTGTGCCAGTTTCCTCCTCATTATTACCTTCAGCCAGGAGAGGGAGGGGAGTGGGGAAGAAAAGGCTGATGCTTATTCCTGCCATGAATCAGCAAACAGAAGAGAGTACATGAGCATTCAGGCTGGCATCTTCCCTAAAGAGAATAATTGTGGCAAGCTTCCTTGGCCTTCTGCCACATCTTAGAGTCACTGCGTGGCATTTCCGTTTGCCATCCTGCCCTCCAAACAAGCAGGGGCTGTTAGTGTAATTGTGCTCCCTAACCAGCTGAAAGGGGGGAATTAGCTGCCCTTGACTTTCCCCTCAGGTCAGCTAATCCTCCAGGCGGTCAGGCCAGTTGCAGAGAGAATGTCACACAGAGCTCACAGCAGCAGAGGGGTGAGCCCAGCACAGCACTTGTGCAAGCTGCCTCCAAATCCGGAGTGGGGGAGAAGGGGAGCTGGATTAACAAGGCTGGTGAGTGTATGAGCAACCTTCCATACCCTACAGCAATGAAAAGCACAGCTGAGGAATTAAACTCATTCTCTTGATCTGCCCAGAAAGAATTGGACTACTGACCAAAAACTTAAAGTTTTTTTTGCCAGAGATGGCAACTGGCAGTGCAATTCTCAGTTGTAGGTGCAAAGACTATAAAATCCCTGTTACATTTCTCCATTTCCTTTCTGTATTTCCAAGATGCCTAATCCAATCAATGTTTGAGTAAAATAGCATACAGATTGCAAAGATCAACGTGCTTAAGTTGATGTCTTCCATAAACATGTTAGAGCACCCAGTGATGTTAATTCAAGCCCCTGTAACATTGGTGCTGCTGCTGAATAAACAGCTGCTTGGGCTAACCACTGCCCCTCCCTTGCTTGTCCCAATTGCACAAATCCTGATCATCACTGAACCAAATCAAAAGCTGTAGCAATCAGAGAGCACTTCTCTATGGCAGCCAGCAAGACACAGGATTTCTGCCAAAAGCATGGGTTATCCATAATGGATTTTTGATAAACAGTAACAAAAAGTAAAACAGCAGAAGCATCTATTTAAGTCTCAGTGACCTAAGTCTCCAAAACTGTGACAAATGAAAGAAATGGAGACAGCAGCAACTTGGTTGTGCTAAGCTGTGCTTTCATGCTTTGCAAGACCCTCCTTTGCCAGCTATGCCTGTCATTCACAAATGCAGAGCCATGTAACTGCTGGAGAAAGAGAAATGTTACCTGCACTGCACAGGTACAGCTGGGTGCTCCAGCAAACAGTGCAATAAAAGGTCAGGGCTGCTCATAATCCTGTTCCCCCAGCTGGGCTGTGCAGTTCAAGCACTGCCATCCTCGTGCACAAGGGATTTAAGTGTCCTTGAAGAATTACTGTAATTTTTCTGGTAAATATCTTCTAAAACCCACAAACCAAGCAGGATGAACCAGACCTGCCCTATTCTACCATTTTTTATGAAAACTGTAAGAGATGCTGTGTGAAGAAATTAATTTTCTCCAATTTAACCACTGGGAAGCTGAAGCCAAAAAAAAATGAAGTCTACTTTGTGGCTGCCACCCAAGTCCAAACAGCAGCCAGTGGTCTCGTGTCTCACCCCTCTGCTCCACCAGTTTATTCTTCACATTGCATTGCCCCTTGAGACTAAGCAACTAAATATTTATAAGTACAGAAGTATTGAGAAGGGGAGAGCATTGAAGCAAGGGAAAAAAAGAAAAAAAAAAAAGAAAAGAAATCTTTTGCAAATTAGAAACAAACCACCCCTGCTGTTAAATAGTCTGTAACCAAGGGTACTGTGCCATTCTCTCAGGTCTTTTTCACCCAAACTATTTATTTCCAGGAGCTATAGAGGTTTAGAGGTTTAAT
The DNA here is from genome assembly GCA_034509185.1 of Euphonia xanthogaster. Taxonomy (NCBI): domain Eukaryota; kingdom Metazoa; phylum Chordata; class Aves; order Passeriformes; family Fringillidae; genus Euphonia; species Euphonia xanthogaster. The sequence goes on from JAYDZK010000233.1 coordinate 10,944,182, forward strand.
TCGGTCTGTGGAGGTAACAAAAGATAAGCCATTCACTGAGAACACTTCCCTTCTCTGTTCATGAGACTTGAGCCAAGTCCTGCCCTGGAGAAGAGGCACACCAATCTCTATTGACAGCAAAAATACACAGAGATGCAAGCCTCAATTTAATTGTGACTATTTAAATCACTGCAAAATAAACTGTTTTCCCAAGGGCTTCATGAAAGAAAATGGAAGTCAAAACTATTTTTTATTTGAGTAAACAAACTGGAAGAGTAGACAATCTTGTTAATGAAACACACTGAAAATTGCTGAAAGAATAATGCCAAGAGTTGCAAACAAGACACGCTGTAGAATGTGGAGCAGCAGCTGATTAGCAGTCCCATCTTTATTTTCTAATGGTAATTAGCATTTTCTTAAAGGAGATGCACACGGCATTTCTTCAAACTAAGCACAGGCTCTGTTTGCTCAAGACACGGGGCTTCCTTCTTATCTGAACGTGTTGCAGCACCAGGATGTGCCCTTTCTTAAGGCTGTGTTCTCAAATAACTGCTCTACTGCAATTCAACACCACTAGGCTCATTCTCTGAAGTCGTTTAGGATGTCACAGAAAGGAGTATTTTTTAGCATTTCAGCCGTTATCTTTTAGCAAGAAGGAATGCATAACACCAAGAGTATATTTGCCAAGGAAGCTGGCCAATTTATTTGAATATTTGCTGAGCTTTTGCAGCAAATCTCCTTCACTGTTTCTTCTGCATTTTCAGATCAGAGGAGAAAAACCCAAGTATGCCAGTGGCATACAACTGGAGCAAACTGTATTAGCCCCAAAGGAGTGGGGTGGAAGAAAAAGTCTGCAAACACATGAGGAAGAGCAGGAATGAACTTTTTGACTGAGTAAGGGAACAGTTTCATGCAATAATGGACCTTACTGCAACAGTTAGAACAAAGCATCACAATATAAGCTGTCATACAGCTAAATTAAACATCAGCAAAAAAGTACTGACTTAATACATCTCCCTGGTGAAGAGTGAGCAGAACACTCAGATTTTCAGCATGGTGTGCACTTGAGTCCATGCCTGCACAAGTCATCTTACTGCTCACATTACCAATTATCTCAAGCAACACCATTTTTCTACCCCAAAATGAGCTTTTGCATTTTATGTTGGAAATGTCCCTGTGCATCCTAACGTCCCCAGCAAACAGAAACAGCACATGTGCACCTGGGGCTCACTATTCCTCCCAGGGCACATTTCTTTGTTCACTGAGGTCCTCCAGAATGATGGAACTATTGCTGTCCAAATTCAAACACTTCAAATGGTATGGAGTTTGTGTCTGGGCAAAAGTCACATACATAGAAAGAACTTCAGCTTGGAAAAATCCCACAGAGAATTCAATTTGGAGTTAAGCTGGTTCTAAAAACACCAAGGAATGAAACATGTTCAAATCTCAAATTTCTTTCTCCCCTTATCTCACCAGGCTTGCATACCCCTCACCTCATCCAAATATTTGTAAGAAGGAAGAGCACAGAGGCTGAAAAGATTTAAGTGTCTTGTTCTGCCCAATTTGCAATTGCTTTTTCACTTGGAAGTGTCAAACCACCCATTTCCAAATAATTGCAGGAAAAGCCAAGGAACAGAATCAGAGGGGAATTCCTTAGCTCTGCCTTGGAGGAGCAACCAGCCCTCCCAGGCAGGCCTGGCTGGGAAGGGGCTGAGGTGACACTGGTGGACGTCCCCTCCTCGTCCCGAGCCTGTCCCAGGAGGCACAGGCAGGCAGCTCTGCTTGGGGCACTGCTCTTGCCATCTCCATGCAGGAAGGACTGACAAGCAGAGGTTCTCAGGGATGCAGAATGCTTCCCTTGTATTCCTGCACAGCCACTTAGATCCAAACCTTGATCCCCAGAGTTTCATGCAGATAAACACACAAGTCAGCAGTTCAAATCATTTTCATAGGTAGACGTCAGAACAGAAGTGAAAATACCAAAGTCATGGCGGAATAGAGCTGAAAGATGGGAGACAGAACTACTGCATGCCTTGGAGCTATCTTTTCCACATTCTGCTTGCAATCTGTATTACCAACTTTTCTGTTGAGACATACCAGAATTTTGCATATTGTCAGGTATTTGAGGAAGCAAAACATGTCAAAGCACATAATATCACATTCTATCTAGCAGAATGCTTTATACTACTGGCAGAAATATGCATTTTCCAACTTCTAAATTGTACGTGCAGCAGCTGATTAAATGTCTAACAAAACTTTTACTTCAGGCAGATGGAAAATGCTCTAAAAATGATCCATCCAAGAGATGCAGTGAAGGACAGCCAGTGCAGTAAGGGCTATCCACATGTGCAGTGTCCCACCTGACGGGAAGGGGCATTGCAGGTTTTTAACAGTGACATTTGGGCACTGGGCAGGGACCTGGTTCTGCAGCAGTGGGACCCAGGTCCATGTGCCCCCAGGCTGCTGGGCAGGACACACACCTCAAGTCCTGCTGAGGCACCGTTTTTCACTCTCCTCCAGACCATTCCTCAGCTTTACCTGGTAACACAGTGCAGCTGGAGGCCTGCAGGAACTGCTAGAATAAAGTCTTCCTTCGTGACATATTGTGGAAGAGACAATGGCAGATAAGAAACCACTATCTTTTTTTAAAGGTGGGGCTTAAACAACATTGAGCCCCTCTCGAAACTCTTTCTCCACAGATACTCCTGCCTTTGGGGCTCTAGCAAAACTTGTGGAGGCAGAATTCACAAGAAGCAAAGCACCACAGTGTAGAGGTAGAAAAAAAAGGATCTGCTGTTTAATGCACCTGTTAGTTACCCAGGAAGCTCTTTGCAATTCTGAAGGCTTTCCTTTTGACTCTAAGCAGGTGCCTTACAAACACAGCCACAAGTGAGCTTGTAGATAAAATCAGGTACTGCAACCACACACCTGAGGTCTTGGCACCAGACTCAGAAGTCCTGCACTTTTTTCCACATTGCTTGTGCAATACTCAGAAAGAAAAACCAGGCCAGCATGGATTTTGCCACAGGAAGTTTTCCTTCACTATGGACTTGTCATGTTCCAAGAGCTCATAAGTCACAAATAGAAGGACACCTAACTGGGTGACACATTTCACACAGAAGCAAACTGGATACACCATCTCAGTTCTGTGCTGAACTCTCTCTGTGCTGAAACTCCTCAAAATTAAAATAAAAATATGAGTCAATCAACCATAAAACTTCAACACTCTTCAGGGCTAGGTGGCATCTAAGCAGACTTTCAGGATCATAAGCTCGGATGGATCATCCAAGCCCTCACTAAGCACCTATTCCCAGCTTGGGGTCTGTTCTCAATTCTTTGTCTGTGAAAGAGGGTGAACAGAATTTGCTGTGGGGATGGGGGTAAAATATTGAAAGAACATCAGTCATAAGTGCCTGTGAAATTCTGAACAATTGTTCAGCAAATGCAACATTAGTGCAGAAAAAGGTTGTGTTGGCTTAGATATAGAGTATCCTACTGGTTAAAATTATTTCTGCTTTACAGTGTTAAAATCTCTCTCTGCAGCAGCATATTAATTTTAAGTCTAATTATTTTTAATGATTGTTTGCTTCCAGATGTAATACAACTATTATTACTCTAATTATCCATTATTACTGTAACAGTAGTCAAAAATCCAGCATTCAAAAGCCACAAACCACTTAGCAAACAAACATTCTTTTCTCACTGGGCAGTGGCTTTCATCATTTTGCCCTTCATGAAATTACTTACTGCCACTGCCTCATTCTTCACAGATATCTTCTGCAGAAAGGAAAAAAACCCCAGACAAACAGCTAATCAGGATTACAATTTCTTCCTCTGCGTTTCTACCCTAAGGACCACTGTGTGACTACCCAAAGCAGCCTGCCCTACCTGGCCTTCCAGGCTGTGCTCCTGCATAATTCTGCCTATGCCATACCCGAGTCACCAGAAGGGAAAGTAAAGCAGGCTCTGAGGCACTGATAGAAGAGAAAGCTCCTGCCTATGGAGCAAAAGCTGCTGCTGGAAAAGGGCTCAGTGGGCTGAGCAGAGCAGAGCCATAGGTGCTCTCCATCAACAGCAGGACACGAGGCAGCATGAGATGCCCTGCAAGGATTGGGGGACTTAAATCCTGCTTTTATCGTAGGATTAGATCCTACAACCACTGTGGGCCAGCTGCTTTTTATAAAGAAAAAAGAGGCAGCACAGCACTCCTCTAGGAATACAGTTAGCATGACAAACTCATTTATTCCCAGCAGTTGTTTACCACTCTGTGCCTTTCCTACAGCAAGTGAGAAAAGAGACAGGATTTTAATGTGAAAATTACTTAAATGTTGCAGTGGAAAAGGGGGCTGGGGTCTGGCTGCACTCCCCAGATGTACTGCAAGAACTCCTGTTTCTCTCCTGCCCCTCTGCAGCAAGCAGAGATACCAGTGTGCAGTGGGATAACCTGCTAATGCCAGGGTTAGTTTAAACCTCATCTGTGTGAGACTTCAGAGTGGGAAGAGCTGCTGACCATCATTGTCCAAAGTCATGAATTCCATTGCTTTTCACCACAGAAGCTTCCAGACATCCTCCTTCCTGCTCCAACCAACCTGCTGGAGCCACCAGGGCTGTGAGCACACACCTGATGCCAGGGCTATGGCAGGATAAAAGCACCAGTGTCCCTTGGCCATGTCCTGCCTCTCAACTCACTGCAAGGCTCTCCCACCTGCCACCAACACTCACCTGTCCTGAGGAGAGGAAATCTGGCCACAAGGAGAAAAAAGTAAAAAACAACTCAAAACCAGGTGGCTCAGCCAGGTCAACCATTGGCTCCAAGATTGTCACTGCAATCCTGGAAGGTGGAGAGGATGAAACAGTCCCTGTCTGTAGGCACAAGGCAGATAAATCACACACCTGAAATGGAAGTAGCAGAAACCCACCGATAAAAAAATTGTATTTATGTTTAAGAGCAGGAGTTGGTGAACTTATTTCCGTTCATTTAAACCCAGCAAAATAGGTTGTCCTGGTTTCCAACACTCCTGTCTCCCCACCTTTGGCTGGAAAACCAGGTCCATGCTCAGCCTGTTGAGATTGGATCAGCCCAGCAGCCCTGAGGCCATGGGTGCTTGATACCCCTTTCCAGAGAGCCCCCAGGCCCCCTTTTGATAACTTAGGCATGACTTAATTGTTCCATTTCTTTTGTGCAAAGAATTCATGTAAATCTGCAATTTGATTTCTAAATCTAGTGTCAGCCTGGCACAAGGGGCACCACCAGGCAAGGTGTGACTGGAATGTGCTCTGCTCTCTGCCCTTGCCTCTGCCCCAGCAGATCAGAGCACATTCCAGCATTCCCTGTCACTGCAGCTCCACAGCTGATGGGAGCCCTCACCACAGACTGCATTGAGTATAATTTTGGGTAAATGAGGGTTGGTTACACAGAGTGAAAGAAAAACTCTTCAGTCTGGATTGACAAGAAGAGAAACTGCTGAGGAAGCTGAGCAGCCCCCATGAGAGCAGCTCAGCTGGGGCAGCGCTCTGGAGGGAGCCACAGACAGGGACAGGGCTGCCCTGGGGACACAGCCTGCAGCCTGACACTTGCTCCTCTCATGGCTGCAGAGCCCCTTGAGGGCATCTTCACCCAAGAAATCATCCTCTCCTCTGACACACCCTTTGAGCAGTCACCTACACCCCCAGGGAAAAGTATAACAGCTTCTGGGAAGTGCAGAGAAGTAATAAATTATAGCTGTACATATTAGATATGCATACATATATGCATATGGATAGATTTGTCACACATATTTGAGCTGTTGTGAGACTATTCACCCTAAAAATAACTCTACAAGGCACAGGAGTTTCACCAGTCACCTTGCTTTGGATATAGAGAAGGTGGATTTATAGAGATGTTTTATTTTCACCATGTTTTTTCCATGTTTCATAAAGCAGAACATGGTGTAATTTATTGCTTTTCTGGCATCTTTCGTACCAAAAAGATTACAAAAATGTTTCACTGCCAATTACTGTTATCCAGCCTCACTCAAAGGCAGCAAAGCTAACACTGAACTCACACAAACTCACAAGTTCATGGACAGATGAAAGATCTCAAAGCTCAGTTACTTTTCATGGACAGAATCCTAAACATCTTCCTCCTAACCAAATCCTTCTCAGGAAGAAAGCTGAAAAGCTCAACAAAGATGGCTTGAAAGAAAATCTCTGAGGCAGGCTGGCTCTGCAAATACATGTAACAGAGCATTGCCAGGCATATCATGCAGGCAGGGGGAAAAAAAGAAAAGAAGAATATGGCAACGATGGACCAGAACAATGAGCACAGTTAGAGTCATAGGATAAGAAATACTGGCTAGGGCAACACAGCAGGGAAATTTTTAAATGAGCAGGGTCATTTTTATTTGACTTTGAAAAGAGAGGATATGACTATCCTCAGCCTGGTGTGGAGATATTTTTATTGCTTGACTTTTACATGAACCTTTAAAGCTAGTGTTTGGACAGCAAGAATATATTTCAGAGATGTATCAACGTGTCTATAGTGTGGCTGGCAGGGACTTGCAGCTTCTCTATTCCAAGCCTCAGGCAATAATGTCCTGGGTGACGTGTGTCTGTGTGGAGCACTGAGCATCCATCAGAGTAAGGCAACTCACAATGCTCATGTGCTGGCTTCAAAACCCATGAGGTACAGATGGCACTGAGACCTTTTTCCCCCAAATAAAGGGTTATTCTTCTTCTTTTAGAAGATGGCTGAAGCCAGACAATATATAACATTTTGAAGTCTCAGCTTTAATTAGAGAGCTAAAGAAGCATATCTTCTTTTGTTAAAAGGACAGGCTGTATTGAATGTGGGACAATGAACCTGCTTCCAGGACAACCACCAGAGATGCTCCTGCAAGGAACTGTGGAGAAGGATGATAAAGAGCTCACTCTTCACAAACATTGCCATCCTTGCACTTTTGTGACTCATCTCCTACTGATCTTAGCAGCAAGCAGAAAACTTTAAATGCAAATTGTATTTCTCACCCAGTTTTATCAAAGACAACATCCAATGTTAAATCCATAGCTAGCCAATATTTAAACACTTAAAATCCTGAAGAGAAGAAGAGACGTTCATGTGGAAACCTATGGGGCTGTTATCACAGCAGTAAAGTATTATAACACATGAAAGATAGCAGGGCTTTGGGACAGGGCTGGTTTAGTGCTCACAAGTGCTGCTCCTAAGAGTTAGAGCAGATACTTTATTTAATAGAGTCCCCTGCAAAAATATGCCAGTCAAATACTGTGCCTTGCATTGAGAGATGCCCTTGTCTAGCAGTGCCAGAGAACAGTGTAAACAGCACCATTCAGTCTTCCTTGGCTCACAGCAAACAGCAAGCAAACCCTAAAACAAGAGCAAACAATCCCAGCAAGCAGCATGATTAGGTTTGCTCTGAAACACCTGCACCTAAACAAAGAGACTGCAAGCTTCTACTTCCCTCTGGGAAAAAGACAGCACAAGATCTGGCAAAGACCACCCCTCGTGTCCTGAGACACAAGGATGAAATGACCCACGCTGCAAGGAAATGTAAACAAGCAGAAAGAGATGACAAAAATTTCTGTTTAATACTGCAGCCTAAGTTTTCTTGACTACAGGTTTCAGACTAGATTTTCAAAGGCCGGTGTCTCAAAGAACAAATAACGATCTTGTCAATGCAACCTCAAAGACTTTATCTGAAAAATAATGCAGAGAGGGTTTGGCTAAGGCTAGCTTGGAAATGCAACCTCTGGGGGATCTGCTTTTTCATGAAATTTTAAAGATGCACATAAAATAGCAGTTTAGGTTGTGTGCTTAGAATTGTGTGGATTCAAGCAAGAGTAAAAAACGCTTTCTTTGTACCCATTTGTTACTTAAAAGAGTAAGTCCTGGAAATCTAGATACTTAAAAATAACATTAACCCAAACCTGGACAAAATTCCTTATCTTCCCCCTCATCCAAGGTGCTTGCTCGTTCTTTGTCCCAGCAGTCAGCCTATGCTAACTGAAGGTGCCCTGAATTTCAGAAAAATGTTATTTCCCTTGAGTAAAATACCAAATTGTACTTAAGGATGGAAGTTTTCAGAGCTGGGCACTTAGCTCCAGGGCCAGCAGTCTCGGGTGCACTGGTTCAGGCTGGAATTTGATGTTGGAGAATGCAAGCTGGAGTTTGTAACAGCTGCTGGGGCAATCTCTGGGCAGAGCTGGGAGTCCCAGGCTGCTGCTGAGAGCAAGCCAGTGTTCCTCTTCCCAAAGGCACAATTTCTTACTGCCAGAATTTCCCACCCCGTCCTCTCAGCAATTTCTCTTCCCTGCAGGAACCCCTGGGCTTTGGTAGCCCTTGGACCCAGAGTGATGGGCAGGAGCAGAGGGTATCTCCAGCACAGCTAAAGTGGGCTTAGACTGAATCCCAATGACAAAACCAGCACAAATCACTCTGCCTTGTGGACAAACAGCATCACTGTCTCAGTCCAAGCATCCTCAGTTTTGCTTAATTCTCACAATTTCACTATTATTCACATTATTCCACATAATCTTGTAATTATTTACCCCCCATAAAACCTAAAAAATAACAACGAAGCTCCTCAAGCAAAACCAGAATGTTTCAGTTATTCCCCTTTGCCAGTTAGTGCATCACATGCAGCCTTGCTTTGATTTCCCTGCCTCAAAAATCATCCAATTTGCTGCAATGCTGCAGAAAATAAATCATTAACTTCCTAGAGCAACAAAAGGACATTTAATGAGTCAAAGACAATATTACATTACCAAAAAAAAAAGATTAAAGGAACTAAACTGTTCATTTAAAGTCAGATTTGAAAGCTTTACAGAGCCCAAGAAGGCAAAAAAGCCATACATGAAGGAAATACAATAATTCTAACCATAGAAATACAAATGTTATTGGTAGAAAATATAACAGGGCTTTTTGAAAGAACACCACTGAATGAAAGCAAGAGAAGCAAAAACTGGATGAAAGGAAGAAAGGATGAGACAGATGAAAGAAAAGATGAGAGCTGGGTGAGAAAACAGGAAGGTCATTCCTTTATCTACACTTGCTAACTTCAGTGCTCAGAAACAAAGGCAGCCACTGCTCTTTGCAAAATTGTCTCCAAGGACTCTGTAGCCCATTTGGTGATATTTTTAAAAATAGTTTGAAGAAAAAGAAAAACTACATTCTTTAATGTCACTCAGCAGTAGTTCTGCAGCTGGGGATTTCTGTTCATACAATGGTTTAAAGTTTTTTCTGCTCTAGTTATTTCATTACAAACACAGGATTTATTACATGGTAATTCCCAGAGCTCTTATAAATTTATTTGGGGATAGGAGGGGAGTTGTCTTATGATTCCAGTCTGGCAACAAATTTTCCATATAAAATTTAATCTATTGTATCTCACTTTTGTATAATCAGATCATTAAAATGCATTGCTAACATGTAAATCTGAGCTAACCTCATTACCATAATTATGCTCCATAATTATTGAATAAACAAGCATTTTAGAGTTCCTGAAGTCTGCTGAGAATGCTTTTCCAGTTTGGGAGTGGCTTTAATTATGTGCTTCCTAATCATTATTATAAACCTTGGTGGCAATCCTGCTATGTGATTGTTTTAAATGCTGCTCCTAATCTGACTGGCAAGGACCAAAGGTTTGTGTGTTGTGAGCACATCAGGCAGATCCCTCAGTCACATCCTGCCTGCCAGGCTCCACATCAATTAGTATGATTGTTTAATTTATAGACAGGGCTTTGCTCACAAGCCTTCATGCATTTTCAGGAATTATAGGCAATGAGTCAAATTCTGCTTTTCCCTCTGGAAGGAGAATTAGTGAGTGAGCATCTCTGTGTGTGACATAAGTTTATTTGATGCAAAGTGTTCTGAAAAAACATGCTCACCATAGGTTTTACACCTGCACTGCACAGATGCCCAATGAAACAGCTTTCAAATGTGCTGCCTACTGGGTATTTATTCTATTTTTATTTCCCTTTTTTTTTCTGGTGGTGGTTTGGAGGTGGATTTTTACGATAGGTAAATGTTATACAATAAATGAGGCATAGGGTAAACATCAGACCCCCAGCCAGTACAAGCAGCTCCTCTGAAGCTAATAAACTTTTGCCAATGTATGGAAGATTCAGTCCATTACCTTGGGAAGCCATCATAAGCAGAACCCTACTGATTTCTACAAGCCACTTTCATCTTTATGAGCAGCACATCGTTCTAGGACTACCATTGTCAGAACATGCTGCCACATCTTGATCAAAACAGAAAATGGATAATTACTGTTTTTACAGGGCCCCAGGAAAAGAGATCCACAATCTGTGTCAGATCTGACCTTAGAACAAATGACTCCTAAATAATCAATAAGATCTTGGAAACATTTGAGTGTCCTTGAACCAGAGTGATATAAACAAAAATATCCATGATATTGACCTTTTCTCCTTTTATAAAGAGATTTTGTGTAGGACACCTAATTAAAATTTGTCTAACTGTAAGAAGGTCAATAAGAGCAACGCACACAAATTTTCAGAGTGAAAATTTAAAAAAAATGTGTTTGATGTATGCATTAGAAAAAGCAAGTGTAAAAAGTGTAGCAGGCATACTGACAAACCTGCTAGAATGGAACAAACAGCAGATTAACACCACCACTACTGTTCTCCACAGCTCAACAGAAAATACAAATCACATACCCTGGAAAAGGTCTTTCCATCCATAAAAAGACCCTCTAACAAGCAAACAAACAAAAAAATCTCAACCAAACAGCCTAAGAATCAGATTAGTGCTTCTTATAGAGTCCTAGGGCTCAACTGATTTTCTAATAGCAAACAGGAGAAAGAGACTGAAAATGCCCCATCCCTCAGAGGGTAGCTCTCTTTCTCCAGTTCCCTGTAATAACATCTCCCAACAGCCTGTCCCTCTACATATTCAGTCTCTCAGGTCTTTCCCCAGAAAGTGAACCAGAAAGGAAGCTCAAATTAGATTCAGGCAGTGATGAACATTACCATTTTAGTGAGCTGAAGCTTGTCAAGCTCTCTTATCCTTCAGGTGAACACCACATTACCAGACCACAGGACAAAGATTTGATGTGAAATTACACTTCACTGTGCATTTATAGGACAGACAGACTGTTTTATCTTAGATGGGGGAAGAAAGATCAGACCTTTACAGAAAAGAAAAAAGGATTATTCACATTCACTGACAATAGCATCACCTTGTAGGCAAAGACCAGCACTTTTTTCTTCTACATATGGATTTTGTGCCCTTCTGCACAACTTTTTAAGAGCATTGGAAAGAAAAGTGACAGGAGTAAATACCAGTGAAATAAATCATTTGCTCTTAAGGAATTCAAGATATAGAACAAGAGGAAATTTAAGTGATACAAGAAATATATTCACAGAAGCATGTTAACCTGGAAATTAACCACAAGGAGCTGGTTAGGAAATAAGTCTCAAACTAAATTTAAATACCATTTAAATTTAAATCCTGTTAAATCCTGAGTCCATCCTTTCCTTACACAAGAATTTCCAGTGCAACACAGCTGATATGAGAAAAGATAAGATCAGTGCTTTGTTCAGTAGAAAATCTCAGCACAATGCAGGGCTTAGAGCCCTCAGCAAGAATGACACTGACTAATAACAACAATGCTTTCCAGTAGAGAACCTGGAACTAGTTTCAACTGTCCATTTATTGAACTTCACTGTTGAAATTATATGCATGTGCACATTTTGTGGATTAAAAGAAATGGCACATAAAGATCTGGGGCTAGATTCCTGTGTGAGAGTGGGTGTGTGAAAGGCACAGGAGCATGGGAGCCTCATGTTTTTCTGGCAAGTATGCTCTTCCTCCTATTCCCATTTTCTGCAACCAGAGTCTTGGATCTCCACCTGCACGTACCATGGCTTAAATAGTCTGGATTGGCACACTTAATTCTTTGGTGAGGGGCAGAATTGGTTTCACCATCCCTCAGGTAAGCCAAACTCCTATCTCCTGTCACCTCACACAGCCTGGGAACCCCAGGACAGCAGAGGAAAATTCCACAGTGATACAGATGTCTAAAAGACACAGAAAGCCCCACGACTGAGGAGACACTTGCTGCCATTGTTCAGAGACAGGAGGTGATTCATGGAGCAAGGAAGAGTGGAGGGAGCGAGCAGGATTTGCCCTCCTCTGGAAGCAGAGCCCAGATCCCTGCAAAGCTTCTTCTTTGTCATGGGAGCCTTTGCTGGAACTGGAGCACTGAACTTAAAAGAATAAAAGGATAAAATAATGAAAATAAAAACAACCCTCTGTTATTTAGAGGTGCATTTTAGCTGGAATCATTGCAGACCCAGATCCAATCCCTCCACATGATGAGAGAAGCAGCAAAGAGCAGCTCAGAGACAGCAGAGGAAGCGACCCTCCTGCATCTTCATCACAGAACATCCAGGGATCCTCAGAAAAAGCATAAGCAACAAGACATCACTGCCTCAATGCATCATCTTAGCCACTAGATCAGGGTGTTTTAGAGTGCAATTCCACTTGAAATGTGAAGGGAGGTGGCAGGAATGGCTCCAGCAAAGACTCAGGTGGCCAGGCTGCTCCCCACCTGCCTGGGTGCAGATGGAGCCAGAGGAGTGGGTCCAGCTGAAGAGCTTTCTCACACTGGGACACCAACTTGTTTGCTCCTCCTCTGCTCAGGGTGCTTATAGGCTCTTACTTATCTCTGGAATACCATCCCTGTGTCCCCATGGAGCCTGAGTGGGTGACAGCTTTTGTCACAGAGAAGATGTAGGCATGCAGGCAAACACTCACTATCATCCCTACACTTCATTTTCTTAAGTGGAAGCCAGGGCTGATTCATCAGTAAAACAGATTTTTTCTTGAATTGCACATCTTGGTATCACAAGGTGCAGAAACACCCAGTCCCTGAAACAAGATGGGCCATTCCTTCACCTGTCTCCAGAGCCAGAAGATGAAGTGTCTTTGAGCCAGGGCAGTGCACAGGGTGCGGAGCCTCCATAAACACCTCCCATCTCCTGTCTCTCCTTCAGTCTTCATCACAACCAGCAGGACAGGGGAGACAGCAAAGAAGCCTCACAACACCATCTCAGAGGATTTCTAACAGCCCTCCTCTGACTTCAAGCAGCAGATTTCACAAACTCAATACATGCCATGAATCACTGGGATGAGAATCACGAGCTGGCCTCACCTTTTCTTCTGCCTTCATCTCAGGATGAAATGTGCTCTTGATATTGGATGTGTACAGCCTGACCCTAGGGTGACACACACACAGGGACCTTCCCACTGGTCTGGAGATTATTGCAAGATGATGTTCAGAGCATCATATTTAGTTTCAAATTCTCTGTTTCACTGGCAATTTTTTTCAGCTGAGAGATCGCTTTTGGGGGGAGGCAAAAAAAAAAATAAATTAAGGAACTGAAATAACCCTTCTTGCCAGCTGAAACCTTCTGTTTCCTTTCTGAAATAACCTTCTGTCCCCACCTTATTCCTTTGTGTGTCTCTCAAGTGCAAAAGAGCTGTTATTCCACACTGCACATTTGTGACACTTGACTTCAAAAAAAAAGCTACAAACCTCTCTTCCTGAAGCAGCACTAAAACAGTTAATTACACTAAGCTAGTTAATAGCCTTTCATCATCAAGGACTGGTTCTTCTGCACACACAGGGACAGAATCCATTTATTTTTTATGTATATTCTTTTATTTATCTCACTCCTACCAGCTGTATGATAATTTATTCTCTGACACTCTTCTTAACTCATGAGTTCATTTAAAGTGCGATAACAGAGAAAATACATTAACAGTTTCAGAGAATAAAACTTTTCTGAAAATGGAATCCAGCACTTCACTTTTACAAATACAGAATTTACACATTTGCACTTGGCTTAATTAATTTAATCTATACAGGAATTACTCAAGCCTTTCAGGAGGGCACAATATATATGCTGATAGCTAATTATCATCAATTTGGGCAGGACAAAGCCAGAAAACTCTCTCAATATGAGAGATGTGTTGGGACTGGCCAAGGAATGAGCAGAGAAGCCCATGGTGACAGGAGCTGCTTTGAGGTGCCTGGGATGAGGGTTCTCAAGCCAAGGCTCCACTGTAACGAAGGAATGGACCCCTCTCCCTCCCTTCATCCCTGCACACACATCCCATGGTCAGTTCAGAAGGTTGAACCAGCTTGGGAAGGGTTGGCTGAGCAGTGCTGGAAGCAGCTGGCAGCCAGAGGAGGGCTGGGGCCAGCTTGGCAAGAACCTGAGCAGCTCACACCACCACACCATCAGAAAACCTCCAACTGTTTTAAATCATTAGTTTCTAGGATCTCAGAAAAAAAATACCTAGAAGCCTTTTTGCCATGCATTTCCACTATGTGAGAGCAGCAACCACTTCTGTCTTTTTCCTGGGGAAGTGAGATGGCAAAGGAAGCATCTCCTTTATCCCGCCGGGGATGCTGATGGTGCCCTGCCCTCGGCAGCGGCCCCGGCCCCGCAGCCGCTCCTGCCCCGGGAGATTGAAACCCCGAGCTAATAGATCAAAGGGGTGGGGTTTGCTTTTTTCTTTTTAACGAACGAATTTTTCTACTCCCCGTTCTCCTTTTTCCTCAGCCTCTTCTGTGTAATTAAGAGCAGTTAGAAGAGAATTGGCCAGGAAAAAGCCATCAGATTCCTGGGTAAAGCAGCCACTGGGCAGAATCGCCCCCAGATCTCGGTGTGAGCCCTCAGCTGCTCTTTGGAAATGGCCCTTCAGAAGGGGCAGCTCCGAGGGGAGCAGTGCAGAGCAGCCAGGACTGGAGGGACAAGTGATGGAAGCGCTGCCAAACTGAGAACGCAGCAGCTGAGAACTGAGAACGCATCAGCGCTGCCCCAGAGACACCTGCGGGGCAGCTCACGGGACATGCAAAGCAGCAAAGGAAAACAGGGACCTGGAAAAGCTAGGGGAAGACACACACACCCACAATCCATTGTAACAATCATTACTATTGATTTTGCTGCTGCCTTTAAGGGAGGCATCTATTACAGGAACCGACACTTAATGAAATCAGAAAGAAGCACACGTGCTTTCCCATAAACACGCCAAAGACAATTGCCCATCACCACTCATCGTTACAACTTCCTGCATTCCACCACAACCTGGAAATAACATTTCAATATTGATGCAGCTCTTCAGCAAACACATAGGGAGGAAAAAAAGAAAAATATAATTGTTCCATTCCTGCTCAAAACAGATCAGTTTTCTCCAGGAGCACTGAATAGAAACATTCCCTTTCCACCAAGAAGCATTACTTGCACAGGTACTTATGTGCTCTAGTCAATAGCCCAGTGGAAAATTAGGAACCCCACAATGTATAAAAGATTATTTCAGTCTTCACGTTCACCTGTCATGGCACTGCTTATAAACTGATAATTTGATAAAGCACTTAAAAGCCAAATGCTTCGCAGTTTTAAAATCATAGATCTACTAGTCAGTATATTGTAGCTAGAAGTTCCTCCATGTATTTTAAAAAAGAGATGCAAATCATAGAATTGAGTATACAGGGCTTTTTTTTTCTGGAAAAGAAATTTAAGTTATTTTCCTCATATTTCAAAAATATCTGCAAAAAATATCTTAAAAACTTGAATTTTTGTTTTCTTGTTTTCAGATTAATGTGAAATATAGGCACAAGTTTCTTCTTTCCAGGTAATCTCAGTGAAGCTCATTACTGGACTCCCAAACCTGGAAGTCACCTGCCACAACCTCGACTCAAAGAAGGTGAAGTGTTCAACCTGAACTCTTTCACAAAGGCTTTTAACTACAATTCTCTCAAGGCTCCTGCACACCTTGTCCAAAGCAAGGTTTTTGACTTCAGCTGTTGCACAAACAACACAGCTTCCCAGAGAAACACCAGTGAGCTTTTTCAGATTAGCTCTGTGTACCAGGTAGAAGATCAAAATGCAAAACCATTTTATTTGATTTACTCTGAAATCAGGCTCCTGGGGCTTTTCAGGTTAAAGAGGCAATTTCTGAAGTTCTGTTTGTGCGTAATATAAAATTGCTGCATTTTAGTGTAGTTCTTATTCTCCAAAATACAATGTCACAAACACAGAGCTGGTACTATCATGAAAATCAGCCTGTAGTGCAGACCTATCAAGCACTACATTATACTCCATTTCAAGTAGGATTATGGCAAACCTCAAAGGAATTGTATAAAACATAATAAGCTTTTTAAAAACAAAATTTTAGAGAAAGAATATGCTTCTATCAACTAATACTATACTGTTTAAAAGTTACAAAGAGATCCCACAATCTATTCCATTCTGCCAGTTCTCAGAATCACTTCCACAGAACCATTTTTAGATCCAGAGTCAAAAACTTACACGTCATGTTTAAACCTGGTGCTTGAGTATCACCCCAGTTCCACAGAGCACTTCAGTCATTGAAAATTTAAGCACATTTGAGTCTCACTTAGGCTGATGCTGGTAAGAACTGTGAAGTTTTAGTAATGGGTCCTACTTTCCTTTCAAACCACCTGGACTATATTTATGCTGACACAGCAATGCAGTCCCACTGCTCCCCCTCAAAAGAAAATGAAACCCCAGAGGAGATGGGTGGGAGACACTGTGGCACAGAGGCTGCTGTAGGTCCCAGTCCAGGCCCTGGCTGGGACTGCAGAGAGGGTGGCTTTGTGCCAGGCTGGGGAAGAAATGGCTGCACCCTGCTGCTGCTGCCCGAGCCATTTCCCCACCAAGGTTCTCACACTGCAGCTGCATCTCTCTGCACAGAGATTAGATCAGCCACAGCAACAGAAATGAATCAGAGTTTAGGAACAAATAATAGCTTCTCACATTTGGAAGCTTTAATATTTTGGACTTTGCTTCATCCCTGCACAAAAGCAGGCTCTGTCTTGAATAGCCTCATAGCACAAAACCTTTTGTTTGAGCTGCCCCCAAAATCAGCAAGCAATCCAGGTTTCAGTTTCATCTGGTTTATAGCCCAGCGTTTGATCACAACTAAGACTGCCAAACTGGGCTGCTCTGCACATGCCATTTTACAATTTAGGAAGCAGGAAGGTGGGAAGTGGAGCTGTACACATCCATATTCCATCTCTACACTGAAGCAGAACAAGCTCAAAACCAGACTATCAGGAGACCCTATGCAAAATCCCTGTAATGTGTGCACTTCCACAAGTTTTAAATCACGACAGGCATGATGCCATCTGTGCCAGTGAACATGCAGTGCTTTGTCACACTGTTGTTGGCTTTCTGCTCTCAGCAGCTCCACTAGTTTGTGTGCTTCTGTGAAGAACTCCAGCACGTCCTCCTGGGCAGCAGGACACAGAGTGAAGAAAGCCTTCAGCAAATCAATCCTAAAGTGATTTATTTCCAAGTGGCAGATACCAAGCAGGCAGTGTGTATTTATCATTTGGAAAAGGCCTTAATAAAGATAGATTTGAAGTAGAAGTCTTCCTAAGAAACAGCTTCAGCTGGAGACACATGCCAAAGCTCCCCTCACTGTTTAATCAGAATCATATGCTTCAGCTGGGGTTCAATATTCATGTTTGCTTTCACCTATGAAGATTACAACTAGTTCTCTAAACTACAGGTTGTCCAGGCCAAATAGCATTAAACTCTTTTAAGATATCTATTGATTATCAGTGCTGTAAAAAATATTACAAATCAATATATTCTCCCTGAGAATTTACCTTATTACCTCAATAAAGTTATTGTAAAATATCTTGTTAAAATAACGTGAGCAATACTGAATCCTATGGAAGACCCAGATAAAGGACCAGTCTAGGACAGTCAGAGCATTGCTTTAAAATAATTTCTTCACCTCTTTAGAAACTGAGCAGTGTGAAATTGGGGTGGGGGGATGGAGAAGGAAGCAGAAAATACACTAGGCCTCCTTTTATCTATGCCTAGATATCCATCCATCATATAAATCATCTATTATTTACTGTATTTACAATATTTTCTGTGCTGCGTGGTAGTTTCCCAGTTTCTTTGAGACTAACCTAAAGCCAACCCCATCTTCTCACACTGATGATATTTCTTTCAAGTCAGTGGGAGGACACAGGTTGCAGAAATGAGGTTGAGCTACTCAGAGGGATTTGGACACACATTGCATCAAAATGAATGAGAAGTCAACCTTCTGCATGCCTTGAAATCTTATTTGCTCCTCTGAACCTTATTCAGCTATACAAGTTCTCTCTATTCAGGGGCTCAGTGATATTTTACCTATTCCTTTATGCAGAGCTGCCAGAGCATAGTGTGCTCTGTGGCTATGTCTACTTGCCTTATGAAATACAACCATAACAAACCCGAGGCTAATGTCAAATTTCAGCTATAAATAACTCTATACTACCAACTCACTGTTCAGTGCTCCTGCCCCACAGACATAATGTGAACCAGGCACTTTGCTCAAGCACTCTGCCATCAGCCAGGAATAACCTTTCAGAAGTCAAGGGAACTATGCAGAATAAACCCACTTCAAGTGCAAAGAAAAACACTTCAAAAAGACCAGGAGGGAATGGCTGACCTGTGATTTCTCAGACACCCATACCCACTACTCCCCTGAAATAAAAAATCTGCCATAATATTTCTTCTGTCCTCTCAACAAGGTAAGGTTGGAAGAGCCTCTCTAGGGACAAAATCTGCCAAAGCAAGGATGCCACTCCACTGGAAGGGAGCACAGAAATAAGCCATGTCCCTCTCCTATTCACACAATTCCTACAAAGATCAACTCAGCCACCCAGATGGAAAGCAGAGGCACACTGCACCAGGCAGCCACTATCACCCACTGCTGTGGATGGCAGGAGGATCTGTATAAACTGGAAGCCACGTTAAATTCAGATAAGGCTTCTTAAAAACAGACACATAAAAACATTTTTTTCAAATGGCTTCTAATGAAAAAATAAACTCTTGGCTGGCTTCTTCTACTCTTACACGCTCTCTCCAACCCTTTTTCAACTGAGAAATCCACACAAGGGCCATCCAGAAATGTTTTTTGCCCCAGGAGCCTCAAACACTTTTTAACACCCTGTGTTTCAAATCAGTTATGCAAATGAACCTTTCTTCGAGGTGACTGCCTGGGGACCATCTCCAGCCCCCAGGAATCCATGTTTTCCTAAACCTTTTAGTGCATCTCAAAGTATGACAAGTGTTAATGGCTCTGATCAATATTGTGTTGCAGCACATCTCTTCCCTTAATACAGAGATCAGAAGAGACCAAGGAAACCTCAGAGGAAAGTGTAAGGCTAAAATACACATCTTAACCTTCTCTTGGGAAAGGGGAGGCAAAGGAAATGACAAAGGATAAAGCTCCCTGCAAGGTAAGAAAGGGAATCAGTTTCCATATTACATATTATCACAATGCCCACTCAGATGGACAAAAACACATTGAAATGAATTTGTGGATAACTCAGCCAGAGCTCCTACCTGTGCATTGCTCAGTAGTTTCCCCAAGGTTTCACAGCAAAAAAAGGCTCCTGCAGTGCAGAAGGACCTGCCTTAAGTTAGGGTGGAATTTGACTAAGGACTTCCACCTGATTCTCCGTGTGAGGAATACAGCTGAAAGTCTCTAATGGGCCGGGTAATTTGCAATTTTGGATGATCAGATGCCACCTGACAGCCCTTCAGCTTTCCTTGATGCATCTGTGTCAGACAAGTATGGGAACACAGGTTTGTTAACTTAAGCTAAATGCTTCAAGGTAGAACATTAGTGAAAAGGAACTTTTTTACAAAATACATTTTATTTTTCTCCTATTTTATAAAAAAAGAGAAATATATATTATTGGGGCAGCACTGAAACTCTGTAGCATTTATCTCAATTTGGTAATTTTAGAAATTACCTTGCCCTCACTAGGAAACAAGTGTGGAATACCAGGAGTGAGAGATCAAAAACTGCAATGCTTTATACGGAGACTTTTTAAAGTCAGCCTTTGCTAGGCATTACAAAACAGTTCTCCATTACTAAGTCTCTATCTTAAAAATGGTAATCACCACCTGGCATACTCCATCAACACTTAGAAAACCACCAAACTGAGGCTGCACTTTACAGTTAGGGAGCACATCAGTAGGGAGGGAGCACAGCCACGTGCTAATGCAGGCAGACACATGGAAAGAGAAAGGCATGAAGTAGTTTAGAGGGCATTATATAATAATTGTTGGCAAGTGTTGGCTTTTTAACAGCAGTGGCTTTAGAAATTGGGCAGAAACCCATCAGCCTGCAGGTGCTGAGTGGAGAGTAAATTGCTTATCTGTCCCTGCTGCTCTGTCTCAGGAGAGATGCTGCATCGTGTCATTCAACTTGCTGATCTCTTCAGGCAGGTTTCTCCAATGACAGGATTTTAGTGCCAAAAGTGTTGGTTTACTAATAAGGAAACATGGCTCCTCTGAACTGATGTTTCTGTATGCTGAGCACACAGGGATACCCTTGGGTAGTCACAAGGAGAGCCATTTTCTAATTAATTCATCCACACATCTCCTCTTTGGGCTACAGCTGTATACATCAGTACTGACATCAAATTGTCTGTTAACTTTATCAGAAGTATTTCCTTTCCACAAATTTCCCAGGGGCTGTATCAATACCTCTGTCCCTAAATAAAAGTGGCAGGTGGATGTAAAGTGAGTATCAACTGACTCCCCTATTTGGCATATCTCCAGCGCAGCCAACAGTTCAAAATGGTTATTAAAAGGTCAGAGATCATTCCAATTGACAAGGCACCAACTCCAAGTGACATTCATCCAAAAGTGCTAATGGAAAAGGAGACAGAAATTGGAAAAGCTGTAGGAGACATTTTGACAAGCTCAGCTGAGTAAAGATCCCTGAAGGCAGACAAAGAACCAACATAAAGCAGTGTTTTAAAACATCTAAAAACAAACAGGGAAATGCACAGGTACAGGTATTGACAGACCAGTATTCAAGAGCATTTTGAAAATTATTTTCATGCTTAAGGATTATAAAAAGGCAAATGTCTTCAATTTGATACTGCAAGCAGGTGGTATGTTTTCAAGAAAATGCAAGTTTCCCTTCCTTAACCACCTGTATACTCTATGCCTTTGCATGCCTTTACTTTCTTAGTGGAAAAAAAACAAACGAAACACAGCCCTGTTAAAAGCATCACATTTAATAAAAAGGGGCTGAAAGGGAATTCTGACAGCATCACATGTCAAGAGTTGATGCCATTCCTTATATATTATTGCATTCAGAAAATCCTACAAGTTCTCAGCCAGAGAAAATTCCCTGACTTAAAATCAATACCCAGCTAAAGTCCTTTATCCTGCCAGTGATTGCTGTCTGCATGCAAAGCTGCTGCATACGCCTTCACTGGGAGAAAAACTAATGAGAGTTTCCTTAGATCGGCAGAAAAACAAAGAACTCGGATGTCTGCTCTTAGCACTTCTGTGCTGGGCTGCACTGGGAGGAGGTGCCAATGGTCACATCTCTGAAAGTCAGGTGAAAGGGCTCTCAGTTTCTTCAGTGCGTGCAAATCTCCAGATTGCATAAGTTGTGTCAGCCCCTGACAGGCAATTCCTGATGTGCTGCCCAATGTCAGTGTTCCTGCAAGGGGACGCTGCAGGGAGGGAACACGGAATGGATGGACAGGGCCTCTCTGAGGGGTCAGAATGGAAAGTATCACAAATATCTATTTAAAGCCAAATTCTTCTGACAAAACCTTAGCAGGCTGAATCAAAGACCTGAAAATTTTACTGCTTCTCTGACCTGTCCAGACTGCATGAATTTGGAAAAGTGGATTGGGAATTTATTTTACTCAACCATTTAGCACTGAGATGATGAGTGTTTGAGGGTAGCAGTCTTGTCTGAAATCTGAAAAAATACCCAAGTTTCCAGTTCCTGCCTCTTAGATGTCTCAATCTTTTCCTGTTACCATGCCTATCTCATGCACTGAGCCCTGTGGCACACCTGTGGGGGCACACCTGTGGGGGCACACCACATCCCCTGCAATGCACTAAATCCCATGTGCTAAAAACACTGCTTCAGAGCAGCATCCTGGTGATTAGCTGAAAATATCTGCTGCAAAGCTGCTACACAGTTCTGTGGCCTCTCTTCTCCTTCTGGCTCCCCCAGCAGAGCTGGCTGGGGGGGGCCAACCTGCTGAACTAGGAAAATGGAACCCCAGCCAGGGGAGCAGCCATACACCTCACCAGTGGTGCAGCAAGATGTGGGCAAGATCTGTTTTCAGCCCTACATTGAGTCCTTTGCATCCATGTTTCCCATTAGTCACTCAGAAACAGAGAAACAGGGGAAAAAAAGTTGCCTGAAGAAGATCAAGGGGCATTTGACCAAATATTCATTTGCCAGCATTTTCTGGGTAGGTTCAGACTTTGTCACTTGTGGTGAGACAGAGGGTGAGCCATGTCATCCTGAAAGGCTCCTGGCATGGAAAGGCCATGCACATCAAGGTCAATATGTACTAAAGATCAAGTGACTTTTCATCCACCTCATAGCTACCTTCTTTTTTTGCAGGAACACCTGACATTGATTTTTCCTCCAACCCTACCATGCTCTTCCTTTGAAATTGACTGATTTTAGTTTAAAGTAGAGTACAAATAAAAAGCACTGAATTCCACAGATCACATGTATTCCAAAACTTCATAGGATGTGTTGAAATTGCAATCTATCCTCTATAACATTTTCACCTGACCAGGTAGTAGCTGGTACTTGATCACCTCTGTTTGAAAGATTCTGCCTTTTGTTCTCTGGGGTTACAGGGCCATTTTAAGATGTATTTTCTATCCAGCCTTTCCATAACTTCTGCAGAAGCAGGTAATTTCCACCAGCACCTTTAACACCAGCATTGTCTAATCCCCTCCTGAAATGCAGAGGAAGGCAATTTAGAAGCAAGTGAAAGTACCTGGATGAATGAAGAGCATGTCCCAAAGTCAAAACCTGAATTAATTAGTGTGCCTGCATGCATGTTGGTTTACTGCAGTCTGAGTATTAAAAATGGGCCAGTTGATTGCCATGGTCCATGAGAACCTCATGAGCTCTTAGTGAATTAAAATCACACAATCCCTTAGAAGAAAGGGGAGCCTGGTCTGTGCCTTGGTCTGGTGGGGTTTTTCTACCACCCCAGAGCTCTGTCCTACCCTTGATTGACTAGCTGTGGATCTCTCCATCAGAATCATTTACCCATGAGTGGCAGCCTCATTTCTGCCTCAGTACCAATTTTATCTGTTCCTCACATCTTGCCAGCTTGTACCATCTCCTCTCAGCCCTCCCTCCTGAGCAGTAACACCAGCAATGCCTGCTCCAGGAGAACCTGGCAAGAGCCGTGGCCACTACCTGGCCCAGAGCATCCTTGGCAGCTGAGAGAGCACAGGGTGGGAGGGCAGGCAGGCAGAGAAGGGGACATGGAGCCAGGGAACTCTTCACTGCTGGGCTGCCTGTGTGCTAGATCCTGCTTCACAGATCCACATCCCTATGTGCATGGGGCTTTTGTTGGTTTGGTTTTTTTTAATTATTCTTGAATTCCCCGTGGCTTGAGGAGCAAAGCATTAATGGCAGTTGTTCAAGTATATAATACTCCAAGGAAGCAGAAGTCCTGCCATGCTCTGAACTGCATTTACCTGTGTTGACACCACTCCAGGGAGGCAGCAGAGCTCAGCAGAGCCCAGTAGACATCACTGAGACTGTTTCAAGCTGATGTACCCAGCTGAGCTCAGAACACAGCAGTCATGAGGGCCACAGACTCTGCTTAGAACACATTTCCTTCCATGAGCCAGATCAATATTCACAACCACACTTTTGACAATGCTGCTCCAAAACTGTGTTATGGAATTCAGGGACCTGTAAGACCTTTGAAAAGAAGAAAAACACCCATGGTCCCCCCAGAAATAATCTTTATCAAAGTAATGTAAGGGCAAGGCCCATACATCAACAAATCTATCTGATAACTGCTTCTGCATCGTGCACTGTATTCGGACAACTCTGAGGACTGAGAGCAGCAACAACACTGAATAACAACTATCAACAGGAGCTCCACAGCAGCTGCTCTCAGTGGCTGTCAGGAAGCAGGAGAGCAGCAGATGAGCAACACCCCACAACAAAACCTGGGGTAATGCTGTCCAAAGGGAGCTGTGCTCCATCCTGTTCCTGCAGCACGGGGTTGAACATCCCCTTACTGCAGTGGCACAATACCACTATGAAGTGCTGCTTCACTTAATTAAGTCAAAACTGAAACTACCATGCATATTAATGAGCACCCTAATGAGCATTAATTTTTGATGTTCCTCATTAACAAGGATTATAAACTATGACAAATTTCTGTTTGACTGAATGCCAAAATTTGGATGAGCTGAGGTTTAGAATTGTAAATCTGCATATTTCCCCAGGGCATTAGAGCACCAGGCAGATACACTCTGAGAGCTTGCATGTCAAAGAAGAAATATAAATGTCACAACAGGCTATCATCCACTGCCCTTCTACACGTGTCAGCAGAAAAGCACTTGCATCTTTCCAGGAGAGGCAATTCAGATTCAAAGAATAATGAAGGAAGTGCCCAATTCTCAAATGGTAAAAATGAATTATTCTTCTCTCATTGAAAGCAATGAAAATGCTTTAATATTGAGAGCTGTGTATGAGCAGAGGTGAACTCACCCCTCTGAGCTGGGCTTGTGCAAACACTAAGACTTCTGTGCAGGTCTAGCGGACATGCAGGTTTGTATCTGTTGTCATGACATTGGCTTGAATAAACTAAGTAGCTTTAAAAGATTAACACATCTCAAAAAAAGTCTGGCTCATGCAACATAGTTACAAGAAATTCTAGAGGACAGCAAACCCATCTGGATATTCCACACAGATGTTTTACAGCCTATGCAAGCTGGACTTGGTGATTCTTGTGGGTCCCTCCCAACTAAGGGCATGCTGTGATTCCATGACTCTTGCTCTGCTAATTTTTACACAGGCTTCCTTAGGCTTCAGCTGGCTGACTCGAGCAATGAGCCATGGGGCTCCATCACTGAAACACACTCTTGATGTGTCCAAGACACTGCTGCATTTTGTTCATTTGAAGATAATCAAAGTGTTTTTTTGCTTTAAATTCCTACCTTGCTTTTGTTCTAATTTTATCACAATCAAGCAACACTTTGAAGATGATAAACATAACACGCCAAGGAAGGCTCATAACACACCAGCTGAGGCTCATCTGCACTTCTTGCCCCTCACTGGTTCAGATGGAACAAGCTGGTGGGGTAAGAGTTCTATTCTTAAGAAAAAAAATCAGGAAGACAATGGCAAATGAGAAGGAAGAATGCTGCAAAGTCAGGGGAGCCTGCTGTGCTGCAGTTTCACCAAAATCCTCCAGCAGGTCACTGCTACACTCCACCTTGCCCATCTACCATCCTGCAAGTGTGTGATCCAGACTGGTGCTCATGTCATAATTCTTGTAACTAAAACTGAAACTTCGTAAAAAGTCACTTTTCAAAGTTATTTCTATTTCAGAATATTTAAATTGAGAAACTTTGAGGGGTTTTCCTCCTTTTTTTCTCAGTATTTTCTACTAATCATCACTAAAAGCTGTAATGACATTTTGCTTTGTTATAATCTGTTGTTCAGAAAGGAAATGCACCTTTTTAATAAATTTTGAAAATGATACTTTTTTCCAAAAAAATAAATTCAGTAGTGTTGATATCTGCCATCCACCCCATCTTCCCAAAAACCTACCTAAACAAACAAAAACAACACATAACTTTCAAAAAACCCCTTTCCATGGTCAAGCAGCTGAGGGGGTGTCTGGCAGCCACACCAGGTCACCCAGCTCATCACAACAGACATGGCAAAACCCTGTGACCACTGATCTTGTGTGCTGCACCTACTGCTGACATCCCACAAAAGCCTTTGCCTGTCTGGTTACTCAATTTAATTGATGTTACCCTTGATGTACTCAGATGGATTCACTCCCCTTACCACTCTCACTGCTGTTAATAAATTAGAAAATGGATTTTAAAAAACCCCACTACTCTCCTCTCTATGCATCAGCCAGTCCTGAATTGCCACCTGGTTTTCTCTGTGATTGCTGACACTTTAGACAGCAGAAATATTTCTGAAACTCACACTAAACCAACCTGGATGTTTTATACCTGCTGAGAATCTTACAGTCCTGTCTCCCCAGCTGGGAAGGTGGAAATAATGTTGGCCCTTTCCAGTGATCCATGACAAATTTCCATTTCTATTTTCAGTTCACTTTCTATTGGTGTGCCTTTGATTTCTGTTTGGATGTTGTTTCCAATAATCAAAATAACAAATCCAGCTTTTTACTCACATCTTTCAAAACTATCATCAAATTATGACAGTTTGTCCCAGTTGTCCCAACAGGACAATTCAGAAAGACCTTCCATCAATATTTACAGAGAAGGATCTCTGTCAAAAGAAAGATGAATTAACTTACAACTGTTGCTGAGGTCAGGAAGGTAATTGTAATTGAAATATATCAGCATCCTTATTCTTCTGTCAAAGTGAATAATAACTGATAGCAGGATTTTCTAACTGTGCCCCACGTTATAAGTATTATGGAGGGGTTAATTATTTTTTTCTTTGGAGCTGTGGAAAAACTGGGTCTAACTAGATTAAATGGCAAATCAGCAAATACTGAGCTAAAAGTAACCAGTTGTCCCAGGTGAATAATGATGCTTTTGCAGTCACTTACTCCACCCTGGAATCTGTCATAAAAAAAAGCTCACACAACCTTAGCATGAGGGATAGCAAACAATGGGGGCCACTCCGCTCAGTTATCTCCCTCATGCATTTCTGAAAAGGATGGAAAAAGAGATTAGTAATGACAAAAATCATATTTTGGACAACATTTTTCCAACTGACCTGGAAATAGGCTTTTTATGAAACAACTGATAATGGCATTTTCCCAATTTTAGTGTTTTAGACAGTGATTTGACAAAAGTATGGAGAACTCTTGGAAAAGTCACCAACTGCTGCTCAAAAAGGCCCCTCATTTTCAGATAGATGAAATCAGAGTTGGTGTATCCTGCAGCAGGTGGCTATTTTACCTGATCAAGGTGTGATTACCTAATTATAAAAGGTATGAGTGGGAGTGTGTGTGTGTGTGTAAATGTGTTTATGGAAAGGGGAAGGAAGGCTCTCCACTAGGAAAAATCTCTCTTCAAGATCCAGCAAATTTGCCAAACCACCACACAATTATCAAAATAGCACTTGTGCTAATGGCTTGGAAGTGCCACTAGACCTAATCTCAAAAAAAAAAAAAAAAAGAAAGCAAAAAAGGCCTCCAAAAAAGTAATGTTTTTATATTGATTAACAGACTTTTACTGCTCAGGACAGCTCGGATGACCTTCACCTCTGTCAACACATATAGGAATCCAGCTCAGAACATGCTGAAATTCATTAGTTCACAGATGTCAGGAATCCAGGGCAACTTGGAAAAAAAACAACCCCCAGACAAACCAAACAACAAACCCCACAACCCCATGCCTGTGCTTTGCACGGGCTCACACCACAAACACGGAGACTGAAAGCAGACTGGCTGCCAGAGCAGGTGTCTGCTTGCCACTGCTGCCCTCCAGGAAAGCCAAGTAGTGGAGGCAGCAGGACAGACAATGTCTCCTGTCACTCCATACTTCAAATTCAATCTCTGTCTGTCACAGTGGGGAAGAGCAGGGGCACACATCTGCCCAGGGCTGCCAGGAGAAAGGGATGAGCTGACCTGCTGGGTGCCCACACAGCCTCTTCCTGGGGGACAGGTCTGCACTGTGACACTGGCAAAGGTAACCTGAGCTGCAGAGAAGCACAGGGAAAGGACAGGAATCCCCTCTGAGGCAGGAAGGCAGCCTGCTCCCCCCAGGGCAGCTCTGCAGGGGCTGGCAGCAAGAGGACATCTGCAGCAGCATCCCAAGCCCGAGGCAGAGGATGCCCTGCTGTCCTTTCCCTCAGTGCAGCCCCTTTCCCCTCTTCCTCCCTTGCAGGTTCCAGCACAGCCCAGTGGTAATCAGCAATTTAATGTTATATATAAACTGTGTTGGC
The DNA here is from genome assembly GCA_034509185.1 of Euphonia xanthogaster. Lineage (NCBI taxonomy): Eukaryota > Metazoa > Chordata > Aves > Passeriformes > Fringillidae > Euphonia > Euphonia xanthogaster. The sequence continues at coordinate 10,972,134 of JAYDZK010000233.1, forward strand.
ACTGTGTGGAGCAAACTGGCTTTGCTTAGCCAGCAATGACGGGTTCAGTGGTGCATTCCTGACTCCCAGCACATTCCCACTGAAATCTGCCACCAGGCTGCCAGGGCAAGGAGAATGGGATCAGCATCAAAAGCTATTGTCTTTCTCACCTCACCCTATTTAAATACATGTTTACAGGCAGCAGCAGAGGTTGCTCTCATTGTAGTCATTGAGAGGACACAAATAAACCATAATGAATTTTGCCACAGCCCAAGTCAATAGATAAATGATTGGTATTTAGGATAGCTCTCAGAGTGATTTCTAAAAGGAGAAACCCATATTTTATACCTCCTGTTCATGAACAAAAGCCATAGTGAAATTTAGCTTGGCATTGGCTGGGCTTTGTGAGTTAAAGGGATAAACTCCATTAGTTTTCTCCTGATAAAATGTTATTTCAACTCATTCTATTGTATACTTTTCCCTTGCCAAGATCTCCAATTCTTTTTTTTCCCTTACTACTCCTATCTGCACTAGAGGCTACATAAAACCAAAGCTAGGCAGTGGAATATTTCCTTTATTGCCTGTTGATAAACTGGCAGTCTGCAGGGATTGCTCCATACAGCCTGTTCCATTCAATAGCCCCACAAGTTGCTGCTGATGTGCTACCATAACTTTGCACAACAGAGAAATGCAAGAAATGCCCCCAAACTTGCATCTCCTCCAGTTTCCAAACAGTGAGATTACCCCAGTGCAAAGAAACACCACCAGACTTTTGTGTAAATGTGTATTATTGGGACTGGAAGCTTTTTTCTAAGATAAAAAATAACATTTTAACAATTACAATATTCTGTTTTAACATTTGTGACCAAACAGTTGGACTACTACATGAGATCACTGTGAATCAACCCAAAACTCATTTATCTGGTTTCCCTCACCAAGCTGAATGAGAAGCTGAAAACTGAAGCAACCAATTACATTTGAAAATACTTGCCTCAAATAGTTGCCTTTATAAAACAGTTCCTCATCCAGGGTGTAGAACAGAATTGAGAAAGATCAGCACCCCTCCATCTTGGCAGATATAGTGCAGATCAAACCACCTCTCTTGCAAAAGCCTCAAAAAAAGAAGAATATAAATTCAGGACTCTGCTACTAGAAGAGAATGCAATTTGCACCTCTGACAACTTGATGTTACATGGAAAATATTAGTTAAGAGTGAGACACTAATGTAAGGAAAAGAGGCTAGAACAGCTAAAGCGAAGAAAAGAAAAGAAAGTTTTGCAAGAACTGCACTGAGTGCTTTTCCTTACTTAATATATTTAAGTCTACCAGTAAGTGTGCTAATGAAAAATCATTAGCTGATGATATCAGGTTGCAAGACCTGATCAATACTCAGAGGAGAACTGAGTATCACACAAGAACTACAGGATGAAAGCTGAACACCAAGCATTTAAGAACTACAATGGTTTTGCTGTCAAGTGGAACCTGTGGAGAGAGTTGAGAAAGGTTTGGGTGTGTGGCTACAGACGTGGCAAACACAGTGCCAGCATCAGCCAGCTTCAGCAGGGACACACAGGTACCAGGGCAACTCTCCAAGCCCTGAAGGAAATTCAAGGCTGAGCACAGTGATGGTTGTTGTCATTACATTTGTCTTAAAGAAAATCTCTGAAAGATAAATGGTATTTTTTCCCCAAATAAATGGGTATGTATTGACCAAAAACTGACTGAAAAAATAGAACTGGGGGGAAAAAGATTATCTGAGAAAAGCATCCAGCAACAGTCTTTGAACAAGGGAAACAGCAGAAAAGGAAATAGCTTGTGTTTAATATATTTGTGAATGGCAATGTTGTGTATGATGTGAATGGAGTTACAATTCCCTGCATTGGCAGGCTACTGGACAGTGCTCTGGGAAGCACAGCCCAGCCCTGTGCTCATGTGCTCCACTTGGCAGGAGTCACCTTGAGCTGGATGATTCTGCAGGATTAAGGCCTAGGGGAATTCATCATATTTAATATTAAAGACTTTACTTTGACACAATTTCAATTGACTACAACAAATCAAAGCAAACTCTGCAATAAATGTCTTCATAATGCCTTGTGCTGTAGCTGTACTTTGAAAGTCCAAAATCAATAAAAGCAAAATGGTGACATATGTTTGTATTATTTGGAAAGCTAAATGCATGCAAGGGATCTGTCACTGCAGGATTAATAGAGTACAAGATGTTCTGTTTGTTGGGCATCTGATTGTCTGTCTCATAATATGAATTTTGAAATAGCTAGGGATTTCTGCTAGTGCATTTGCAGGTTTATGCTGAATTTCATATTAACAATAAATCATCCTGTATGTATAGTTCTCTTTTTCAATTTACTGCAACATAACTTCATCAATCCACACAGGGAATAGGGCCATATGCATAATGAGTAGAAATCGCATAATAAAATATTAAGTAAGACAACGAAACAAAAACATTTGAAATATTAATACCAAGGCTCCAAAATGCCCCTCATTGCTATTCAGCCTACATTTGGTGTGCACATACCTCCTACATTTGGGTGGAGTGACAGCAGCAGAGTGCAAAGTAGCCTATCCTAATGACTGCAAAATCATCTACTGGAAATTAGGAAATCCATTTACCAATGATGTAAATGAAAGTCAGATGCATTCTGTTGTGAGGTGAAAGACATTATTTTTACTCTAGTTGGCAAAATTACCTTTGACCAAGCAATTATTCACCACCTTAGATCCTTTCCTACACATTCATGGACGTAAATGTATTTGTCAAGACTGGTCCTTGGCTATCTCTGTGTGCTGAGGATGCAGAGAGGAATTCCTGACCCAGCGAGGTCCCCGTGGTGCTGGACAGAGCATGGCCTGGCTAAGGCTGTCCTTGAGCATTCCCTTGGCTTCCTGCACTGTTTTCCAGCAGATATTGCAGCCCAGGCTTAGACTGGAGCCCGTGCTGACACAGGCACAGCAGCAGCAGGAGCTCTGCACATCCCCATGCACCCAGCTGAAATCAGGGCACACACCCTCGCCCTCGCCTTTTTGGTATCTCCTGCAGAGCCAGATACTGGAACTCCTGGAATTCATCCAGTCTTGGTTTCCATTTTTAAATACCTCTATAGTCAAAACCTATAAGATTTTTCAAGATCAAATGCTTTTGGTATTCCACAAAATGCAGCTCTCCCATCCCATGTGTCATGCAAATAGGCTCACGAATTGAGTAATTCTCCTCAGCTAACCAGGATCATATTTACTTAACTGATGTGAACAGACAAAGAAAAATATACCAATTGCTCAATGTGTGCAAAATTTATGGTTTGTAGCTAACATAATGTGTTTAACAATTTTATCCAAGTTTCAATCTAGGACAAAATAAATATGTTCACATAATCCCAAGCAATATTGTAGCAGTTGCCTGCAGTAAGTGATTTAAAGTTTTAATTAATCATTAAATACACTGTACACACTCAGGTTTATCTTTTTAAATAAAAATATGCAAAACTTCCAGAGTCATTAACAATTTAATAAGCTGTTTAAACAAGAGAAGTCTTTGAAATGCTTGATCTGTGCCTGTGCCTTCTAAGCAATCATGCAATTATTTATCATTTTCACAAACTGCTTGTCAGCTGGACCAAAAAGACATGGTCTGCAATTATCTCCATTGTGAAATGGGTCTATATAATCTTCATACCAATGGCTACAAGAGGTATATGAAAACAGGTTAAATAAATTCTTCCTTGAAAAAATGTTAACTGGCCTTACCTGTGTCATTAAGAGTTGCAGAGAATCCAAGGAAAAAACGTTCTATTGCCAGATCACAGAGCTGCAACATCTACATTTTATTTGCAAGAACATAAACACACAACAGCAGTAATGACCAAGTGGAGCATTCTGGATTTGATAAAGTGAACTGTGGCACACTGCTCATGCAACTTCGTGTCACCAAAAGGTCATCATATACCTTCACCTGCAGCTGGAGGGTATTTACCTGGACATCCACCAGTTTTACCTCCAACTAAGGCTCAGTTTTTGCCAGAGGAGGGTGAGTTAGTAATGAGGATGACCTTCACCATCTCAGAGACATTTCAGCTGTCCCCTACTTGAGCTAGAGTTGGGTTGGCATGGCACAAATTTTCCGTATAAGTGAAACAGCAGATGTGCAGCTCAGGGTTCCACTTTCCTCGTCTGGGTATTAAGCAATGAACACAGGCAAGGAAGATTCTCTCCAGCCCTTGCATAAATTCAGTCACACCTTGTCCCATCATATGAAGTGCATGGTTGTGCAGCTGATGGCAGTCCATCAAATGAACTATCTCATACACACAAGGGAGACACCCCCAGTGACCTGCAGCAGAAACTCCTGAGTGTCAGCTCTGTCCTCACTACCTTCCCAGAGTTACCTACAGCCATGTGACTGTCTGTGGCCTGCAGTAAAACCTCCCACCAAGAGTAACAGCAGATTGAGTGAATATTGTGACTAAAGGCACCAATTGGTGTAATTTCACTCTTGGCACTACCTGGTGTCAGGGCAGAGTCACTGTGTAAAGCTGAACCACTGAGAGGTCCAGCTGCAGCCTGGAGACTGAGTCTGGGAGAAGAACTGCACTGGAAATTTGACCAACACCAGGACCAGCCCCATCTGTCTTCAGAATGTGAGTAAAACCATCCAAGAAATTTGCCCTGTGGCATTCCATTGCTTCAACAGGTAACCTTTTAATATCTTCCTATTATTGCCACACGGTATTTAGTCAATAGAGGAGAAGTCTTACTGCATTTTTACATCTAATACCAGTCTCTGAGTGCTTCTTATGAAGACAGCAGACAAGTAGCCATTACTTTACTGGTTCACACTGAGACATGCATTCTGATTTTATTGTATTTTTAATTATTTAATTAATATTGTTAGGGAGAAACAGCACTAGTCTAAAATTTGGCCCCATTGATTTCAATATCCAATTCTTACTATGGTACATGAAACATCCTGTGGAAATTTCTGGATAGAGTATAGTGATTAATCTCATCCAAATTCATGGACTTCAGTACACTGCACTCACAACTTAATAATTCAGTCAAAGTTCTATTTTCTGCAATAGCTTATAGAACCTTGTTTTGTAAGCATAAAGTTTGACCATTTTTAACTGCAGAGGCAATAATGGTGCTTGTCAAGACTTGCTGGTTTCTAAATACCCACACTGGCACCTCACCATGCTGAATCATTACACCTCATTCCCCAATCATTATACCACATTCCCAGAGTCACATTGCTTTGTTTTATGTTACTGAAGTATAAGAATGTGACACAATTCACCTGTCACAGAAAAGAAACTTGAAAACAATTTTGGTTTGGAAAATGCAGGTTAGGGAAGAATCTGCACGTCTCCAAGCCTGTACCTTTCAAAGTGTGCAGTTTGGGATGGCTTTCTGAAATGGCTTTGACATTTTGTGAACACCCACAACCAAGCATTGTGAATTATTTTGCTCATTTCACATCCAAGACTCAATGGCTTTTCAAGCATTAAAAGCATATACTGCTGCATATAAACTTGAAATAACAGGGCTTTGAACTTCTCATTGCCTGCTATTGAAATTGCAGAATTACCATAGAATTGAAAGGCTTTAGAGATCAAAAATGTTCAGTCTTAACTAGAACAGCCACTCAAAACAGAGTGACACCTGTTGACAATGTCAGTGAAAAAAAAGAAAGCAGTAATTCTTGTAGAACAGGTACAGCAGACAATATGTTTTATTGTGTGGTGGTAACAGAACAATGGCAAGGAAACAGCTGGGAAGGGAAACTCTGGCTAGATGGCAACAACAGCACTTTCACCAGTGGAAGAAGCAACATGCATCAACAGACATGGCCCCACTGCTGGGGCCACAGAAGTGTTTCAGTCCTATACTCTCTAAGTTTTTTGGCCTGGAAAAAATGACACACTGAATTCATACAAGGTTGATATTTCTAATGATATGATCCTGTCATGTAATTTACATGTAGAATCATATAAAGACATTCTCTCTAACTTACATCTTACAGGTCTCAACAGCATATTCTAGACTCAGTAGTAGATGACTGCAATGTCAGTGGGTGAACTGCAGGGACCAGGTGAACAATCTATAGCAAAAAAAGTGGAATAAACTGCCTGTCATTAGAGGCTCCAGCATTTATTCACTAGGGTCAACTTGATTCAAAATAAAGACTGCCTTCATGAAGCTAAAGTCTTACTTGGGTTGTAGGAAATTACATCTTCTGTGTTTCAGATACTTTCGGAAGATCTCTTAAGACAATGTGGTGCTTAACAGAGATGCTTGTTCTTAGTCACCTTATATATTTTTTGTTCTAATTTTATTGTAATTGATTCAGTGTTCTGGGCATTATGAACCTTTATTTTTTTCCTTATACAGTGTGCCAATCTCTCATTAATATCAACAAGATATGTGTATGCCTCAAAAGCCACTCAGCACCTGGCAGGATTAAGATAGAGGAGCATTTTTGAAATAGATTTTCAAAAAAGACCTGTACCATTTAGCACTGCAGTGGCATGTCCTGTGTTATTTGCATGCCTTGCTGAATCTTAACCACAAACTTCATTGAATATGATTCCCTACAGAGGAGAATGAGTATGCACCTTACTTGTATGCATCAGAATTTTGAAGCCAGCTGAGGATTTATGTTTTCAGAAGAATCAAGGGAGATAACTCCAGCTGGGTTGGAAAGGTAAAGCTAAACCAAGAGAGACAGAAGCCAAGTACTGCATCACTAAGGCAGTGACATCCAGTGAACAGATTGAAATGGGTTAGAAAAATAAATGGAAGTCTGAAAGCACAGTGTGGAGCTATGGATCCAGGCTCTTATCTAAGAGTTATGTCATACAAAGGAAATAAAACATCATTTGACTTACATTCCTCACCATGCCATCCATTACAGTGGTGTTGCCAGACAAGAGCTAGAACAGATTTAGCCCCGTGCAAGTTGTCTTCCCAATGTAGTATATAAATTATGATATTCTGTCCCCATTTGAACACTCAAGTGGCACTGAAGTAGATATTTGTGCCTCAGTCTCACTCTTCCAACAATATGCAGAAATGGGAAACCTCAGGCACCCACATTTACAAATTAAGCAAACATTATTCTGTAACAAATGACTACACACTTGGAAATTATTTTAAAGCAATCTGAAAAAGAGCCTACAGGGGTCCTACAGATTTATTGCAAAACAAAAACAACATTAAACCACAAAACGTAGAGAAAAAATAAGATCATTTCCCATATGTTCAATGTGTGCAATGGATATACAGCCCTTTAGGTAGCAATTGTAATAAAGAAAAGTCATCTGGGTCAAATGGCATATTTCTATTTATTATTAGCATTATTTAAACTATACTTAAGGTGCACAGAGTGCTCTAAAAACAAATAAAAAACTGACAGAGCCCTTCCCTGAAAATCATACAGCACGCAGTAGGCAAATCAAAGCATAATAACTTTTAAGTTTTTGCAGTGAGGAAAAATGTCACAACAAAAACAGGTTTCAAAGTTTTTGGCTGTGAAGTGAAAGGCTAATTTAAGGGTTTTTTTCTTTTTATTATGGAAAAAGCAGCAGTCTGCATTCAGATGGGCTCCTCCACTAACACAGCTGAAGCTACAAACAGGACTATCTCTAATACTACCAAGCAAACATAAAACAACAAGGAGCCCCATAAAACAAGAGAAAGCTCAGATCTCATTTGTTGGGTGCCAGCAGTGCACTGTGTATATTTCAGAGGAGCTCACACAGAATGAAGCAGAGTTGCAAGGCAAGGCTCAGATGATCCCCCGTCGTTAAACTAACACAGAGTATTTTATTAACCACCTCTGCATTTGCTACAAATCCTGTCTGGGCTGTTCCCAAAGTGTTGGCAGGCCCACAGCTGCAGAAGAGACCTGTGTCCCCTGTCCTTGGCCCTGGGCTGGTGACAGAGCAGCCACTCTCCTGCTCCCAGGGAGTTTGTAAACAACTTTTGAGGCTGCTCCTCATCACAAGCTCAGAGGGACCGACCCCAAGGGAGGTGTCCCTGGGGCATCCCCTAAGGAGCCCTCACCCTGAAGGGGGTGGCAGCAGGGCACAGAGCCTCTTCAACACAGAGGGACCAGATGATAACAGCAGGTCGGGGGGCTGGAGGCCTCCACAAGTGTCTTATGTTCAAACTAGATAAGGATATGCAAGGACACTTAACTGCTCAAGTACCAGGTCAGACTTTGCTGAGTCTGGCACAATAAAGCTGGACTTCTTCTCTGTACAATGAGGAGATTCTCTTGCGTGCAGCTGAGCCACAAACTCTTCCAAAATACATAAAAACTAATTTCTGATGCCGGAGGGCATAGCAAGATATAAAGGAAATCCAGAATGGATGGAAGTGTTACAATTTTACTATAAGAAGCAGGGCACATAGACTGCTAGGGAGGGACTTGGGAGGAACTACAGACACAGCATACCCTTCTAGATCTGTGTAACATATATATATATATAGCACAAAGGGGCACACACATGTATACATACATAAAACCAAAAATGCACACTAAAGCATTCCTCTCCTATTTTTGCCTTCCTCCTTCATGATAAAACACAATGCACAAAGAAATAATTTTCATTTCCAGAAGTGCCATACATAAAAAATTATTAAAACATTAGATTTTTTCAAATAGATCTGATGTAATAAACTAAACTCAGCCTTTAGTGAAAGGAAAAAAAAATCCCTCAGATTTTTTTTAACCTTACTGATATAGAGAAGACGAGCTTCCAGGCCTTCTAACTGATTTTTATGGCACCATCATACTTTTGTCCACCTCATTGTTATCCTCTCCCCAGCAGCCTGTATTAAGTAGTCCACACCACTGGAAACATCCCCACCAGCCATGCTCACGGGTGCTGATTTTATTTCTCTCAGTAATTTCTTTAATGTTGTGTGTGAGTACAACACCCAGTATTTCAGCTCAGATTTACACAACTCTGCTATTCATACATGCAAGTGCATTTCTCCAAATTGGATTTCTGAATAAAATGCAAGAACATTTTGCTTACAAAAAAACTTTGTTTATTAGCAACATAAAATTGTCAGTTGTTTATGCCCCACTTGTAAATACTGGGCCACATTAACATAAACTTGCCAAATGGAGGGTGGGGGGAGAGTGGGCTATTTTCCTTGAAATCCTTCAGCAGGAGACAAAAAAAAAAATTAATGAAATGAAGCACGGTGGGAAGAGTTACTCTTCATTCTTGTAATTCATCCCTGGCTGTGAAGAGGAGACACATGGCCTGGAGGACATGAGCACGCCCAGATCTCCTTATTTACTGCCCTGAGCCTCGGCCGTGTTTGCCAGCTTGACTTTACAGGAGAATGTGTTGGCTCATCCTGTGAAAATATATTGTTAGGCTATATATTTTAAATGCTGTCTACCCTCCTTGTAAGATTCAAGACCTAATCAATCCTTTATGTTATAACCAGGTGTAAGTCATAAAGGGGTTGTTATTACAAAATTTTATGGAGTGAGGCGCTTAGGTACTCATGCGGCAGAGAGGCTACAACATCCACTGCACCCTCATGTTTTCAGATACTGCCACCAAGATTTCTACCTACTGGTCAATTTTAAATATTTCCCATTAACCTGAACTCACTGGTTTTGAATTTGAGAGTTGCCTCTGCTGCTGGTTCTTAGAGCAAAGCCCTTCAGCCCCAGAGAGAGCTGCGTGAGACGCTCCAGGGCGTTTCAGCTCGGAGGCCAAAGCTCGCTCTCGCCATGTCACAGCACTGACCTGGAGTTTAAAACCCAAATAGATTCCCTCCTAACTGGATTTTATATGCACCTTGTGGATCTACCTATGATGTTCAAGCTGTCCTCTCACAAATTTCCTGCAACAGTCTTTGCTCCCCTCTCCAAATTCCAGCAAGCCCTTAAGTACCTTCAGTCCCCCCACCAAGCCCCACCTTTGGTGGTGTCTCACTCTGCTATTTTTGTCCCAGGTGATTCTGACTCCTCTGTAATTTGACAGAGTTGTTGTAACTCAAAGGATCCAGTTCCCACCCGCACAAATTGAAAAAAAAAATTAGGGCAAGACAAGATACCAGGTATCCACAGTGCTATTACCATTATCTTGATAAAATAGCAGGGACACACATTCTGCCTGTCACAATTAAGGTGATAAATGCCTGTTTCTTTGAGGCTTGTTTGGAAGTCAATTATGCAGATTATTTCTAGAATACAGACAGATGGTGTTTTCCCCCATATGAGACAATCAAGTTGAACTTTGATATGTGCATAAAAATACTGTAATTTGTCAAGCTCCAATGGGGCCATTTTATCACAGATAACCAAAAGACTATATGGATTTTTGTATTTGCCTCTTTTCGATTAACACAGCCTATGTTTCTTTTTATTCCAATTTTTTTTTTTAATGAAAGCTTTGCTATGTTTCATCTTGAAGCCAAATATTGATCTTTCAGTTTAGTCTTCAGGTTTTGATTAACGCAGAAGGTTGCCAAGTGAACGGCTTCTTGTTTGTTTTCTGTTAATTCTTTTTTTATTATTCACTTGCTGCAGTAAATCTTGTTTTTATTGTTCAACCACTGAAAAGAAAAAATGGATTGATTTGAGCCCCTAAATAATTTACAAAGCAGAGCTTTTTGAAAAGACTGATGCAATGTTGACCTTCATTTTTTCCCCTTCTCCTGTTGACAATAGAACATTTTTGATTGACTTGAAAGGAAAAAAAGGAAGAAGATTGATTTTGACATGTTAATCATGGTTTAATTTGACTAAAGCTTTCAAAAATGAGTGTTTAGTAAGATATTTTTAACAAAAGAAAAATAAGCTGTTGTAAGTGTGAGAATTATTATAAATATTTTCCTTGCTATTATCATTCTCTATCAGGCTAAATTTCATGCTCCTGTTTAAAAACTGAGTTATATTCCTTTTTTTATCAACAAATGTTCTGACAGTCTGACTACCTCTTCATCAGCTCCATAATAGGTTTGCTAGGCAACAAAAACTAGTAGAAAAGCTCTGACAAATGTAGGAAAGAATAGTGTGAAACAGACTGGGAGACAAAGATCCTATTTCTTGTAGAGAGTTTTTTATATCATTGTGGGCAAATGCCTTGGGCTCCCGGGGAAACAGAGCCAAGGCAAAGCACCAGCTGCATTCCAATCCAAACCAGGGATGCCTTAAGCCTGCTTCCCAAGGAAAACAAGACCCCATCCAGGCTGTACATATGAGCCAGTGAGCAAGTTCAGAACACGTGCAGCCCATCACAGATGCTGTCCCTGCCTCTCTGAGGCTGAGTGTTACTGGAGGTAAGGTAAACAACTTCTGCCTACTCAAGGAATGTTTTGAGGTCTCTTGATGGAAACACGAGGTATTATTCTGAGAACTTTTTAGATACTTGGCAACACTACCTAGAGCATAAGTACTGGTTAAAAAATCACATTGATTTAGATGCAGACAGGCATCAAGCCAACAGGTATTTATGTGGAACATTGTACCTACTTCAGCTGTCAGAGGCATGAGGTGGATTATCAAGGTTCATGAGGAGCCATGGATATCACAGTCACTAAAACCCACAATATTTCTTCAAAACACATAAACAGGCACTTCAAACACCTGCTCTCCTCAATCTACTTGCTAAAGTACCTGAATATTTTAAAAGTTTTTGTTCAGCCTGGAAGAGCAATTTCAACAACTTCAGCTTTGCCAAATCAGAAAGTTGCCCTCAAGATATTAATGTTACCAGCTCTGAGCCCATCCACCTTCCAAACAGCAAAATCCTGCACAGTAACCTACCAGCCATGCTGGGCTGGGTGCTTAGCAGTGAGCCTGTCAATATTCCAAGCATCTTTTCTGTTCTGGTGATTGTTTAATGTCTCTGGATATGCACTACCTTCATTAAAGATCATGCAGTTCATTAAAGACCCTCCAGATCTTCACTGGCATCAGATTTTCACTAAGAAACCTGGATCCAGATCAATAAAATATTATGTGAAAGTAAAAAATATTTAGGTTTTCCCTTGCAAATGTCCTACCTTTTCACTCCAATAGAATATAGTCCCAGTAAGTACTCAGGGGTCTGGAAATGCATTGCCACAGCTGCTAGATAGGCAGGTGTATGAGCTCCACATGCTAAAGAGTATAATGGTCTTCTCTTAGAATACAAAATAAATTAGGCCATTATCTCAGAAAAGTTCTGATCCATCAATATGAGTATTCTGATAGTAAATATCACCATAGAAGTAGTAAAAGTTAAGACATGCTTAACTGTTTTGGACTGGAGCCTAAATTAGATTTCCAAATAGAATAACATATGCCTTGAATGTTAAGCTCCCCCTGAAGTCAACACTATCCTTATGGACCACTTTGTTTCAGACTTTGCATTTTCTTAATGAAATCATAATTGTAACAAAATACAATCTCTCTTCTAGTCATTAACAACTTATAATCAAAAAAAAACCCTAAAAATGAGTAAGCCATGTGCCTTTCCATCATGAACTCCTATCACCTCCTTTCTATCCAGATGTTACTGAGACTAATCATTTTTCCCATATGAATAATATGTGTACAGGGTAAGCACAAATTTACTCTAGGGCTGCTTCCCTTCATGATGTTTGATGCTCACAAAAAACTTGTACAAGTGGTGAGATCTCTGCAAAGGTCAAGAAGGTTAAATACAGGTTATACTAAATTTGGACAGTTTATGTGCAGAAAGAAGCCTGAGAAACATGAACTGTATATCTATAAAAAGAAACACACCTCATCACCTCATTTTATTGAAACTATTCATAGCAAATATTTGCAAACAGGACATCCCAGTGGACTTAGCTTCTCCAGAGAATATGAAAAGATCATCTTTACAATTCACTTCTTCTGCATGCCTCTTTAGCTGGAGTAGAATCTCATTTATGCTATGGGGTGTTGGATCAAACATCACAAATGCTTTCAGTTCCTTTCCTTCTCTGTTTTGTCTGAAGGGTAGAGTTCACCACTGTCCTGAGATAAAAATGGACCTTCATCTAACCAGCTCTTCATCCAGGCTGCTAGTGCCCTGCAGGCCAGTGAGCTAACTGGGAGCATTCAAACACAGACACGGCTGCTTTCCCTGCATTAACTTGCCAAGAAACAATATTTAAAAAAAAAAACAAATGTGGAGGGTGAGAAGGACCAGAAACTCCAACAGGGCAAAGGGCAGTGCAGTAGCAACGAGGCACAGCCTCTGCTTGAGGCTCCTGTTCTCTGTCCTACTCCATCCTCCTCCCCTTCTGATCAGACACTGAGCCCCACTCCCTCCATGCACAGACAACATTCAACTCACAGCTGGAAAAGTCCATTGTAGCCCTTCAGTGTTTCAAGGAGAGAAAGCACAGAGCATGAAAGGATGGAGTACATGCTAACAGAGAAATCTACAAAGTGACAAATGTAAGTTTTTAATTGGCTTTTTAAAAGCACTCTCATTTTTTAAAAGCACACTGTAGTTGGAAGAAGATGCTAGTGACGTGCATTCTCAATAAACCTAATTAATTATCATCAAGTGAAATAATAAAAAATTGATTAATTTTGCACATCCTTAAAACAAGTTGTTGTATTTTCAACTGTGTGTTAGTTTACAAGGACAAATCAGACCTTTAAAACTAACAATTTCATTTTTAAGGGTGTCCTTGAAAGACTGCAGCCATAAATAAGTTACAGGATACAAAAAAAACAAAAAGCCCTGTAAATAACAAAAACTCAGGTTGAATGTCAGAAATTGAAAACATACATGCAACTGCTGCAAAATAAATTACTGTAGTCAAAGCTGCTCCTTAGACTCAAGAGCTCATATGGCAGTCTTTTAAAGGTCAACACTGAAGGCAGTCACATTAGAAATGAAGTTGAAGAATATGAAATCCAGTGTTCAAATGATTTCTTTGCCCAGGGTCCTTATTAGAAAGGTAATCTCTTTTCTATCACTGTTTAACAACATATCATTACTATGTGAAGTGTTTTAAAATACCTGGAGTACTAAAGATTATATTTAAAACCAATTCATTCTATTACATCCCAAACAATACATAAAAATGGGAAAGAAATGATAAAGATGTTAATTTTGCTGGCAATTTTGTAACGCTGCTTGAGAGAGGGGGCAAACAGCCCTAACTCCTAAAATTGCATTGCAACTGCAGGCCATTTTATCCCCTGAAAATTACCAAGTGATGATAATTTCTCTGCTGATTTTAAATAAATCTTCTTGAACTCTCTCACACACTCTCCTTCCCACTCTTCCTGCTATTAAAAACAACCTGTGAAGTTACCACCCAGGTGAATTTTCCCAAATGCCTGTAGCTCCAATGTTAGAACCATGCCTTGCATAATGGAAAGTTTACATGAAAAGTCAAGGTTTTGATGAATGTCACACTTGAAAGCCAATTAAGTGGGCTGAAAGGAAGACACAATTTCCCATTGTCTAATTGCCTCACAGCACCTTCAAGGTAATAAATTTGTCACATTGAATTATTAATGAGGAACGAATATTTGACTTGAAGCCTTGAATAGAAAGTAGTTCATTATCAGCTGGCATTGTTCCTTCCAAATAAAAGAGGGGCACTATGGGAGTTGAAGAAAGTTGTCAGAGAAATCTTTCCCTCTCATCACTGTCTCACACCCTGAATGCACCTTTTACATCCTGTAAACATTCCAATGAGGGGGAAAAATTATGGTGCATTTAATTCTTAATTCTCTTTGGCCTTTGCAGCCTGACAAATAAACTTCCATCTGGATTCCCCAAAACACATGCCTTAACTGCATCACTTCAGACACAGAGGTTGGAAAATTTTTAGAATTGGCCACATAAAAGTACAAGGAGCATAATAAAGCAGAGGTCAGTTTTAGGTTTATGTGGCTCTTAAAGGCTTTCTGTCTTATCTCCTCTGCAAAGCATTGCTCTCACACCTGCTGAGGCTGGGGAAACAGGTAGAGCAGTATATTTATCCTTAATCCACAGTTTCTAAAGCAAATATGATGCCCTTGGAAAGCATTTATTTCAGCACAGAAGATCTTTCCAGCAGAGAAGGAGTCTCTGCTACACATCCTATGCACAATGAGAGAAGTCACACAAAAAATGGAATCCAGGTCCTTGGTTTGGTGTTAGATCAAATTATGGAATTGAGCTCATTTGGGCAAATCTTGGCTTTCTCAAGCAATAACTTTTCTGCCTGGCCATGCAGTGTCTGGGACCCTGCCCTCCCAGAGCTCAGGGTGCCTGGAAGGATACAGGGCCAGGCACACCCAGCCTTGCTGCTGCAAACTGCAGCACCCTTCACTACACTGGGGGTACTCCAGAACTCGATCGTGGGGCACAGAAGAGCAGTGGAGAAACCAAGTACCTGCTCCAGAGTAACAGGGGCAGCTTTGGGCTTTGACACTTGAGAGACCAAATGCCTGTTCCAGAGTAACAGGGGCAGCTTTGGGCTTTGATACATGAGAGACCAAATGCCTGTTCCAGAGTAACAGGAGCAGCTTTGGGCTTTAACCCTTGAGAGACCAAATGCCTGTTCCAGAGTAACAGGGGCAGCTTTGGGCTTTGACACATGAGAGACCAAATGCCTGTTCCAGAGTAACAGGAGCAGCTTTGGGCTTTAACCCTTGAGAGACCAAATGCCTGCTCCAGAGTAACAGGGGCAGCTTTGGGCAGGAACACTTGAGAGACCAAATGCCTGTTCCAGAGTAACAGGGGCAGCTTTGGGCATGAACCCTTGTGTGGGGGAGGCTTGGCTGCAGTTATGGGTAAAGACCAGATCTTTCTCTCCTTGGGCAAAAGCTAAAGTGCTGCTGAGACTTTTTGAGATGCAACATTTGCCAGAGAGGTTTGCTGATCTAAAGAGGTTTTTGAAGGGCCTATTCCAAACACTGGTTTGAGCCCCTAGCAAGAAATCTCTCAGACACGGCCTTTCTGGCACTCTGTCAGGACTCTGCAGAGATGAGGATGCCTTGGGGCTCCAACAGCTTTAATTTTGCAATGAATTTGACTTGGTGTCTTTCATGTATACACCAGTAAGGTCTGCAGTAGAAACCTTAGAAGTTAATGAATAAGACAGGGAGATTTAGAGATTTGGGCATATAATTACTATAGCAACATGTGCCCTTTCTTCCACTACCCCATGAGATCTATTAGGCATGCTACAGTAAACCAAATAAATCACAGGTCAAAAAACACAGCAATAAATCCTACCCATATTAAATTGCAAAGTAATTAAAACTGGTATGATATTTAAATTACAAATTCACTAATAACATCAGAAAAAATTCTGATTACAAGTGCATCCAAAGCAACCTCTGTAGCATTTCTTCAACTACTCCTAACATGAAGCCCTGCTTTTTCCAGCAGGGCCAGACATACAAAGGTTTTTAGATACTTAAGTGCATCACAGACTCTTCCTAAGGCTTCATGAAAGTTTCTTTCTTGGTTAGATCCCTAACATCACTGAAACAATCTTATTCTAAAAGTAATTTCTACAAGAACACACCAAAATGGGCAACTTCAGTTAACTAAGTTTTTTTAGAACACTGAATAGTACTGTTTAAACTGCTTAATGACAATTTGAGCTTCCATGTCCCAGTCCTATCTCTACCCAGGGTCAATTCAACACACAACAACAAAAAAAAACCCAGGTGCAGCCCTTAGTGCCCCAGCACAAGTATTGTTGAAGGGCCTGAGTGGAGCCTGACCTCTTATTTCCACAGTGCCTTGCAAGCAGAGAATCTCAACCCCAAAAGCCCTCAGGCCAGAATCTTTCAATAGTGCTGAAACAAGAAGCAAAACAAATTAATTCCCTCATATTAAATCCAACAACAGCAAAATACTCATTATTATCCCTGACTCAGAGGGCAAGTCAAGCCCTTAGTCATCCTGGTCCTAACATACTGCTACAGATAGCAAACCCTTCCCATCCTCTTTCAGAGTAAAGCATCTGCTGCAGATCATACTCTGAAATTAAACTCAGGCTTTCATTATGTGTGTCATGGATTTTATTATTCTTTTTTTTTTCCTTTTGGTCACCTGGCAGTAGTTACATGTCCTCCTCAGGATGGGACAATTAGACATCATGTGCTAGACACTGGCATTGCTCAGTCCTGGGCTTGCTCTCCATGCAGTGACTCCCAGTACATCACAAAGCCACTATAAACAGCAGCCAACACCTCCTGGCAGCCTATGAAAAATGTCCTGTTTTGAAACAATTTTGCCTCTGCGTGATGTATGTTCTGTTTTTCCTTTCCCTTGCTCTTCATTACTAAGAACATTTGCATGAAAAATAGCATCTCTCTGTTTCAAAAAGTTCACTTGTTCCTGCTGCTGCTATTATTCTCCCTGCACTTGAACTCCTAATCCACTCTTTGTGTGGTTACAGTGGAATGCTGTGAAAATGACTGTGGCATCAGCAAAAAGAACAAAATGTAGCTGCTGATGAGTTCTCAGGAGAAAGGCTGGGGGCTTATGTTGCCCTCAGTACTCAGCACAGAAACCGTATGGGCAGATGCCAACATCTAAAATTTTGCCACCTCCAGTAGCAGCTCTCTGCCTGTCAGCCCTCATAGCTGTAAGTGGGGCTGGAATTTCAGCCTGGAGCCAAACCTCTGCCTCTTCCCTTCTGCTTCACTCCCAGGGCAGCACAGACCACCAGAGTCTCTGGAGATGCCCCTCTGATGTCATACACAAGCAGGAGCCATCCCAGGTGTGTGAGACACCCCTTGAAACACCCTTTCCTTTGCATCTCTGCTGAAACCCACTCAGCAGGCTGCAGCAGCAGTGTGTTCCAACCCACCACTTTCACTCTGCAGGGGTTACTGACACTCAGCTCTCACCCCTTTCCTCTCTGTGTCTCTCACAGGTCACCTGCTGACAAAGACCTTCCTTCCCATGCTGGCCCTTGCACTCTGCAGGGAGCCCCTGGAAAACCATCCCAGAGCCTCCCTTGCTCTTCCCAGTCCTTTTTTAAATTCCTCAGTGGCAACAAAGATCCTCCCCACTTCTCCTGGCTGAGCTCAGCCTGTGCTTCCCCTGTGCTGTCAGGACTGCATCCACCCGTTGGTTCTTGCTCCAGCCTGTGCCTTCTCTTGGGCAAACCCCATCCCTTGGCACACCGGGATTCTGGTGCATGGATAGTGCTCTGGTTTGCTCTGGCACAAAAAGCTGTGCACATACATAATAAGCAAGGATGTAATATGGAAAGCACAGGCACATACTCATTTCACCCATTTCCCACTGGTTTTGCTGGCCTTCAATCCCTAAACATCAAGCCAAACAATGAAATTGTGTTTATTGTGAAATAAGATCTATTGGACTCTGTCCAGTCATTTTTCCTGGTGTAAAACTAATACACAAAAACGTTTCTAGTTTAGAGCTGGAACATTCAACTTCCCAGGGAGAATATTTCTGCAAGACTGCAGCCAAGGAAATTTATCCCAGCAGAGAGGGAGCAAGAACCACCTACATGTGGGTGGAGCACTGTGAGCGGTGCACAGACCCTGTGCTGGCCCTCCCCAGGGCCTGAATTGCTCCCTGCACGCCCATTCCCACACACAGATTCAGAGCATCTTGCCATCCAAGGGCCTGCCCCAGGGCATCACTGCAGCCATCAAAGTGCTGCTCTCTATTTCCTCTTCCAGGATGAAATTACTCAGATTACATTATGGCTCCAGAAGAAAGTGAGGGGGGAAAGAAGTCAGCAAGAGCTACCACATGCTGTAAATCCTCAAAAGACACCTTCATCAGTCACACTGTGCCTTTTCATTCCTTAGGAGGAGTCAGCTGCTGACTGCTATGTTTTCTGTCCCTCCCACCTTGATATCAGGATTACTATAATTGTTTGATTATTCCTTTCTATACAGTGGACAAAAAACATCAATCACTTTAACCAAATGCTTTAGGAAGTTAAGTTTCACTTTCAAAGGCGGCTATCTGCATGAAATAGTTATTATTCATAATGCCTTTAAACAGAATCTGTTCTTCCTAAGTGCCTGAACACTAGTTGAGAGCTCTGACATCTTCTGGTGCTCACCAATTTTATTTTTTAAACACGTGGTGGGCTGTATTCATCCAAGGACCTCTGCAAAGTAGAAGAGATCCATACATGATGAATTTACAGAGCAAATCTCATCAAATCCAGTAACAGATGGGCACAGAGGTGCAGGGTAGAAAAGAACCACCACCAGAAAAGGTGAAGTATTGAAAATGGGAGAGAAGAAATGGCAGAAAGCCACAGGCCCACCCATCTGATGGAAGGAATTCACAAAACCCTCCTTGCTGTGACAAAACCAGCTTGAATGTGGGGAATGAAACTCTAACTCTGACCATGCCTTCCCACTAGCTTTCCTCTCCCTGGTTAATAACGCAATAAACACAAAGGCAGAAAAAATACTTTTAGGAAAATCAATGTTTTTAAGATAAAACATCAATGTAATTCAAACAGCCCGAGTCAACTGCCTATAGTAAATTAAGTTTAAAATTTTAACAAACTGTCATGTAAAGCTGGTGGTGTCTGACAAATTCAATTACAATGGTAATACATCACTCACAAAAGTATTATTGATAGTGACAGGGAGATATTGAATTTAAATTATTCATTTTTATCGATTAAACAATATCTCTTCACCAAGAATGGGGCAAAACATCTGACAAACATTCAAGATTCATATTTTAGCTCCTAAAATAAATAGCTTTCAGTCCATCCATGCCGGGCTTTTGCATATTCCCCTGCAGTGGATCCAGTCAGCATTAAAACTTCGTGCATGGAAAGCCATTCACCCACATTTCTTGCAGCTAACACCAAGCTGGAAAGCACTTTCTCCACCCAGAAGTCACTGGAAAAGCTCTTCTGTGAAAATGTGCACACTGGTGCGTCCCTGTGAGCTGCTGCCTTACCCGCCTGCGTTTCAGAGCAGGCATCCCAGGCAGGTGGGACACCTTGGCTCAATACCAGCCACAAAATGCCATCCCTAGTGCCAATTCCCTCTGCTCAGGACAGTTAGGGGATTCCAGCTGAAGGCTGGACCTCTGATACAGCCAGTCTGAACTCCATTCCTTGCCAGCAGCAGCAGCATCCCAAACAGAATGAAAGGAGTAATTGCTTTCTGAGCTCAAAGACTGAACTGAGTCACACTGAGAATACTGACCCTAAGCAGCTCTAACATGTGCATTCCAAGAAAAATAATCAGGGAACAGAAAGGCAGGCTGCCTTCAACGTGCAATCCTTCCTCTCAAACTACTACCTGTGAAAAGTCCAGGGGATTGTTATTTCATTTAAGTTCCCAGTTCCTTGCCCAAATTCTGTCCTTTGAGGTTTGCACTCTGATGGCTCTGAACATCACACATATAACAGAAAATAAATATACACCAGCAAAGTAGGTGGCAGCAAAAGAAAAAAAAAAATTAAAACACCAAGCCCTAAACCAAGCAACAATCTCTTATGGGAAGGAGGCTTCTCACATCCAGACATGTGCATTTAATTGTTTTTAGAGACTTTTGGCCATGGGGGTTTTGACACAGCCATGAAAGCCCAAGCTTTCTCCTACTGGAAGTAAGGGAATGTCAGGCTGAGAGTTTGCATATTTTTGTGCTGTTAATATTTTTACTTATCTGCACAGTCTTAGGGGCTGAAGGAAGTAAAGGAGCATGAGTGTACATCTGGGTGATCTTCATGCACAATCAGGGTGGCGGGGCTGGTGGATAAAGTCTTCAGCTTCCTGTAGCAACTGCCTCTCACACCAAAGCATGGGGAATAAACACAATTTTCCACATGAATGTCCAGGGTAACCCACCCAGGGACTGTGCACATCATTAAGGTGTGCATGAATAAATGTCAAGTAAGCCTTTCATCACCATAATGCATTTTTGGTGGATTTTTAGGAGAATTTGAAGTTCTATTGCCTTTATCTATATCCAAGTGTACTAATACAGTGATGCAGTGCTACAGGTTGGTCTGAATAATCTTACTTATCTATATCTGACCAGTTTTCTCTTCAGAACATTAAATTTGAATCCTCATAGCTTGAGCACTGTTATCAACATAACTAACATTGCTACTAACATAAGATTACCATAAGGATATCATAAGATTATCCAGCCATGGAAAAAAAATATCTTGTTATTCCGGAGTGGCAAAATTTGTGTGCCAGTGCCAAGGAAGAGTTTGCACTATCACACATGTTGGAGCTCAAGCCACAGTCAGCACTGGCTGTTTAGAAAGCCAACACAGCAGACTGCACGTGGTGGAGGAGGCCAAGGCACGGGCTGTTCATCAGCTGCTGCCAGGACACACAGCCCAGCACAGCCCAAACAAGCCTGGGAGATTGGTTTTACCATTAACCAGTGACCCTTCCTATGTTTAAGGTCCATGTTTGGTTTTTAATTCCACAGAAGGTATTCACTCCTGCTGTGGATTTTCAAGAGGGAATGGCAATGTAGTGCCACAGCTCTGTGTCAGTGAAACATTCCAGTGGGGCAGTAATTCAGGAGTAGCACCATTTAGTCTTTTCACTGGTCTACAGAACAAGAGAGAAGTAAATAAGATTATACTAAAGAAAATTTCTACACAGTTAAAAAGCTAATTTATTTAGATAACAGGCTGATTTTTTTTTTTCTGAGAAACCCCAAAACCTAATAAAAGTTCCTCTCCTGCCTCCAAGTGACATTTTTATTTCTTTTACATGAAGTCTTTTTTGTCTTTTGGTACAAGAAATTTCAGCCTAATACCTGGATTATTTCTGCCTACTTGAAATGAAAAGGAATTTGTTTTATGTATTTGACCTTTGATAAACTACTATACAGTAAATCCTTTTCATTTTCCTCTCCCTGCTGATGTGTATTTGGCCCAGTGTAAATACAGCACCTTTCAGCAGCTCTGAGAAGCTTCAACAAGGGACCGTGGAAAATTAGTTTGTTCCTAGCATTACTATGCCCTTGTTTAAAAGCCCTGTGTGATCCATCAGAAAAACACATCAAATAAAGAACCTCAGTGTTTAAATGGTTCACAGCCACTGTACCAAAGAGCAGTGAATCCTAGATGTTTCAATATCTCTTAACACCTTAACATCTAATTTAAATGCCTTCTTCTTAAATGCCCTAGTTTTAGCACATTTCAGCTACTCAACAGAAATACCCTGACCCGTTAAAAGAAATGGAATTTCTCAATCCTAATTCCCTACTCATATTTCTCACTCATCCCCCTCATACCCAATGCACAGTGGAAACCTATAGGAGAGGCTTTGGATCCATCCCCAAAGGTCTACAACACTGGAATAAAAACCAGGCAAGATTTCTTGGTAGCTATTTAAACCCAGGGGCTGGACTAATAATTTTTTCCCCTCTGCAGAAGATCTTGGCACAGAGAAGTTTCTTCAAATCAGGAGGGACACGACAAGCAATAAAGCTAGAACACATGAAATTAGTCATGTCTAACCCCTCATCCTTATCACAGAACCAACTAGAACATAACCATTCCTGACTCAACTTTGCCAAAATTTCATCCTAAGAAATCTTTCAGCATGTATTCTTACCTAGGTAACCTGTTCCAAGGATGTGCCAACAACTTCACCCCAGGTTAGCCAGTTCAAACACTTGCAAGTCTTGTGTCAGACTCTAAGATTGCTTTCCTTGGGTTCTTATACTTTGCAACTTATTTTTTGAACCTTGAAAGTTTGTATTACCCAGCCTCTCTGAAATATGATTTTGTTTTTCCAGGAATTGATAGCTTTTCATAATCAATAGAGTCTAGACACTGAAACCTG
The DNA here is from genome assembly GCA_034509185.1 of Euphonia xanthogaster. Taxonomy (NCBI): domain Eukaryota; kingdom Metazoa; phylum Chordata; class Aves; order Passeriformes; family Fringillidae; genus Euphonia; species Euphonia xanthogaster. Next base: position 10,994,893 of record JAYDZK010000233.1, read on the forward strand.
GGAAGCAAAAATACAGACTTGTTTTAAGTGCTGACAGCATTCATTTAATTTCTTGCAACCAGGGTGAAGGGAATAACAGTCCATTGTCCTTTAACCTCCCAGGGCCCAAAACCTCCCAGAAATGCTGCCCCTTGCCCCAGACTCAGCTGGGCTTTGCTGCAGGCCAAGGGAAGGTGCCTCTGGGACCCTGAGCCCCCCATGGCCCCAGCCTTGGTATCCTCATCCCCCTGGCTCCGAGGGACCACGCTGCAGCTGCTCTGCCCTTCTCTGCCTCCTCCCTGTCACTTCCTCTGAGCACATTGATCCAGAGAGATTTGTCTGGTCCTTTGCTCCATCTGCTGCCCAAACATTAAATGTGGAAGAAGGCAGAGCCCCTAGACTCCAGCAGAAATGCTGTTTCGGGTATGATGCTACTGCAGTTCAGTTGTATTATCAATTTGAAATGAAAGTAAGATGCTTTGCAGGGCATTGCAGGTATTGGAGATTTAACTTCACTTACATTTGGACAAAGAAAAGAGAAAAAAAAGAAAAAAAATTCAATTTCCTTGTACCACCACCCAGTTTTCCAGATTTTTTTTTAATTCTGTGCTGGACTACAGGCCATATATTTACTCTCATGGCAATATTTTTCCTCTAGTTTGGACATATTTCTTTTCTTCATTGATTCAAGAAATGAAATGGGAGCAAAACAGGACAGAAGAGGTTTGCCTTTTGCTTTCCAGAATACAATCACAGCACCCACTGATTACTGGACTTTTGGTTGCTTGTGTGAGCCAACTTTATTTTTCCTAAGTAAATCTTAGGGACATTGCTTTGGTATTTAGAAAAAGAAAGAGCTCTGTGCATTTACCACTTTTTTGTTTAATGTGATCCCAAAACACAGATGAATTTTAGTACTTTTGGGCACATGAATTTTAATGGATTTGGACACATATGCTTCTTCTGCATGAAAGGCAGTAAAAACTTGGTCACAGCCTCATTCATCACTGGCCTGATCCAACCTACACTGAAATCTGTGGGCACATCTCCACAAAACTGGACCCATGCACCAAACAATTCTCCTCTGACCAGGCTAAAAATAACAGAGGTCTTGTATGAAGCCAGATATAAATGGATACCAGAAAATAAATCACTGCAGTAAATGATATCAAGAGAAGACAATGGGGATTCAAGTCAAGCTCTAGATCTATAAACTATAGGGGTAAGAGACCTGGCAGCTGCAGAGAAACAAATGGGTGTGATTGACTGCTTTGTTCTGTTTGCAGATAAACCTTGCAGTTGCAGCTCCAGTTAATAATCATGCAGGAATCCTTAGCTGTAAGCACAAAGAGAACAATAAAACAGCAAAACCCCAAAGTTACAATGCACAATGGAAGATGGAAGCTGATGCAACAGGGCTTTGCCTTCCTCCTTCCTTTGGCAGTACTGTCAAAGTGGCATAATGACTCAGAAAAGAAAGAACACATAACTAAAATTATACCAGAATAAGCAAGAAGGGGAAAACCATGGGTTTACTACCAGTCTCTCTCCCTACTAATTGCTGATTTTAATAGCTTTGAGCCCCTTAGCTGGCAACACACAGCAAGGGGAGGGGTGAAAATGTTTTATTCAGGGCTCAATAAATGCTCTGCAGCTTGGTACTGACACGGCTCTCAGGACAAAAGCTCCTCACTGTGCCATCAAGCAGCTGAACTTCTAGTCCTGCCTTGTCTGAAAAAACAAGCTAGGTGCCCCTTCTCCCAGTCAAATGGCACATTAGCTGCTGTCACTGCTGTCAGGCCCGAGTTCTAATGACAGCCTGCAGGGAAACCAAACAGCACCAGAGAGGGAGGCTGCCAGGAAGGGGCAGTCACCACCTCACCTGCCTAGTGAGAGGAAGAATGGTTTTTGCAGGAGATACTTCCCAAAGAGCAGTGATCCTTGCAAAATGCCCTGAGAAACACCCCTGCCTTTCTGACCAGCCTCCTTTTCATTCCACGGATACAATAAATCAACCTCCACAGCTGATGATTGTTTTTCCTCAGCAAGCTGAGGCTCTTTCTGTCATACTCAGCCCCAGCAGACCATCCTCCTGGCGCTGTGTTTGGGCACAGGTTTTGTGTGAGGTTTCTGACTCCCCATGCTCAAGCCAGCTCTGATCATAAGGCTGAAACATGTGAGAGCTGCAATGTGGAAATCAGCCCATGGCACAAAGCAGTGCCCTTTCACCCCAAACAAAGGCAGGGTTGTGTCCAGTAGGATTATTGGGCATCTATCCTTGTGAGCAGTTTCAGCTAAAGAGAGACCATTTTAAATTTTCACCTGCTTCCCAGCCCTCAAAATTTCTCCCAGCCTTTCCATTTCTGCCAGGCTGTCTGAGCTCCCTTTAACGGGTTTCAATTCCTCTCCCCACTGCCAGGCAGTGCACTCCCATTGTTTCTTGCTGACAAACTGGATCCTGCCCTGGGGGTTCCCTTTCCCCAGCAAACAGCTGCCCAGGCTCTGTGGGAGTGGAACAGGCAGGGACCAGCCTCACATCTCAGCATCTCCCTGAGCTGCTGCTGCTGTCAGAGCACCTGCCCCACCAAAGCTCGTTAGGGGGAAACAAGCAAGGAGTGCTGGGGAAGGATCTTGTCATAATGTCAGACCCTTTTCTGCCTTGTCTTTTCATGTTAAAATTTTCAGAAGAACATGGAGGAGCCACACTTGACAGGTCCTAGAGTACCTTTGACACCCTGATCAAACTTGGCACCTACTACTTCATGTCTGGAGGAAATGATCTTTGGAGCTCATGTACACTTCGTGTATTAGCATCTGTAGCTTTTTTTATAGCTGTTTGATATGTATTATTCTGTTGAGCTGCATATGGATACACAGCTACCTATTCCTTGGCCTATTCTGATATCCAAAGGGATTCTCAGGCAAATTCCCACTAGGCTGGCCTCAAGGATCATATTTTCTGAACTGCACAGGGTCACAGCAGTTACTCTGAACAGCTCATCAGTCTACCAGAGAAATAGGTGACTCCTGCTAGCCAGCCACACAGACTATTTTCTCTTTCCCCTTCTGACAGATAAATTATTTAACATATAACATGGAAATTTTCCTTCAAATTCATTAACAGTTCCTCCACACACCACAGCAAGCTGTTATATTTGGATACCTTTCTCTCATAAGCCTCAGGCTGACTTCGCTCTCTTAAAAATGGTTTCCCAGTGGATTCCAACATGGAATACAATCTGGTGTAAGGATGGTGTACAATCTCCTCCCAAACACAGCTCCCTGTCTTTTATCCCCAGTGCAGCATGAGAAGTACCAGGCTCCTGAAAGACCCTGGAAGGCTCTTTCCTACCTTTGAGATTTTTACCCCAGACTCCCTGTGAGCCACATGACCTCCTTTGTGGCTTGAAATTGCACCTGTCTGGCCCCTCAGTCTCACTGACTGCAGCAGTGTGGAGACTGAAGCATGCACTGCCCCAGCTGCAAACATCTGGCTGGGAACCTGCCTGCAGCAGCCTGCAGCAGGCTTCTGATGGGGCACACGAAGGGAATTCTTCAACAAAAACACTGACAGCAAACCCTGCCCAACGGGTGTGAGCAATTCCAGCAGGTGCCACAGGCAGCCCCAGGTATAACAACCCTCCTTCCCTCCCCAGGATGCTGCACTCACCCTGCCAAGCTGCTGTGCATCCCACTGCACACTGTAAACAGACTTTCTATCTGTTGTGCAGAACATAAAAGAGAAGTTTTGTTGTCAATCTCCCGTTATTTCTGCTGCAGATGTAAGGAGAGGTGGCTGGTTTATTTAATGAGCACAGTGTCAAAAGGCAGCAGCCCTGCAGCCCCTGCCTCCCCACGGCAGCCCAGGGAAGTGGGGCACTGGAGAAGGTGCCTGCTCCCACAGGCACTGGAAGAGCTGTGACTACTGATTTCCTGGTGCAGTCAGTGACCTGACCTAGACAAAGTTTCACTAAGCTATTCCAGGATGTGCAATTCCTCAGCTTTGTCACTGGAGCTACCAAAACCTGCAGCACAGCATTTTCCTTGATGCAATTTTTTACCCACAGGGAACTCATCTAGATTTTCTCCCAGACCCAAACCAGCACCTAGCACAGTAGCTAGATTTAATCCAAAACCCAAGAACTTCCTTCGGCATAACCTGGGGGCTGGCAGCCCTTGCTGCCTCCCACACCCTCCTCCTCCAGCTGTCTCACCCTTGCTTGCTCTTTTAACTACCAAGAATCCCTAACTTCTGATACTAGCTCTCCAAAGTCGCACACGTAGAGGAATCATCTCCCCATCTTGCTTGTATTACAAAACAAATTAGAGATATTGAAGTGAAGTGTGTTAATCCTGTAATTATCATGGTTATAATGAGGCAGTTTAATGATCTTGCTAATTGTCTGTTCAGCAAGACTGGATTGGAAAACATTCCTTACCCCATCCTCCCTTTTAATTCTGCTTAGATCACATGTTTCCTGTAAGTGTAGCTATGTGTATCACTACCCCATCACCAAATTAATCTTTAAAATCCACTTCAGGTCTATCCAAAGGCCAAGTATTACATTGTAAGCAGTGTCTATGTGGCCACAGTCAGTAGCTACTCAGCTATATATTAATTCAGACAAGATTGCCAGAGGAAGCAAAAAGAGAAATAGAACATCTCTGTGACGACTAAAATTTCGCTTATGGGTTGCCTGCTAAAGGTCTTAAAATTATCAGCTGAAATAAGCTGCCTGAAAGTTGTTTCTGCCTAATCAACTGCTTTCCTGTTTATTCTGCTGCAAGAACCCCCCCTCAGCCCGTGGCTGTGGCTAAATACAGGTGCTGTCCCAGAAACCACCTGCAATGCCCCAGGAAACTTCATTCTCCAACTCCTGCACACCTTGGGAGCAACTCAGGACCCCCTGCCTGGGTTGTCAGAGATCATTAAAAATGATCTTTACAAAAGAAAGCAATCAAGAACGGGTACACAAGTAAGTGTTCACTGCTGCAAAAAAAACCACATGCTTCCAGCACATCAGCTTCTCTGCAGGAGTTGTCATGCATATGCTAATCCTGGAGTAAACTGCAAGTAATTCCAAGCAATGAAGCAGTAATTTAGCCCATGTTTACTGTAAGCAGCTGATGCAGCCATGCTTTCCCTGCCATGGCTTGTTCAAAACCCCACATCTCATCCTTCTGGCTCTCTCAGCTGTAAAAAAGGTGAACTAAGTGTTCCTGCAATAGGCAAAATTTACCAAGCATCTCAATGTGAAATTCCTGTGTTTCCCCAGCAAATGATTGCAGGAGAATTGAAAAAGAATGAAGAGTCTGTCCATTTAGCCAAAAACACACCCCTGAGCTACAGAGGTAACTGGAGAACTTCTCCCAGGTACTAACCATCTCTCTGAGATCCCTACCTCACCTGCTGCTACAAAACAAAGGTAACTTGTCATCAAGCCTGGTAATAACAGTGCTGTGAGCAGCCACCCAAAACCCAGAGGTGAGATTTAAACTGATATTAAACCAGCAAAACTCCACCAGTCAGAAAATACAGTGATTTACAAGCAGCTGGGGACCTAACCTGTGCACCCAGCAAGCTTTGCTCCACGTTGCACAGCCCAGCACACACAGGCCAAGCTGCCCAGCACAGCAGAGAACAGCCAGAAATCAGGAGTTATCTCTTACTGCAGCCAGATCTTAATGCTCAGCACCTACCAGATTTTGTTTCTAATACATTTGACACGCTAGAGAAATAATGAATAGTAATTTGAATTAATCATGCAAGTTCCATTGTAATTAACAGCAGTGGTTAGCATGCCATATTTATGAATACAGAAGTGATGCATGGGATCAGCCCAAAGATTTAACTGAGCCACTGTCCCGTTTCCAGCAACTGTCAGCAGCCAATGCCTGGAAATACATTTGCAAGGGCAAGGCAGGCAACGAGCAAAGCTTTCCCTGAACATCCTTCCAACCTCCAGTGGCTCACAGCTGAGAAATTTCCTGAGCCAAAGCCTGCCAGGGCTGTGCATCTGAGCAGCTGGCACCCAGCAGCACCCAAAATTCCTTGTGCTCTGCAGAACATCTCTGCCTGTGCCTCAAGGCCAAGCCCCAGAGTGCACAGGCAAGTTCTGCATGTAGCACTGTTTCTTTACTTATTGAGACGATTCTCTCACATCACTGCATGAGCTCGAGCTCTCACAGGACTAGAGCACTCCTTTAGCCAAGTGCTGAGTGCTACTTTGCTGAGGAAAGGGCTCACAAGTGAGACAACAGCAGGTAATGCATCTTCTATAGTCTAATGGTTCCCATAGCTTTAAAATTTACTGTCACTGCAGCATCTGGCCATGATAACCAGAGGATGCAATCAGGAGAAGGTCTGTAGATAAGCATTAGATTTCATTAAAACCAACCAGCAGAGATTAAAAATGAAGACAAGACAAGCTTATCAAGACACGAGTCCTCAGTCCTATCAGCTCTCCTATTAAACTGTATCCTCTGTCCCCAGAGATCTGCCTTGACTGAGCAGTTCTGGGGGCAGGAGCAGCAGGGAGCAGCTCAGCTTAGTGCCACTGCCCTGCTCCCCACCCTGCAGCAGACACAGAAAGGATGGGCCCCACATGCCAAGCAAGACCTGGGAATTAAAGTTCATTTATCAGCAATGGGAAGAATATTCCCTTGGCAGGAAAAGGAGAGGTCTGGTTACCGTGGAATCTATTAAATGACTCTCAGCACTCTTCAGAAAATAGAGTGGAAACAGCAGAGTGATGACATTAGGTGGAATCACCAGCAAGATGAGAATCGAGCACCAGGGAGAGAGGAAAAAACCAAAGGGATGTGGCTGAACTCATTTCCCTCAGACCTGCACAGACACTTACTCTGTGCTTCACATTCCTGATAGCACAGCCATCCACAGGGGCATGAACTGCAGGGTGCTCAAGTCAAAGAAAAGTTATTCAATAACTTCAGACAGGTTTTGGTCTGAGCTCCAAAAACCCCTCCAACTCAGCTGTGTGCAAGTCAGCTGTTGCACCTGAAAGTAGCCTAGTGTGAAATCTTAAATAAAATGCACAATGGTTTTCAGACACAGTTCCCAGTAAGGAAACCACTGGCGATGATGGAAAGCCTTGCTTGGTTTTTTTTGGCTTTTGGTTTTGTTTTGAAACAATTTTGCAATGACACCAAAACAAGCTGCCATATATGAAGTGGCAGAGTCAGTATTACATTGTAAATAAAACACTCATTTGTTTCTTATTGTGCCTTCAAAACTAAAAGCTTCTTGATTGTAAACACCTTTCTCAGAGAACCTCAGATTAAGAGGTGTGGTGCTGGCAGCCAGGATTGTTATCAGCTGTGTATGATCCTCAGCAATACAGCCACACTACAAATGAATTTGCATACCAGAGATATTTGGGGCCAAATAAAGCAAAGCTGCTCATTATTCCTGAGCTGTAACATGGCTCAAATCCATCCCTCTATCCATTTACCATTCTTCTCTTTATTGGTCCATCTCCAATATGAACAACTCGTGAAAAGTTTGGGGTAAAAACTCTGCAAAGGTGAATTTAAGTCAGAACCAATATTTATTCCAAGATTGTTCCTCAGTCCATTTCATCTACTTCCCAGCTCTCCACAATAAATCACTTGGGCTCCCCATATACTGCAGCACATCAGATCTCAACAGCATAGATCAGAATACACAGCTGTGTTTATGAGAAAGAGAAACTAATAAATGAAAAATTATGAGTAGAAATTGAATCTGCTAGACAAATGCTCAGCAATAGATTAACATATGCTGCATTTGCAAAAAAAAAATCTACTTTAACTCCAGCTTATATTAAATATTGAGATCACTGAATTTTCCTCAATGTTCTGCATGTCTTGATATATTGTAAGCAGCATATTTTGTTGGTTGCATATATCCATATCTCTCTAATAACTTTCTAACTCCTGGACTCCTGTCATTTGGACTTATATTTGAAGAGGCACTTGAGACCTATAAAAGAAGGGAAAAGAACCCAAAACCCAAAACTAAAAGCAATGTGCTTTCACTGCTTTTGTCAGTGGAAATTTTCTTTTGAGCTGTATAATTGAAAAGCAATGCAGCAGCACAAAATATTACATGAGATGAGGAACATTTCAGTGACAGCCTTGCAGCCCACAAATCAAAACATAATGCATTGTTTATCACAGATAATTTCAGGCTTTCCAACCCATTTTAATCTTTTTGTTAGCTTTTAAACAAACTCTCTGTCCCAATTTTAGAGACAGGAATAAGAAAAAACATTTGCATTCTCCTCTGAAGAATATTCATTATTCAGGGTAACAGAGAATAAACTGCAGAATATACTACCCTGCTCATGGTAGCTGCTCTTTGCATGATAAGATACAAGCCAGTGAACCATCACAACACATTTTCTTTATTTAACTTTTAGGAAGCTGTAACTAAGCTGTAGGCTTCTCTGTTTCTATTCCTTGGCTTTGAATTCATTCTCTGCCTTATTTTAATATTTTCAAAATTTAAAAAAAAAGCCTCACCAAATTCAAACCTTTTTCATGCAGATGAGGATGACAGGAAATAATTCAGTAGCAGATTCATCCCTGAGAACAGAAACACATTTAAAAAGTCATATCTCCATTTTTAATCATTTTTACAGTCTAGGAGGGAGCATTTTCTAGTGAGGTATTTATCCTCCTGCCTAGAGCCACAGTCTGTGTAACATCTGAGGTGTTGAAAAATCCATGAGAAAGTCAAAAATGTAATTCTGACACCAGTTTTAATTCAGCCAAAGTCATTCAAGGGAGAAAAAACCAAAATAACTTATTGGTCTCTAGATAAAGAGCGCATTAGCCCACCCCTATGTTACCAGTTTCATGGACATCAATGGTGATGACACTTCTCATTTTCCTTACACATCTATCCATAGCCTGAGTGTTTGCACATGTGAGCGATACCACTCACCTCATGGAAGCCAGCAGAGCTCCTAATGCTCACCCACTACAGCTGAATTAAAGCTCACTGCCTACCACTCCTTGGTATCAGCTTCTCTCCTCAGGTGACCCACTTGGACCTCAATAATCACATTTAACAAAATCCCAGCTCCCCTCCAACGAGACCCCCCCTGTGCTGTGTCAGTCACACCCTGCAAGCACAAGGGCCAACTAACACAGAAAGAAAACCCTGTGCAAAGTCAGCTCAGTTTGCTGACACCACTCAGGTGTTGCTCATAGCAGGCACCTCCTCTAACAAGATTTGCAGTGCATTTTTTGCAAGAACATTTGGTTAAATTAGTATCTGCAAACTACAGTGCCACCCATGCATAATGCAGTGTGGCAGCTCTGAAGATCTAGTGAGGCTGCACAGAGAAGCATCCACAGTGATAAATGAAAAATACAGGTTTTCAAAATACAAACTTTACGTCTCAAGACACCCATAACTTGCTCAGAGGATGAATGGAAAACTACCAGAAATCAGAATAGGTGTTCTCATTAGGCTGTTCAGAATTTCTTACTCTATTCTGCACTGTCAGCCAACCAGATCTTTCTGGCTGGGCCAAAACTATTGCTGTGTCCTAAATTCAGTCAGTGGGAGAAAGCCAGGCAGACAGCAAAACCTAGAACCAATCTTAACTTGGTCAAGGTGTAGGGCTGAGAAGGACAGCCCAGAGGGTGATAAAGGACATTCATTAAGTGTCTCAGTCACTGATGTGACACCAAGGACAGTGCAAGGTCTAAAGGAGTAAATTGTAATGCAGTCTTGGCCCCTAAAATAATTGCAGAAGCAGGAGGACTGAACTCACACCCTTGTGCTTCAAAGGCATCAAACTCCTGCTGCTGAAACAGAGAAAGGACAGTCCTGCAGCTCTTAATAATACCTGGTGTAGCAAATTTTTCAAACAGACAGAAAAGCAAAGAAAAGAGCAGTGAAGGAACACAGCAGGGTTTGAAGATGCAGATTAACAGTTTTCAATATTAATCAAGTTAAGGTAGAGGTTGTTATTAGAGACTTGCCTTAAAGTTGCTTCTGATCATGTATTTAGTAATTTAGGTATTTTTACACATTTTCTGTACAGAAAAAAAAAAAAAAGAGAAATTGATTTTAGATTTCTGAACTGTGCTCTGTCCTACTTCACTATTTCCACAGAGCTCCAGAGTGAAGCTGTCTGATTAAAATGGCAAGCAGGCATTTTGGCAATGAAGACCAATAAAAATGCACAAGCATTGGTAACTCACAGCCATGATGTGCTTCTAACTTGCATCCTGCTGCCCAGGAGCCCCAGGGAGCAGCCCTGCCATGGGTGGCACCACGACACACACCCCTGTCCATGGCCCTTTCCCTAAATCTTCCTCTCTGCATCACACAGGTGAATATTGTTCCCTCCCACCAACTCTCTCATCCAGCTGACAATCCTCAAAAGAGGAGCATTTGAATAATCAACCAGCCATTTGCACAGCTGAAATAGCAATAAGTCAATACAAGGGTCAAAAACAACCATTCCAGGTTCTTTTTTGTGATGTGGTTTGCAAACATTTCTACTGGCTCTAGCAGAATGAGGTTGGAAGTCATGAGTGAGCAGAGCAATTCCCACTGCAGTTGGATAAACCCTCCCTTCCCAATCTGTTACAGCTGTAACAAGGTACACATGGAGAAATAGTGTTGACCAAGGTGGAATAATATTTAGAGCAGAATGTCAGGTTCAGCCACAAATAGATTTGCTTGTGGAAGCAGCTGCTGCACCCATTAGAATCTTTTAATAAACTGTTATGAAGATTGACACCTTGGAAGTAATTAAGTATTCAGCATTTTTAGGTAATTACTGCAGCAATAACATAAGACGTGCTCATTTTCAGAATGAGGAATTATATGTAGCTCCCATTGCTGTGCTCCTTTTAATAATCCATAATAGTTTGACACCAATGATTATTACTCCAGCTTTCCAAGTTTCCAAACAAACTAATAGGAGCAAAAGAAACTGTTTACAGTCCAGGGGAAATCCCATGAGCTGGTTAGATGGGGCTTCTAGGGGAAAGCACACTGAAGGCAAGATGCCAAGGCACTGCTAAACAGCAAAAAATCCACATGCAAAGCAAATACCTCTAAGTCAAGATCTGTGTAGGACAGAAAAAACAGTACAGCAATGAGAGCAGCCATGAGAAAATGATGTCTCATTAGCAGGCATGCTGCCAGGCTTGTTAGGGCACTCTGGCTGTGATGGGGAAGGGATGCTCTCATGCAGCCACAGCTCATGGGCCACCCCCCAAACCAAGCTCCCCACCTTCTCTCTTCCACTGACACCTGGACTGACTTGTTCCCAAGCCCTCTGAAGGGCACAGGCTCATCCTGGATGTCCAATCATGCCAAGCGAGACATCAGGACCTTTCCTGGTTCCACATTCACACAGCTCATCTCCACACGCAGAGCCAGACTCAGGCTCATGCTGCTTCCAGGCAGCATTTCACCTGCTAATTGCAGAAAATACAAACCCAAAACTTCCCATAGGCACACTGGTTACCTCTGCTTTGAGCTGCCCAGTTAAACCACCCAGGTTTCCTGTGAGGTAGTATTGACAGCATCTCAAGACGCAGGTGGGATTCCTCAGTGCAGGAAAGCTTCACTGTGCTCCCCTGCAGAGGCAGAGTGCCTACCTGAAGCTCATTTTAAGAGCAGAGTGACCAGGCCAGGTTCCAGTGCTGTCCCCCTCCTGCCCAGTGTCACCACTCCAGAATTCTGCAGTGTCCTTGATCCCCCAGTGCCAGCGGGCTGGAATGACCCTTCAGGCCCTGACAGGTTGAGAGCAGCTGCAGTCAAAGAAACTGCTCTGCCATCCTAAAAGTAATTTTGAGTATCAAAAATAAAATAAAAATAAATACACCTCAATTAGACAAGAAGGCCAAAGCCTAGAAAATGTTACTGAGTTGGAAAAAAAAACCAAACTGAAGCAATAAAGGTTAAAACAAAATGGTCTTGTTGATAAAAATGCTTCAGTAGCTTTAGAACTACCTAAGAGGGGCTTTGGCCTTATCACTTTCAGTAAATCTGGAGATTTGTTTTGTATTTTAACTTAAATGTCAAGTTATAAATGCACTTTGAACTGAAAACACATTTTAAAAAAACCTTTTCAAAATGGGATATTCACTAAAACGAACCATTTTCCCATAAACAGGCTTGGCTTTGACAGAAAAATGTCAGCATAAAACATACCCACAACTCCACCCTGAGCTGTGTGGCCCCTAGTGAGAGGATGCTCCTAATCTGGCCGTCTGAAAACATCTCCCAGTGCCCCACCACCCAGGCATTCCCAGACAGCTTTTCCCACAGCCTGGGCAGAGCTGATGTTGCCTCATCAGGATTTTGAGCTGCTGCCTCACTCTGCCCTCCGAGCTGAGCTGCCCATGAGGAAAGCTGAGGGTCCCTCTCTTCAAACACAGGGATATTGTTCTTGGATGGATAGGGGCAGTTATTAACCCCCACTTTGTCTTCGTTGGCTCCCATCACAGCAAAGACAGAAATGTCTGGCCCAGGCACAGCCTCTGCCCAGCCCCATTAACATGTGGTTAGGAGAGCCGCCAAAGGAGAGATTAACAGCTCCTCATTTATTTTAAAGTGTTTCCTGGTTTGTTTTTGAAATGCACCATCTGTGCTTGCTCCAGGATGTGTCAATGAAACCTGGCTCTTGGCTCTTTTAGGGCACAAAAGTGATTTTAAGTGCCCCGGTGGGCGGGAGCCTGAACCAGAAGTTGCAGCTGTGACTGTAAGTAGCTGTGGTAATGGCACATCCACCTTTCCACATGGAAAACTCATCCCCACAGCTACCAGGAGCTGTCTGAAGGAGGTTGTGAAAAAGCCACCAGCAACATCCAGCCTCCTTCACAATTCAGACGAAATGAGGCCAAGGAGATTTTAGCAGCAGTGTATTTCAAGTAATGATGGGATTCAGACAGCTGGAATTGAGGCACACTCTCACAGATGGTTCTTACATTTGTTTTTGTTGTGGTTTAGCCAGTAGACTTTGGGATAACTGTGGCTTCAGGATCCCAAGGCTCTAATAAAGTTGCATTTGCCATCAGCTCTATTTTTATTTGCATTGCTACAGGAGGTACCTTGGCATCTGCAAGACAAGACAGAAAGGCTTACAAAGTGGATCAAAGTGTGGATTAGGGCACAAGTTGACCCTTCAGATAAATAGACAAAACCTGCAACTAAACTGTGCTTTGAAGAGGAATTTTGTATTTTATTAAATCTGTTTGGTGCTCTCTGTGTACTCAAGACAGACACCCAAGACTTTAATCCTGCTTTAGCAAGCAGTAAAGGTAGTTAAATTCCATAGCAGTTCTCTCAGACCAAAGCACATTTCCCCACCAGATAACTCAGATTATGCTAGCAAAGCAATGGGTTCACTTTTCCCCCCTCAGATGCTAATGCTGTTAGAAACACAAAGCCAAGTGACACTGTCCTGGCTAGAAAAAGCCCATCAGTTTTGTGCAAAGGTTACTCTTACTAAATAGCAATATCTCCTTCTGCTCAGAATCTCCATCATCTGGGGGAGACAGAGAAGGAAGGAAAGGAGGAGGAGGAGGAGAAAATGAGAGTGGGACAGAGGTGTTAACCCCTGCCTTTAAAGACATTGTTCCATTTGTAAAAGTGACCCAGCTGTGTTTCTAGAGATTAAAATCTGAGCCTCATATCAACAGTCTGCCTTTTCCTGAGGGACAACACCACAAATTTCAACAGCTTCATCTGGTGAAGTGGTACCAGTTATCACCGGAGAAAAATCAGAATGTTTCATGTCCAGACCAAAAATTAGGTAAACTCTGGAAAACAGTAAACCCTGTAAACACAAAGTTTTATTCCACACCTACTAAAAACAGAGAAGTTAAAAAAAAGTTTGAATTATGCCTGAAGAGACCTTGGCCATATGTGGTGCCATATTCAGAAATTTCTTTCTAGGCTGCTGTGCCACTGTTCCGTTTGTTAAATTATTTTTATGTTAGTGAGAATGATTAGGTTTCTTGTGCAGCTATTGGGGCCCGAAAGGCACCTTTATTTACCTCATTTATCATATACAGCAGCATTCAGCTGAAGTCTAGAGGTAAACAATCTTAAATAGCAATATTCTTGCTAGAATGCAGTCATCTTGACCACAGGAGCTCTGGAAAAATGCAGATTTAAACTGTTCACATTACTGTTTTATCTGCATTTCAGTCTGAATCACTAACTTATCATCAAGCTCAGCAATAAAGAAACATGGAGAGAAGATATTAAATATTTATGCCTACAGTACCTTACAAGTTTTCATTGAAATATTAATTGTAAAACAAAAGCACAACTGTTCCAGCTACCAGGAGCAGTAAAGGCAGTACTTAAAGCCAACTAACAGTGCCATATCCAATTAAGTTCGGTGTGCTAAAAGAATTGTTAGCTCAATTTAAATTTGTCAAGGGAAATACTTTGAAAATATATATTCAAAATATTTGTCAGCCACTTTGCAAGCAGCACCTGCTAGAACTGTTACAGGACAAACATAAACTAGGGAAATATTCCCCTGCCCTGACTCCCCAGGTTATGCAGAGTTTCTGTCACAGGTTTCCTGCAGCTTTGCACACCCACACCAGGACTGACACCTTAGTCAGGGACACCGGAGCTGCCCTGGCCACGATGGTCAAGCAAAGCAGGAGCCACTTCACACCAGCCACAGGCAGCCTTTTGTCATGCCATTTTCTTAAAAGGTGGTCTGTTCAATCAGACAGTGTCTTTTACAGATATTCACTTTATTTTTTTACAAGAAATAAAAGCTTACTGCAATCTGAGAGAAATAAAATCTGGTCTTTGCTGAAAGAGCTTAAAGTTTAATAAAAGGCAGCCTGTGTGGGTGAGGAGGGGAGAAAGCCAGCTAAAATGGGCTGAAGAGAAAAATCAAAGACTGGTTGGGACAAATGAAGAGAATCCTCTCCTTCACAGAGATTAAATTATTAATTATGCTGGAGAAAGGCCTGTGTTTACCTCAAACATGTTCAGTGCCTTAACGAGGGCCACCATCGGTGCTGCCTTAGAGCGGCGCAGCACACGCAGAGCTGCTCAGCTTATTGCATTACAGAGGATTTGAAACACTGCTGCTCCTCAAAGGCACTGATATGGGGTCAAGAACATAATACCCATTGCAGAGAAATCTAATTCCAAAGCTGGGAAAGTCTCTTCCCACCCCAAAATGGCTTTAGGTATTGAAATGAATCCTGTATTACAGCTAAGCTTTGGTCAAAGCAGACGTTCTGACAGATTTATTACTACCTTATCAAGTGACTTCATGGCTTCAAAAAATACATATATTCTTCTAAAATCCATTTATCTAGGCAGAATTTAATAGTTGCAAGAAGTATGCTCATTTAATTGAAACTTGCTCCTAGCATGTTACTCTAGGGCTCTCTCCATCTGCAGCACCCCACCAAGGCGAGCGGCCTTTTATTCCTGCTGTCTATCTTCCACATTCAGAGCCCACTTAAAATCATGCTAAGGCACTTTCCTTTATGCCTTTGCATTCTCAGAAAATTGCTTTTTAACTTGGGTCAGCTTCAATTTTAACTTTATTTTTTAGGAAATGTTTTTTAATCTGCAGCAGCTCAGCATTTATATACCTCATTTTGCAGAGCTGCTCTGGAAGAAATGAAGGAAGTGGCCGGGGCCTCATCACCCCGAAGCAGTGCACTGTGTTCATCAAACGTGCTGTGAGGCTCTGGGGGAGACAGGGAAAATGGGCTGTAATTCTGGCTCAGGCCCTCCCTGGCCTCCAGCACGAGGTGAAATCCCTGCTGGGTGGTGCTGGGCGTCAGGACCTGCTCTGTGTTCATGGCCCCATTGGACCATCTCAAAGCACTGCACTTCTACAAACTTGCTGATTAATGAAAAACTCTAAAAGCCCTCCCAAGAGCCAAGGACAGCCCTGGAGAAGGGTAAGCAGAAATTATTGCTCAGCTGAAAGCTTTCAGTTGCATTAGTAGACATCTGGGATAAGCTGCTCAGTTCAGGACACCTCAGAACAAGCAGGCAGGATGCCATGGGAGCCCCAGGTGAGCTGCAGTCCCTGGGATCTGCAGGATCCCCCTCCAGCCACAGGTGAGGTGACACCAGGGCTCTGGGAGCACTCACTGACAGCACAGAGAGAGAGAGAAACATCTGGCAAGGAAACCAGAGAGAGAGGTTGAATTAGAAACTAGGAAGATGTTCTGGTCTGTGGGGGAGGTGAGGCTCAGGCTGTCCAGAGCAGCTGTGGTCACCCCAGCCCTGGAAGTGTCCAAGGCCAGGCTGGCTGGGGCTCTGAGCAGCCTGGTCTGGTGGAAGGGGTGGGACTTGGGGATCTTCAAGGTCCCTTCCAACCCAAACCATTCTATGATTCCATTAGGAAAGCAGCGTTCCATAGAATGGAGACTGTAAACATTAAACAAATCTTGGGACTAAATGCATATTAGTGAAGAAACTCCTAACCAATTATTGAATGTAGGCTACACACTGAGCTTCTAAAAGTTAATGAAGAAGCATTTCAAATACGTATTCTACTGGGTTTGGCTCCCATAATAAATTCTTAGAGTAGAGGAGTCGATGCTTCATATTTCCTTTAGTCCACTTCCAAACACAATGCCAAGTGCACTTATCTGAAGGACATTATTTTAATGAAGTCATTTGTGCCCTTAAAAATTAATATGTCAGAGCAGTTAAAGTCTAGTGACTGTAACCAAACCAAATAATGTATAATGGAGAAATGTAGTGAGAAAAAAATACAGCCTGAAATCAAGGTTAAAGTAGTTAACCTTAGGAAAAAGAGGGAAAAGAAAAGCCAACAGCAATTATATGTCCCCTTGACACACCATAAAGAATACCATTACATTGTCATCACCTTACAGCATATAGTTGTGAATTGAGATGATTAACCATCACTGTACTGTACACTGAAGGCACCATGAAATTTATCTTCATTCGAAGAGATAGAAATTATATTATTGTGGTCTAGAGACATTTGACTTGGGAGAAGCCCCTTTAGCAGCACAGTACCAGAGCTTCTCAGACAGCCATAACTAGAACAGCCCTTTTTGCTGTAAAGTGTTTTGTGCAAGCCAAATACATTGCAAAAATATGATGCAACATTCACTCTTCCAGTTCTTTAATCCAAGTCATACAGAAAGTGCTATTTAATTCCATCAGTTCAGGAAAACTCTTCCCCCTCATTTTTGCATAGAGCCACGACGGACTGTTTTGGCAGCAGCTCCTTACATTAGACCAGCTCCAACTCAGGCCTTCTTGTCTCTAAATAATTCAGCTTTTCCCACATCCAGGTGAAAGTGAACCATGTATCATCTAAAAAGCCAACTACATACAAGAATACAAAGTGCACCTGTTGGTGTGCTACTGCTTCATCACTTTTCTTACCAGGACATTTTCTCCAGTGGTTCTGTCACTCCCACCAGCAGTGGCAGAAGCAGAGCAGGTCCCTGTGAAATGACAGGAAATGTTCACAGACAGAACTGAGGCTCCTTCCTTCAGCATTCCAGCAGATGTGCTTCCCACAGATTCACTGCCCTTTGGGTGGTGGGAGGGGATTCCTAGCTAAGCATACAGGAAGTATAAGCACATGAAAAGTTAATCCTCTGTCCAAATTTCCAGGTACCCCACACCCCCCACTTCACATTTAACAAATGGACAATTTGTTTCTCTGCTGCAGTGGAAGACTGTGCCCGCTGAACCCAGCAATCTACCACAGCAGCTCACTCAAACTGCTACTCACAGGGGGGATTTCTTCATTATCAGCTGCAAACATTTCCAGACAAGAAAAGCACAATCACATTTGCAGAACCCATCACAGATATTTATCTGTTCTTCTTCTTTGCCCATGGAATTTACTGGTTTGATAAACTCCCTTCCCTTTTTAACACAACTTAGCAGTCTCCAAGGTGCACCTCCAAACTAGATTAATGTACCTCCAGAACATTCATAAGGTAAAGAAATGTAATTTAATTTGTGATTGCATAAACCAGTCACGGAAGCCTCCCAAGAAGCCTGAGTTTTCATTTCTTTCATAGCAGACATTTAATTATATGATAATTACTTACAGCTTGCAGCTCAGCTTCTACTTTTATGAAATATAAATTGCACTTCACTCAAAAGTGCAGGATGAGCATTTAAAAGGCTTCATTAAGTAGGTTTTAAGATTTTTTGGACGGCTTTCTTTAAGCTGTGGAAGGGAAAGCAGATGTACCTGTAAACTGAAACTTGCTTCACAGAAGAACAAAGTAGAATTGCTAAGGTAATACCAGGATGGATGAGCCTTTACAAGAAAAAAATATTAACTTTTAACAAACACATTTTTTTTAAATAACAAGCAAAATATTTCTGTCAAGCTGCATGATAAAAGGGACCAGAAGGGAATAAGCAGCATTGCCAGATCTCAGACATGAACAACAAGGCTCTTTATTCTAAATTTCCAAAGCTTGGAAACCTGAGGTTGTGTCAGACTCATGCCATTATTAAAGCAGCCCAACCAAAAACCCAACTCAATTGTGGCTTCCTAAAAGCCTGGAAAACAGGAAATATGAAAGTGGGAAGTAAAAAGAAAAATACCTTCACATGAGTTTATGTATTGTAATTCTGTGACTGTTTTGACCTTGATTTTAGACCATTAGGAGATGGCAGTGCTGGTACTTGTGCCCTCTCATATCTTCACAGCGCTACAAGATCAGACCTAGGAACAAAGCTATGAGGACACACCCAAAGGCTGAGGTCCTGGCTGCTGCAAAATGCTGTGCAGGTGTTACTGCAGCTCCCTGGTGAGCACACAAATATCTCACAGTGGTGGCAGAAAGATGCTGTTGGCTGCAGACCCTGCAGGAAACATGACCCAGGCAGGCAGCGAGTTCTGCCCCAGGGCTGTGGCTCCTCCATCCCAGGCAGGAGAGGTGAGCTGAGAAAGGAGCTGAGGTGTGAGCTCCACCTTTTGAGACACCAACAGGTAAGTTTTCCTGATTTTAGATTAGCAGCTGGGTATGCCCATACTATTAATCATATCTGGATTCATGAAACATGAATATACAAAATGACACAATGAATCTGACTCACACAACCTGCCTGTAAATGCTGCTTGGCAGCTCTTGTCTGCCACCCTCCAAGTCAGTCCCTCAGAAGAGAAATTCTCTCTGAAGCAGAGGAACACAAAACTTGAGATTTGCCTACAGCAGTGCATTGTTAAGGAAATGAATCAGGTCTGAAAAACACAGATTGAAAGGCTCAGTTAAACTGCATTAAGTCTTGGTATGGACACTCTCACTCAGAATCAAAAAGTACCCCTGATTCAAGTGAGGCTTATTAATTCCCAAGGGAAAACAAAGCTTATTATGACTTTTTGTCACTTAAATTCTGAGGCAACAAGCCTACTGAGAATTTGATCATTTGGTTTAAAAGGTACTGTGGAATAATTTTCCCAAGGGCTCCCATCCAGAGCAGCATCTGCAGACTGCAGTGACTTTTCAGACACTTCACAGACACTGCAGCACCGAGCACTCACACCACCCCAGAGCCACCCCTCTGCAGCTAATGAATTCAGTTTATGGCTTTTCTTTCTTCTGGAGATGACACACCCCAAAGAGACACTTTTAATTGTGGCCATGGCAAGCAGGCCCCCAGACCCTGTCTTTACACAGAGGCTGTGAACAGTGCCCCTAACACACAGCTGGCTGGAGTCAGCCATGGTCCAGGGGAAAATAAGGAGCCAACATCCTACAGCAAGCTGTGCCTTGGCTGAAATGAGCAGAAAAGTTCATCTTTATTTTATATAGTTTACCAAAGGGCAGAAAATGCCACGCCATTTCATTCTGAATAGCTCCTTCCATGATCCACTGCAGCACGCAGCACTTAGCAGCTAAATAACAGCAAAGGAAGGAAATTAAGAAGTATAGAGGAGCAAAAGGAGTTGTATTTCCAGCTGAGACATGGAGAGAACTGAGAGAGGGTGAAAGGCTGCTTTGTGTAGGACTGAACATGTCTTCTGTACCCTTACACCAACACAGTCTGCTGGGGTCAGGCTCTCAAATACCCTCATATTAGTCAGTAATGTCTCAACCTGTAGAAATCAGCTTAATGCTGAAACAAAAGCTACCTGGCAGCACATAAAACATTTAAAAGCATTTTTTTGAGCACAGGTGCTGAAGGAAGGGGTGCCTGGGGGCTGCCCAGCATAGGAGGGTCTCTCCCCAAGGGAAAAGGCTACTTAGAGCTCCTGTGAGACCTTTTGGCCATACACTTTGCCTTGAAAGGAAACAATATTTTTTGCAGCTGCTTTTCTGAAACTTATCTCATGTCCAGAGAGGGGAGAGGAGGGTCAGGGGACAGGGAGACATCACTGCCTTCTCTGTCCTGGCCTTTGTCCTACACCTATTTCCATACTACACCAGGAGGATCATTCAGTGAAATGGTTTGAAGGCAGTGGGGAGGTAAAGAGAGCACCTGATCACACAGACCCATAAAAATAAAAGGTTTCTCTTTAAAGTTCCATTAAATCTGGGTGAAATTTTGCATCTGCAACAACTGCACAATTAAGACTGCAAGAGATAAAGTTGCAATTTAAACCTATAATTAAAACAAAACTCTAAAAGAGCAATCTTTTATTCTTTCCAATCTGTTCTTTTAACATTTTATCAGTTTAAGGCACTTTTAAAGCCCACTGCAAGATATAACACCACACTCTTCCCAGAGAGTGAAGTAGCAGGGCCTCAGAAAACATCTGCCATCAGGCAGGTGCACTTTGTGCTCCAATGAAGAATGCCCCATTTTTCATAGTTGGATACTGCTGGGGAACCTCATTAGAAACCAAATTACTACCTGCATCAGGTTTGCACTAATGTATTGACATCTACAGCACTTGTTAAATGAACCGTAAATCCAATACACTAAAGTCATTTTCAACTGAATCAAATCAGGTTTCAGTCAAAAGAATTACAATTGTCATATGCTTAAAGCTTGGCACTTTCCTGGTGTCTCCAGCTAGATCATTTCAGACACAGAGAGAAAATTGTGAACCTATGAAAGAGCACAAGCTAAATTGGACTCACTGCAAGCATACTAAACACAGGGTGAGGAGTTTGAGGATGATAATTGACTCTAATTGACTGCTTGGTAAAGCTACCCAGGCATCCACAGGCACACTCCTCACTAATCTGTTTTCAACAGATGCTATTTTCTTCTCCTTAGTTAATTTATACTTTCTTCTTATAAAGCACATTGTTTGCATTTCGGAGAATCTTTTCATTTTAAATCTTCACCTCCTGGTACCACTGTGAAGCAATGGCTTTGTGGGACTGTGGCTCCTGCTGCAGTACATAAGGACCAGGGCTGTGCACGGCCCTCCCCAAAGTTCTTTCTCAACAGGAAGAAAAATGCCTTCCAGGACTTGGGAAGCAAATTCACACTCATGTGTTGTCTCTTCCCCTCACAGCCACCACTGGTTTCCTTTTAATTCTGATCTAAAAATCCTTGACCCACATGTGAGTGAGGACAGCACTAACCCCAAATTTCCTTTTCTCTCGGGGTTGATGATTTCTCAGCAAATCCAGGTCTGTCATGCAGTGCCTGACCACGTGCACAGTACAAAAGGGGATGGCAGGCAAGAGGACAAAGCCAGCTTCCCCCTGTGCTGCTCCTCCAGCCTACCTTTTCAGCTTGCTTAAACCAAGACACTTGAAAGGCCTAATTCAAATTCAGTACAGCTACGAATTTGAGCTAGCAGATTTGTCCAGCTAGATTTTCCTCCAGACTCACACACACTTTCCCTAAAGTGGCCTTGGTTCTGCTTAATTCATTTCCCAGAAACAGAAAACAGCAAAATGTAAATTAAAAAGGAAATATATATGAGCCAGCTCCCCTACCAGCATAAATTGAAGCTGGTACCAGCGAATCACTCTGACTCTTAGAGTCTGAGGAACCAGCTCCTAATCAAGAGTTTATATAGATTAAATTCATTTACTAGGCCAGACTTTAAACAATCTCTTTTGGCCTCTCACTACCTAAATCCCAGGCAGACTCTCTGTGCAAGTCCTCCTCCCCTTTCCTGGGAGCAGTGCTGCCTCCATGATCTGCTCCAGCAAGAAAGAGATGCCCCTTGGAAGATGGGGCCACACAACAGAACAGAAAGCCACATTACATTTATGCAGCCTGGAAGAAATTCTGCTGATCAGTCAGAAATAACTGGTGCCCTTCTAATATGAGAAAAAGCCTCAGTAGAAGGGGGGAACCCTAAATGCTTCCATCCATGCACGGAGCTGAGGCTTTCCTCTTGGATGGTGCTCTCACTCCTTTGGCCACTTTCCATCCCCATTTACCATTCCCACAGCGCCTGTGGTGCTTTCAGCCTGTTCCTGCAGGGCTCCAGCAGAAAGTCACCCTGCCAGGGGACTCAAGGACACACTTTTGTGGCACACTGTTACTCACTGATGTATCACAGGCTGATGTTACCTGAGGATCACCCGCACAGTGCATCTCACTCCCCTGCTGGTGCTGAAATGCTGGGTCTGCCCCAGCACAGGGCTCCTGAGCCTCCCAGAGCTGCAGGGAGTCAGCCTGGCCACTGAGCCCAGCACACAGGCAGGCCTGGGCCAGGACAAGCTGGCACAGCTCAGCAGAAGGCATTGGGCCATTTGCTCAGTGTGTTTGCTATCACATGAAAGGTCAGCAACTCACTGCAGAAAAACAGAAAATGCTGGTAAACTGAGGTGAAAACAGCCTCAAGCTGTGATGGTTAGAGTGAAGATCACACTTACCTTGGAACAGGTTTGTTTTCAGTTGCTTCTTCCTTTCAATTCTCAAGTTCTTTTGGGTCCCACTCATTTCTCCAGTACATTGTTAGTTTCTTGCTCCCCTGTGAACAAGCATCTTGCACACAAGTTTCATATAGGTGCAAGTCCTGTCCATTGCTTCCCTGGACTGCTCAGTGTTGCAGCAGTGGCCATCAGGAGATGGATGAGGATGCCATGGTGCTGGCATTGATTCACCTCAGCCATTTCTGCAGGGAGCTGGGCAGGCTGCATCCTCCTCACCACATTAGCCCATTGTCAACTCTCCTACACTTTAACCACGGTCGTTTTATCCCCCTCCAGCCTGCAAAATAAAGGAGTAGGTGTTAGTTTAGCAGCTGTAAGGTGGCTCTGCATCCTCCAGAGCCAGCTGCCATGGGGTACCTTCCCAGGATGCTCACCAGACAACCAAAACATTGGTGGGGTAACCAGGGGTAACCAGCACCGGCTGAGGCAGGAGCTATGGACTGAAGAGCTCCAAAACTAAACACATGAGAAAGAATAAAGTCTGTGATTTCACTGTAGCTGAGTCTATCACACACACCCTCTGGGAACCTCATGTTCTCCAGGGGATTAGGGGACCACATGCCTGCACTGGGCTTTCCTTTATAGAAGACAGAAAACCTGCAGGGCAAGCAGGGAACAGAGTCAAAGCCTGGTCCATTGGGTAAGGGAAAGAGGTTCCAAATACTACCAATGGAAGGGCAATGCCAAGAAATTGAGGTTAGTTCAGAGCCAGTTACAAAAGCTCAGAACAAAGAGTGGCTACGTGAGCCTTTAAAAACTAGTAGCAGATCCAGAAATAAAAGTCAATCTTAAAGTGAGTTGTAAAGGAGATACATGAAATCCCTGACACAGTAACAGGTCAGAAAGGTTGTGTCACTGTAGAGCTCTCCAAATACAACACAACATACAAGCTTGCTAATGCTGAGACAGTAGGGATAATTTTCTTGTAGTACAGAGTCTGTGCCCAACTGCAGTGCAAACCAGACAGAGCAAGTGCATCAAGCCACATAATCAGCAGAGAAGGATCAAAGCAGCTTCCTCAAACATCTTTGATGAAGGCTTCTGACTCTTGAATTACCTACTATGCTTCAGTTTATTATTTTTGATGACAGTATTTTGTTTTCATCCACACTAATTATGCCCAAATCAATGGTAATGGTAGATTTGGCATCAATTTTCCCTGTAGATGCTCTCAACTTAAATCATCCCTTTGCACACAGATGATTCCCTTGGCTACCTCCTGCCAGAGCATCGACACCTGAGTATTTATTTCACTCATTATTTTTATGCCCATCACTGGAATTTGATAGAAACCACAGGAATATGAAGAGCTTCCCCCTCCTGTGTCCAGGCATCAGAAGCTGGGCTCCCTCAGCAGTGAGCCACTGTCTCATAGTCTGCTCAGAAACTGTCCTGAAACTGAGCTGTGCTCACAAAATCCACTCAGTCCCAGACCTTGCACCAGACAGGTGTCCCTGCAGGTCATTTGTGGAGCTTTATCAGTACAAGAGCAGGTTAGCTGATGCACCAGACCAGTGGCTCTTCATCTAAGTTACTGGAGAGTCAAGAGTTCAAGAAAGCTGAACACTGTTGGGGTTTTTTGGCATAACATAAAGACTTCTGCAGTTTTGCAGCTGCCTCTCTAGTTGTCCACTTCTCCAAGTCTTCCCTGGCCTGGAAGGAATTACTCGGTTCTGAAAGAGAAGCAAAGCCCACAGTGATGGGGATGACAGATGGATCCACCTGCTGGCATAAAATCACATTTTCTGTCTATCCCACTTCTAAATGAGAAAATAGGAAAAAAAATTGCCCACTGGAAGTGAAAGGCTTCTACATTATTATTATTTACATTATTATGTTGTCAACCTTTTTTCCTCAAAAAAAAAAATCACCTAGGTAAAAAGTAGTCACTTGACTTTCACAGATAAAAAACCATAACAAAATAGATGCAAACATTTTTTCTGACATTCTGACTCAGAATGGAAAAATCATCTCAAATAGCCCCTCTATGATTGAAAATTGTGTTTACTCTTGCGACAAGTAGTGACAGATTAATTTGCTTTTTGATACAGAAAAAGTGCTCTGTGGGGTGAACACAAACACTGCAGGCTCCAGAGGACTGCAGGAGAGCATTTCACCTCCAGGGCACTGCTTCAGGTTCTGTCTGGAGGTAGGGACAGAAGAATTTTTAATGCCTAATGTTCAATGGTCTTTGTGAAATGAGTTTTGTTGTTGTGCCTTCACTTGAAGTTAACACCACTGACTGTCTCAGTGGTGAGGCAAGTGCAGTGAGCAGCAAACCCTCCTGCTCCCTGAGTTTCCTTGCCATGGAGGAAAGTCTGCTCTTGAGCTGGCTGTAATGCAGTTCTTCAGGAACAAAGCAAAGGATTTCTTGAGACTGGGGCTGATTAGCTCATTGCTTGTCACCAGATTGAAAATTGTTACAAGTGAATGCTGAAGGCAGCATTGATAACTCAAAAGACCCAGTTAAAAGTCAGATCTGATGCAGAGATGAACAGGCTGCTCTCCTCTAGAAGTTTCTCCTTTTCTTCCTATTTGCAGATATGTGGCTTTCTCTAAAAGGAATGGATACAGTCCCAAAGCCTAGGAGACTGCAGTTTTGGAGCATTTCCAGAAACACCACATGAAACACATTGCACCTGCAAAGGTGCTGTGGGCAGATGGAAATGAGCAATAAGCCATTTGTCCTTTAGGCAATCCCACAGCACCAGTAACACTGCCCAGAGGCCTCATTCCCTGCCTGATCTGCATTTTGAGGTACTTTTTCTCCTGTGACATAACACACTTAATGTATCTTAAAAGCAAGAGGCTACTGGAGATTTCCCAAGCTGAAACACCGTTTGAGAGGCCAGAACTGGAGACACTTGGTTGCAGGGAGAGCACTGCTGCTCCCAGCATTGCTGCTCTGCCAGCCCCGCAGCAGTGACAGCCCTGCAGGCACTGGGGGCAGCTGCTGAGAGGGAAGGGGACACAGGGAGAGGGGATCAGGGACCCTGCCAGCCTCAGAGCCTCCTAAAAGCACGCTGCAGACACCCTGTGAGCCTGTGATCCAAGGCTGTTCTGGTCACCTCCCACAGAGAGCATCCTTCCAGGATAGGTCTAGCCACACCTCTTCCCCCAGTCTGTGCACATGAGATGGGAGAGGGGAAGGAAAAGGAAGCTTTGCACTTTGCCTGCAATGAGTAGAGGAAGCAAGAAATCAACTAATGTGTTTTCCAGATCTTACTATGATGCTCTATAAAAGAAAAACAGGTTCTTGCACCAGCTAGCCACCCACAACAATAGATAGCACCTGATTTGGGGGCATTAACCTGTGCACACAAAATGTGTCAGTTCTTATTATTCACTGTAAACATGTCATCTGCATGGAAATATGCTCCACAAGGCTACTGAGGCTGGTCCTGAAATTGTAAACAGTCCATTAAATAGGAGCAGTAAATACTCCAAAGTGCTGTAGATCTTGGTCGGTTAAAAAAAGCACTAGACACACTTTAAACCTCAAAAATATACTTGGCTCCATCTAAATCCCCTTCTTGCAATCCAACCCAATGCTGCAGTGCAGGAAATTGAGGGGAAGAAAGCAAGCAGGTAAAACCCATCCAAGGACAGGAAATACAGGAGCACTTTCACAGCTGCTGGTGCTGGAGCAAACACCAACAGCAGCGCAACAAACACTCCTCTGAAAGAGAGGGGTGAAGCACAGGCAGGGGGTGCCTGTGAGCTCCCATCCTTGCTCAGACCAAAGGTGCACCTGAGCATCTCAGGCAACAGGAGCCACAACAGGCTGCACTGGTGGCAGTGGTGACTTTGCACTGGAGCACAGAACTGTGGAGGAGGCAGAAACAAGATGTGGCACCCAGCTGACAGGAATATTTTTGCTAAGACAAAAACTGATGGAGCTGGTCCTGTGTAACCTGGTCCCTGGCACAGGGTGGGGACCTGGGTCTTACCACCACAGAGGAAATACCTGAACTGATTTTTGCAGAGCTGGAACTCAGCTGATCCTCACAGCAATTTACACTGCTCTCAAAGATAGAAACCACACTCTTCTTTCTTTACCAAAGACCACAAAACTTCATTTACTCCCCTGATTGCATTAACCAATATGAAACAAAGTAATTTTTAATAAAGTGTGCCATGACAGAGAAAAATTGATACAATCACAGAGCTGCTATAATAGGATTTAATTCTGCTTCAGATGTGCTAGTTTTAATAAAAAAGGATTGAGCAAATCTAAAATAAATTACACTGAAAGGTCAGGCTTATTGCTTGTACAGTTATGTTAACTCTTCCACAGACATTTTTACAGACCGTATTTATGAG
Source organism: Euphonia xanthogaster (assembly GCA_034509185.1). NCBI lineage: Eukaryota > Metazoa > Chordata > Aves > Passeriformes > Fringillidae > Euphonia > Euphonia xanthogaster. The sequence goes on from JAYDZK010000233.1 coordinate 11,022,031, forward strand.
ACCTTTTGATTTTCAGAAGAGGTATAAAATACGTCTGCAATTTTCTCATTATTTGCAGCAATGTTTCTTCTACAAGTGTCATTTCTTGGTACTTCAATATAGATTTATTTAATGGACATCTATAAAAAATTATGAGTTATTTATCAGGTGGTTTTGTTGAATTAGTGAAACTGTAATTCCCAACGGAAACTTAAAACCCAACTAGAAAAAAATGTGTTAAGGGAATGATGATTTCCATTTGTGTGCCAGTGACACTCGTGATTTCTTATTCATTAATCATTCCACTAGCATGTCATTTATTCAATAGAAAGCAAATAAATTACTTATTTTTATATATAGCTAAGGCTCTGATGCAGTGAACTACTCAGAACAGCCATGTATTGGAAAGAACTGTAGACACTGAATCTTATCACAAGGCTCTTATTAATATTACAGCAGCACCTTGAGACCCCACCCAACATCACAGCCCACATCACTTAGTGCTGCCATCACCCAGAGATAAATCTCCATCCTACCCCTAAAGGAAACACATAAACGGACCTTAGCAGAGGAAACAACAGAGTCTGCAGAGCAAGGAGCTTGCTGCAGTCCCAGAGGAGACAGAACAGCATGGCAGTGTCCCAACCCAGAGCCCCAGGCTCTGCTCTCCTGCGTGGCCTAACACAAATCCTGCAGGCACAGCCAGGGACCCCAACAGGCTGCAGTGACACCCTGTCATTCTTACCCAGGTCCTGCCATTGCCATAGCTGCACCAGTCCATCCTGTGAGCACAGAGGTTCTCTGCTGCTTCTCCGTGGTTTTACCCAGCTCAGGCGACCATGAGACCTCACCCTTGGAAAAAGAACTGTCAGTCCTACATCAATGTTGATATAACATCCAGACACCAGAAGCAAAATTCTCTAAAGCCACACCAGAGAGATCCTGCTGAATTGGACCAAAGAGACTGCTGGAAAGAACAGGAAATCCAAGCCAGTCTTGGGATCTGTCTGTATGCACAGCTCCAGGGAACCTGGGCACCAGTCCACCAGCAGTGAGCACAGACAAAGTGGGCTGGACTGTGTCTCCACACTTAAAAGTAAAATCCTGGGTTCATTGTGAAGTTCTGCTCAACACCCACACCAGTAAAGAGTCTGCCCAGCATCAGGGAACTGCACACAACACCTCTGACAGCAGCAGGAAAATAAAGACCTGACACAGCAGCCAAGGACTTTCCCAGGGGCTCTTGGGTTTAAGAGTCACTTCAATTCCAAACCAGTGATTTTTATGTCATTCTATGAGATGAATGGCTACTAGGTGACTAGGGAACTGGAAGAGAGTGTTGCCTTCATTTTTCTATTTGGAAAATACAGCAAACCTTAGAGATAACTCCTCAAATTTGCCTCAACACCTTAAACATCTACCAAGCTCTAGCACATCAGTTCATACACACTTTTCCTTCTGATACCACTGGCTCTGAGGTGATACCTGTATCTATTTCCACCTATATAAGACAGAGATACAAACTGTAGTGTTTGCACAGGCCCTGCTACATACATCCTGCAGTTACTGCTGCTGTGATTGATACAAATCCTCTCATGTCCCACAGGAATGTGGTCTCCATCTGACAAAACCATCTATTTTGTCTTTTATTTTAATTGGTTTCCTGCCAGCTGGGGTCTGTATCCATCTGATCAAGTGAACTATGTCCTCAATCAACCCTTCTTGATTTTTTTCCTCTCTATTTTTAAAAGCAACAGCCCAAGACCATGAAAGCAGTAAAAAACATTGCATTTTCTCAGCTTTATCTAATTCCTGCTAAGAAAAACATTTCTATAGCAACCCTTAAACAAAGCCCTCAAAGCCCTTTAAATTAAAAATTAATTTATTAATGCAGAGAAACTGGCAATGCTGCTGATCTCAGGTTGTAGGCACCTTTGTCTAACCAAGAGCAACTCAGAAAACTGAGGTGCATAACCCAGGACCAGAGTCTGAGCAAGGCTGTGTTGAGCACACTCATCTGCTGAATTTGACCAAAGAAACTCACACTCATCCTGCTGCACTAATTACTGAGGAGCCCCTCAGCTCTCCCACACACAGGCAGGCTGGGAGTGACACACATTGCTTCATCTGGCCCACAGCAGAACAGCCAGCTCTGAGCAAGGAATGGCACAGCCACCCCAAACTCTGGGAACAAGTCAGGAATGGCACAGCCACCCCAAACTCTGGGAACAAGTCAGAGGGCAATCAATGGTTTCTTTCAGATCCAGAAGATAGTGCTGATTTGCACGGGGTGTATCAATAGGCTGTTATTAGCTCCATATTACTTTCAGTTTCCTCCAGTGAGGAAGGCTTCTTTCTGCCCAGCTCAGTTCTGCACTGACCACTGCAAGGAGCCTTCTGTGCAGAGATGTCCATTTCTGCCTCTGTACAACATTCATGAGTGGGCACTGGGACCTGGCATCAAACAATCCTTGCACCCCAGGCTTCTAAACAAACTTTTAAACCAGGATGCCTGACAGCCAGCATTTTAAGAAAACCCTGCAGTACCCAATAAATAAATAGACTTCCATTACTCTTGTGTTTCTGATTCTGCCTCAGGTTCACTACAAAGTAACTTGCAGCTCAATAAATTTTGACATGTTTTCATGTTATAAAAACAAAGACAAAAACTTATTTTTTCACTTTTTACCTCATACATCCCAAATCAATAATTGCATCTATTGACTGATGACAAATTCAAAACTTTAATTTACATTGAGCACCATAACCTAATAGATGGCAACAACTGAATTTGTTGAAATCGATTTTCATTTCCAACAGAAAATCTTCAGGCCCATAGCATAATAAGATGCAGTACACGGAGCAGTTAATTACAAGTGAGTATCACAAAAGGCTAAAATTAAATTTCTTTTTGAATATTGAAAGAAAACGCTGAGTCTCCAAGGCTGACACTTAAGAGAAAGAAATTTCTTGTACCTCTTCCACATGTTCAGTCACGTAACATTAATCAACCCTTTGTAACATAAATAAGTTATTTCAGAGATATGTATGTATAGAAGCCATAAATTAATGCTGACACACTTTGAAAGGGTAGGTGGTTTTGGTTTGGTTTTTTTCAATTACAGTGACATAATTTTAGGTCCCTGAAGAAAAGTCCTGCTTTTTGTGGTGCAGACACGCCTGCCTTCAAGCAGCCATGGAATGGGCTCTAATACAAAGCCAACACAGACCTTGCAGCCTGGCTCTGAGCATCACACTGAGTGCCACATTAACTATAGCTCAGCTTCAACTTTGAGAGAGGCCTTTTAAGTTGAACATGATGCAACTACTGGATGGGAAGACCTCCTCAAATCACCTCTTACATGGCAACTAACCAGCCAGGCAGGCAGTTTGTGTGTGTGTTTGGAAAGGAATGGCAGCTCTGAGACAGCTGCACTACAGCCCTGTCAACACAGAAATGCACGGAGCGCCTCAGTACTGCCACACCACTGGCCTTGCTCAGCGCATGGAGCTTCTCCAGCTCCACATTCCCTCCTTTCAGATCCAACACCACCACCTGGGGTCTGAACGGGTAACAACAGGGGAGCACTGCAGGCAGGAAAGGCACAGAGGAGCAAAGCCCAGCCAGCAGCGCCCTCACCAGTTGTGAGGCACAGGGACAGCTCCAGCGCCTTCTGACCTCCACTCACTCAGCAGCAAGTTACACTGGCTGTACCTTCAATTTCCATTTACTAGCGATAAAAAGAGATAGATTTAGCCATCAATCTCCAGTTAATCACAAACAGATTTTCCCAGCCCAGCTCTCACCCCTGCCCAGCACATGCAATTTTTTCCAGGATTCAGCCTTTTTGCTCCCCATTTCAAATGTTGGATGGGAGCCTGCTGTGAGAGAAGGGCTTGCACAAGGATGGGGCACTGTGCCAAAGCACCCCATCTGTTAGTTTGGACAGCTTTCCAAGGACCCATGATGTTAACTGGCCCAGCAGGATTTGAAATAAGGTGTAGAAGCAAAGGCTGAGTCCCAACTAAGAGCACATCACATACCTGTGCCTCTTGCTGCTCCTGACTTCACACCCCCCTTCCATCCCAGCACCAGTCAGGACTTAAAGCAGGTTATAACAACAACTGGCAACCTCTTGTCTTGCTGTCTCCACATAGCAAAGCTATCTGGAAGAACTATAGCTCTTGGAATGAAGCCAAAAATAGTTTTGGCTGCTACTGAGGACCAGGTAAGGTGGAACCTCATGTCTTTTCCCAGCTCCTCCATCCTGGTCTAGCTGCCTCACCTGAAAAAGAGTGAGGTCTATCAAAAGTTCACTGTGGAGCAGACACAATTGCTACCATACAACACCAGAGAACCAGGTCCTCCAGTCTGTCCTTTTTTTTTCTTAGGTTATCCTGAGGAAAAAAAACTGAGCAGTCATTTAGGGCATGCACCTCTCCAAGCACAGCATCTAGCAAGGCTACAACTTGCTTGTGATCAACAACTGCAACAAAATTCATGGTTCCTACCATTGTGTCAGCTGGACTTAAGCTACAAAGTATTTCATTTTTGGAACACACAGAGGTATGAAATAAAAGGGAACCAGCAATACACTTAAATATAGGATCAACATACATTGTGGAACACTGTACTAAGAGACAACACAGGCAAGGCTGTCAGAAAAACACAGACACTGCTAGTATAGTTTTAGATTACAAGAAAATATAATTTGAAAGCAGATGTGGAACAGCCACACACCTCCTTACATTCAGCCACCATGGCCTGAAGGTTATGGGAGGTACAAGAGCAACAAAACCAAATGACACTATCTTGAAAGTATCCAAGTAACAGACCCTTGTGTACCAGAATGACCAGAAGACATCAGGTTCATATTAACTTTTATTTTCATGTATGTACAACTTAAGAAACAAATCCCAGATTGAAAAAGTTCAGAAGTCATCTTGAACAACACAACACCAACATACCTTTGAGGCAACAAATATCACTCCTATTAAGGCTCTCATGAAAGGATGGATACCATGCAAATGCAATTAAAGAGTACATTACATTTCAAAATATGCAAACTAAGTTCAACTTGAAGTCTTTCAGAAAAAGAACATATCAAACATTAGAACTATGAGCCAGGAACATATTTACATACATGCTTGGAGTATGTGTGAACCAGATAAAAAGTAAAATGTAACAACTGTCAACCTCTCTTTAGTCAGATCAGAACTACAGTTGGTGATCAATCCCTTCCAGCATCACAAGTGCCAATGTGTGCCCCAACCTCACCACTTTGCATTCACATAAACTGGTACTGACTGCAAAACTCCACCTTTTTTCAACCTGTCCTTTGGCATTTCTTTCTCATCACTGAAAGTATTTAATCCCCCTACTGAAGGTGGGCAGGAGGCATGCACAGAGAGTGCCTGTAACACAGCAGCACACCGCAGCAACTGCAGGCACTGCACAACAAAGTTACTTCCATTGATGACAAACTAATTTTTGCTTTTATACAACCTTCATACAGCTACAAAGATACAAATATATACGAAGAATATATAAAATCAAAAATCAGTTTGGCAACACCACCAGGCACTTAGAAAGATTCTGATTAATTTCTGTATACTCCTTGCTCATAATCTCAAAGAGTGAAAGCTGCTTTTTTTTTTTTTAAACCCTAACAAGCATTAGCACTAAATCAAACAGCAATGATAACCTACAAGAAAAAAATTTCTCACTTAATATTTTAGTATAGTACCACCACTTGGGCAAAGCAGCATCTAAAGATGGTCTAATATCACCAGCAAGAAGACAGTTCATTTCTTCTCTGTGTAATTGTAACAAACTGAAATTAAATGCAATGAAGGTAGCTAGCAGCGTTAGTTTTTTGGTGTCATCACTAACATAAATCAACAATAAAAGGACTAATAATTTGGAAATTATCAATATGTGAAAAAGAAACCACCACAATTGCTGTGACCTCTCCCAGGATGTTACGTGCGCTGCCTGGTAAGTCAAAGGTGCTAGGTGACATTCTTCAAGCCTGATGTTTACACAAATTTTACTTGTCCACTGAAAAGGAACTAAATTAGCTTTCAAAATGTCTTATCTTGCAGCATTTTTGGCAACTTTAAAATTGCCTTAAGGCTCAAGCTTTTCAGAAGTTTTCTGTCACATTACATTCAGCACTTACTAATTTCTTACAAACAGTATTCCTCGTCTAAGAAAATACTAGATAAAAGGAGAAAGATTCTTTCGTTTCTGTCACCTAATTTTGAGTCACAGCAGCATATAATTTAAGATACTGCTAGGCACACACTGTGTGGGTATTGGCAACTGGAAGAATGAAAAAGGGAAAAGAAAGATCCATTTTCCTTTAATCCCGACCAGCAGCTGTTAGCAATTTTCTTTAGTTATCACTGTAGGACATGATGGATGGGAAAGCTCAATCTGCTAGGAAGTGGTGTATAGTGTCCAAATGCTCCCCAGGACTGCTGTTCAACAGCACATTCAGTTTAACTGGGGACTACAGACTGCAAGAGGTAACAGATAGCTCCTGGGAGAATCCATCATTCTTCAGAAAAGCTGTCTGATCAAGGGGTAATACCTGAAAGAACCATTGCATGATCTTTTGCTATATGGTTTGTGCATCAAGTCATTGAGAAGAAAGAACATTAACTCAAGTGGTAACTCAAACCAAAAAATCTGCATAAAACAACATGTTGAGATATTACCATTTTAAGACTTTCCATACACTTTGCAACACAGAGAAACTGGATACACAAAAACATGCAAGTCAAACAAAGCTAATCTACAATAAACAAAACCAGAATACACTTATTTCAAGACTTAAAACATTAAAATATTCATCCAATGCTAAATAGGAGCAATAGAATAAGCTCTAGACCTAGCCATGTAATTCCATAAACAATTCAATTGGCTCTTTCAGCCTTTATTCCCCATCTCTTTTAACTCATTTTTATCATCTCAGGGCACAAAGTTAGTGAATGGCACATGAGTCAAAATTCAAGTGCAAATGAGGCATCTTCCTCTCTGTTAATAGCAATGCTCCCAGGATTTGTGGTTATATATGCATGTAGCTGCACAGCCTTTTTCTGTAATTACATGGGACATCCTCCTCCCAAGGATAAAGCAGGGTGTTAACTTCTCCAATAGCACATTCCGAGGAGACACGCTTCTTCCTGAGCACACCTATCCCACCTGGGCTGCACGCTCATTTCAGAGCATGCTCTGACTCCTATGACCCATCTCCTGCCTGCAAGTTGTGCCCCATCATTATCAGATGTACCTCTCAACTCATCAGATGAAGTTCAACAGACAAATACCAAGTCTTACAAATATAAGCCCAGTGAAATAATTAATGTGGTCCCTGGACAAAAGCTACATTCCAAAATACAGGATCTAATGTTTTGAATTATCTTTTGAAATGCTCAACCAATCATCACACCCATTTTGCCCCAAACCTTTAACAGACACTACAAAAAAAGCTGCAAATACCTCATCAAACTTAGATACTAATACCAGAAAACTTGAAAGACATACCAATATATTTTAAATGATATAGAAGAATATGGGCAGAGCTCAAGAACTTTATTTTATAAAGTCCTATGTTTTACAAACACAGAAGAAGGTAGCCAATGCAAAGCACAAAATACAAAGAGTAAAGAGGTTTCTTTATCTAAAAACACCTCAAACCACTGAAGGAAGCAAACTGCACTAGAAGAAGTTTACAAGTAGTCTTCAAGGGAAGTACCATGTAAAGCACACAGCATTAATCTAGACCTGACATTATGAGGGCATGTCTCACTGTAGCAAGGTCTGTACTAAACACCAGATCAGAGACAGAACATTAAAGTGAAACATCAGATGTCACAGCCACTGTTCCACTGATCTGGGAAAGGCAGACTCCAAAGTGAGCTCGAACTGTGAACCTGCTTAATAAAGGCCATTCTTGCAAAGTCAAAAAAATCATACATCCAACACTTTCATCCCTTCATTAAAATAGAAATACTAAAAAGGAGCACTCTATAACATATCCCCATTGCTTCTGACTGACATGTTGAATAAAAGGTAAAAGAAGAACTTTAGCAGAGATAATTAGAGCAACGAAGATCTTTCAGCACAAGGCAGCAGAGCTGAAGAGCCTACCAACCAGAGAGTGAACTACTTTGTTTGCTACTTAAACAGCCAGAAGCTGTGAGCTGACTACTTCCTTTTTTGAGGCATAGAATAGTTTTCACCTAGAGGCCATTCTGAGAAACACCTCACCCTGTGTTTAAGCATATAGCCCAGCAGAAATCACTGATAAAGAAAAACAAAAAGTGTGTATTTGCTTGGTTTCCTTCTGAACATTTCAAAGAAAATGTCCATTTAATGCAGAGAGCAAACAAGGATGTCAGTCTAATTAGATTTTGTTCTGTCATGCTCCTGATCCTGTCTAAGTACTCCTCTGAAAAAAATCTGATTGATGATGAAGGCACAATTATACAAACCTTAACATTCTCTCTAAATGTAGCTAAGCAAAAAAGGGAGAGAAGATAGGGAAAACAAAGGTGAAGTATATTTCTCTTCAAATAATTAAGTCAGTTTATTTTCCAACAGCCATATAAATTTAAAATATGAAACAACAATAATACAGCTATAGAATCTAGGTTTTCTTTCAAAGCAGCAGCATATAAAACATATAAAAGCTAAAACCTCAGCACAAGCTTCAAAAAACCAAGGACTGAGTGAATTTTGCCAAAGACATGAAACTCACAAAATACAGTACACAAAAATACTGGAATGCCTAAGATATAAAGCTACACATTTTAGGTAAAGAAAGGCATTGTAAAGGATACAAAATTTGCAAAATTAAAGCATGGGACTTGGGGAAGAGTACCATGAACACAAAGAAGTTGGCAATTAATACACATAGATGGAGTGAAGAAAGTGGCAGTTTCATATTCAGCATTCAGTTTTCATGTTCACGACTTCACTTTCTTAGCATCTTTTTTTCCAGAGTTCTCAGAAGCCAAATCTGCTTTTCTTTTCTGCGACTGAAGAGAAATAATAAGCATAAATTTCACAAGATGGCATTACAAAAAAAAAAAAATTAAATACATAACTGATTATTCAGAAGGGAATGTACAACCCCAATGCATTCTAGAGTTCAGTTCACTTTTGTAGGATATAATGGAAAGGCAAACATTAATCCCTGATGTAGACACTTAATTCTCCTACCCTTTTTATATCCTTAAAATCATTACATGGTCTCAGTGGTGCAGACACCACACATACCATGAATTGGATGAAAAGATCAGGACCTTGACTTACACACAATTCTGTTCTAAAGATGACAAACCTCCAAAATAAAAGAAGCACTTTCATTTCTTTTTCCAGCAACTACTATGTAGGGGAGGAAAAAAAATCTCTGAGAAGAAATTGAAGCAACATGTGATGTATGTAAGTAGGCAGAAGGTAGGTAGTGTAACTTGCTAAAAAAAGTCTTCCTCTGCGACTTCAACAAAAGACTTCACAAAAAAAAAAAAAAAAAAGCCCTCAAATACTATGCACTGGGAATACCTACCTAGGCAAATCTAGGAGAGCTGTGAATAGACAAATATTTCAGTTTAATCTCTCACCTCATGGTTTCTACTAACACAATCAGTGCCTACAATTATCTTTTACATTTTTAAAGAAATATATAATTGAATTCTACCCCACTGGAAGTAAAGTAAGGGCTGCTAAACATACTGCTGTAACTTTTGCTCCTCTTTTCTTCTTTTCAGCTCTTTCTTTTTCCTCAATTTCCATATTTTCTTTTTCTATTAATGATATGAGAGTATTGCAGCGTCTCTGAAACTCCTAAGGAAAGAGAACACATCAAAGTTTAAAGTAAATTATACAACTTCTCTTGCTTACATAAGCATGTTCAAAATCCTTTAATTTCAAAGCACTTACATTTTCCTAAAATATTCAATAATACTGATCATTAGCTTAGTTACTATTATCTGTCTTTCCCTCAGTGTAACCTTTAGAAACAAGAAAGGATTTACTGTCCTCCTGACAAGGACTTTTCAGGATTCTGTCTTCCAAACTGACATTCCAAAGACTGATGTGATCTTTCATCTTGGTTAATGAAGCAAATTACAGCCTACCAGCATAGTATGCCAGATTTTAGGAAATAGGTCTCCAAGTATATCTTTAAAGCAGAGAGAAAAGGAAGCAAAGCTATCTAAAGCAACACTTTTCTGTGGCACACAGACTAGGGAGGGTGTGTTCTGAAGAGACACAGTAGAGCTGAAAATTGGCCAAAAATCTATTCAGTCTTAAATTGTAAACTCACTGTTGTATTTTTATTCAAACAGGACCATAAATGCTCCAAATGCTTTTAGCATCAAGACTTGCAAGCCATCAGGACTAAATGCCATAAGGTTGTTTACACATTAAGAAGTATTTCCAATACAACTCAAAATAACTGCATTGCAGTTACTAATGGCTGGCTTGCTTAATAGAATTCACTTGACTTGGACAGTTTCTTGTACCCCATTTAAAAGAAAAAGATCTCTTACAAAACACCTAACAGTGCCTATTTTTATTATAATTATTCAGTATATTCTATGTACTATTGAGAACATGTTTCCATGGGGTTTTCTTTCCAACTCAAAGCAGGAAGCTCTCTTCTGAGGGAAAAAAAAAATCCAGAAAACATGTCTCATCTCTGCTAAACTCAGTGAAGACATTTTTGAAACACAGGCTATCCTAGAATTACCTAGTAGCACGTATCTTAACCTACAATGGGTTCATGTGCAATGAAGTGAACAAGTGACCTTTTTGTCCAGAAATTAGTCTCTATTTTCTCAGCATCTCTAAGCTGGATATTGCTTCACCATCATGGATAAGAAAGCCTTGGTGCTTTCCTGTTCTGAACCTTCCCAAGCAAGCAGGCATGTGACTCATCTTTGAGACATTCAAACCCTCAAGCTTAACCAGTCTTTAAGTTTTACAGTTTCCACAGATTCCTCCACAAAGGATGCTCCACGGCCTTGGGCAAAAGTTATGTAGCTCAGAATGGACACAGAGAATCCTACCACCACTTGAATTCTTTTTATCAGACACACACACACACAAATCCTCAGGACATTCTTCTTTACAAGTCCCCTCCAGAAATGTTCTAGTGTCATGCTTGTAGCTTCACCAACAGAGTAATAAGTCACTGTTATCACATCCCTGTAGCAATAACCCCACACCCTCCAGTAAAGGTTACACCATGAATTAGGGTGCCATGCTTGTGCCCTGCTATGTGACAGTCCTTGTGGAGCTAAAATACTCTCACTTCAATCATTGAACTCCCTCAAATTCTATCCAAACAACAACATTTAGATAAAAAAGCAACAACTCCGAACAAACTTGAGTTCGAGCCATCCCAATACACACTGCAACCCCAAACAGAACAAAAGAGAACCTCTGTCCAAAAAAGCTACACTCTACAGATGAACAGAGATGAAAAAAGACCAAAATAGAATGATGATTGTCAACACGCCACAAGTGTCATTTAAATTTGTGTATATTGCACTCAGACTTAGGAGCTGAGGTAGAGTGATGACAAGCTGCTTCACCATCATAACCTGGATCTTCCTCTAGCATATGAGAAATGGGATTGTGTTAAACTCAAAACAAGCAACTAAGCTGAGAGGACTAAGAAATAACCTTGATCCACTTGCTTAAAGCACTCACAGATCTTCCTCTTTCCTGGGGACAAATGCTAGCATAAACACATTTAGAAAGTGTTCAGGTTCATGGTTAGACTTTCCAGATGGACTACTGCTCCAAAGCATCTGCTGTGGACAGAGGATGGACTCAAAAAAATTTTCTCTGGAGAATCACAGAATCAGTTGACAGTAAGATGTGACATGCACACAGGTTTCTTGTACATCTACCATGAAAAATAATCTGAGTGATAAATCCTGCACTAAGCTACTGAAATTTCAATATGGACTGCTGCATTCCATTTTAGTACTACAAAAATACACTGATTTAAAATGCCTTGCACTTTCAGAGATGACTTTTTACTCCGTGTGGCTTGATACTTTTCTCTTTTGCATGGAAAGAGAGAAGATACACTTTGTTCACCCTCTCATAGCTATAAAGACCTGGATTGCAATAAATAAGATGGAAGCACTGAACCATTGCCTTCTGCATGGCTGGAGGCAGAGATGCTGACTTGGGAGCAAAGGCTCCCTCAGCTCTGTCCACAGGCCTGGGCACTCCTGTATTTACTAAGAAGTCATTTCTCTTATGCTGGGGAGTGTTTGCAGAAAGCTAAAAGAGAATATGCATAATTTATGACTTCAGAGAACAGATACGTGCTTCACTACTGCCATGATATTTTGCATTCTTCCTGCATGGGCAGAAATTGTTTTAAAAACCAAACAAATCTGTGCTCAATATAAAAGCAAAAAAAAAAATTACAATCTTAGGCACTCATGGTATCTTTAGGAATTTACATTTTGGGTAAACCATTTGATTTGGAAATAATGAAATGAAGCAGGATTTGTTTTTCGAAGAGAAATCTGCAGGAGAACAAACAGAAATACTAAGATGGAAGATGAATTAGCTATTTATGTGGAATTCAAGAGACATCTAGTGGTTAGAACACAAAGCTTTCTCAAAGAGCCTGTTAAAGCCTTTTCTGAATTATGCTGCCCTTTTTATCTTGTTGCATATGAGTTTAAATGATCACATGGGAATTTCAGCATTTCAGGAAGCCTTCTCCACTTTCACTTATTTACTCCTCAATAAATATTTGTATTTATACTTCATTCATTGTCATTATCATGTGATTTTCCAGCACATTTCTTCACCAAAAAAAAAAAATCACCAAACTAGTGCAAAATGGACCCATAGAAATTAAGACCTCCACAAATCTCAGGGTATTAGAATATATCAGCTATATTAATAAACCATACAGAGCACGGTAATTCACAACATTTCAGAAAATCAAATGTCCATTGAAAGATTGTTTTAAGTTTGTATTTCCATAATACTCTTTTTCAACCATGCAGCAGCAGAAAAACCAAAATTATTAAGGGATAGAATTTTTAAAGAAAACCTAAGCCAAAAGATTCACTATAATCCCAGTGTCTCAGTTCCAGCATTAAGACACCACAGAACATATTTCTACACTTGAGCAAATGATTTCTATCCCCTTTAAAAAAACAGTATATTGAACATAAGGATCTGCAAGACTTAAATTGAATATTTAACTCTACCCCTGACAACTATATATCAACTAATATTAAACGCTGAGCTACATTTTTAATTTCTAGTACCCATTTCTGTGATTTATTTAAATGGATTCCTGCATAGACAACTTAAAGAAACTTCTTAATGTGCTAAATACTGCAGGCTTCTCTCTTTATAGACATAATTAAAAACCCCAGTATTTCTTCAAACAGACATTTTAGTAAGAAACACTTGAAATTCTTTTTAATTAAGGGCTAACTGCTACACTACCCACAAACACTTCAATTGCTAAAATATCAAGTAAAAAGTGTATTGCATAACTATAAGTAGTACTGGGAAAAGCAAATATACCCACCTGTTCAAATACATATTTGAAATATTTTATGTTTTATTTATTCTTAGTACAGTACCCAGAACTCTGAAAGAACATTCTTTCAGACAAACAAATCCTGAGATCAGGAAATTAAGACAAACAAGTAGAACGAATTGAGCAAAGATTTTGGGGCAGATCCAACAGCTTTTTATCACTGAAAGAGTCCGATATTCTGATGTTGGTACCTACATACCTTAATATTTGCAACCACCAAAGCTTCTGTTAGTGTTATCAATTCCTGCTTAATAACTAAATTAAAAATGAATGGCTCTGCTCTAAAATTCTGAGTACTAGTCTACTTGCTATTACCCTTGTATTATATTCTCTAAATACAAACAAAATTTTCAGTAAAGTATACCTAAAGAAATTTAAGCACTTCCATGGGATAATCCACATTCACAAACTACAAAGTGCATTTTAAACCTATTGCTTCAATGATTAATTTCTATGTGAATCACTAACTTTCCTCATGCTGTTAGAAATTAAATGTTGTATTAGAAAAGCTGCTCCCTTCTCCAAGTATATTATTCAGATGTCTTCAGTCTTTAACATTATTCAACAACTCTAAAAGAGTCATATTTTAAGAGACATTGTTTGGTAAAACACTCAGTTTGCAATAAAAGTAACAAGGATATTTGTAAGCCTGGTCTACCTCTGCCTTAATGCCTTTGGGTAACATGTGACTTCAGTCTGGCAGGTTTCCTGATCTGTGTTTCAGTTGTATTGCCTTTTTTCTGTACTAAGACAAAAGGTTACTATATAAAACCAGAAATTAGAACAAAACCCAAATTTATTCTTTCAGCACTTGTTTCCTAAACAAATTTTATGTGGTGGTGCTTAAAAAAAGAAGAAGATGCCTCATGTCATGCCTAGTCCGTGTAAGTGGTACCTACCATGGCAGTTCTGGATTTGATAAACCAGTCGAACCGGAACTGAGGAGCGTTGCGCACGCACTGCCGCAGCTCCTCGTACACATTCTCCTTGTCAAAGCCCATCTTGTGTAACATACAGATCAAAAACCTGTCTTCTTCCTCTGTGTAATTCTTCCCTTTGTTTGTTCCATACTGAATACGCAGCTGATGAAAAGGTGCTTTGTACCTTGCAATCTGAATGCAAAACAAAAATAAGGACTAATAAACATACAATGCTACATCAAGGAATCATTACATGATGCTCTAGATCGCTGAGAGATGGTATACTACCTATGCTGCATAAAAAGACAGAACTCTCATCCCCACCTATTCCTTTTCTGAAGGAATTTTTGGAAGAAGTCAGCTGCAGAAAACAAAAAACCTGGAATAATTACTTTGGCATCAAGGGCTTTCTTGATACTGATCCTCCGCTGAATTCTGGCCTCTCCTCGTTCAATTTGAGCCATAATCCTCTCAATGTCCTGTAGTTCATTACAACGTTCCCAGAAAACAGCTAAAAACACAAAACAAAATTGTTGAATATAATCCTCTGCTCTTATGACTTTACTGTTAAGATACTCTGGCAAAAAAAAAAAAGAATTTAGCTTGTGGTTCCATTAAATCTTAAACAGTGAGCTAATGCTCTCCAGCTTACTGTGCTAGCCAAAAAATAAGCTTGCATTGACTCTTTATTCAGAATCTTTAAAAGTTAACTCTAAGTAAAGGCTTAGTAAAAACTCTAACAAAATTTACATGCAACATAATTAATTGTAAAATAAATTCAACACTGAAGGGAACTCTTGTGGAGCTCTTCCTTTTCAACTACAGGAAACAACATTGCAAAGGTGATTTTATGAAGGTGTTTAGTAAAATAACATCCAAGGCTTTAAGAGGAAGAAATCTCAAAAGCACTGTGTAAATATAAAAGACAAAGACACAGTGTACTAGCAGGTAAAAGAGCAGAGATACAGCATAAAGAATCACGTTGGCACTATAAGGCAAATTCACAATTTCACAAATCCATGTTGTCAGTGAGAATTAACTGTGTCAAATTCTAAACCTTGACTAAGGAGGGCTAAAGGCAGCTGTAGGTGTTGGTTACATGCTACAAAATCAACCTTTTAAATAGAATTTAGTCTTCTGAAAAAAAAAATCTGCATACTTTAACAAAAAAAAATTCTTAAATGCATCCAAATTCTCCATTTTGTAATTTTAAAAAAACATGTAGCAAAAATCACAGTAATGCTCTGGTATTAGGAAATAACTACATTTCAAAATACCACAAACCTGAGTACTCAATGACCTCCTCAGGTGACTTTCCTTCCACCTCACGGGCAATATTGTCTATATCATCACGACCATATTTCTCATTAGCTTTAATAAACTGGTTAAAATCTCTTTTATTCCAGTTTGTAAAACCCTGTAAGCAACAAGAGATTAAGAAGGCATTATCAGGTCAAAGGAAAGCATTATCTAAAATTTTGATTTATTTATGTACCATTTGCTCCTCTGCAACATCACATAATTACAGTGGCTAATGGTCTTCCAGGATTTCCATCAACTTGTGTTATCCAGGCTTATTACTGAACCTTAAACTAAGCAGTTATTTTTGGGCATGACTCCACCTGCATTAGTAACAGCTTTTTATCCTTTCTTTTTAAAGTTTTTGTGATACTTCTCCAAAGAAACAAGCTCAGTGACAGCTGCACTCCTGCAGATACAAGCACCACACTTCAGAGCAGTACAAGATGCAGCAATGCCTGTGTCATCACAAGTTCTTAGAGCAGTGCAAGTATCTAAAGCAAGAGCTCCTACTTCAGACATTTACAAACCTGGAACCAGACAAACAGCTGGATGAAAGCTTAAGTACGTCAAGAAAAGATCTCTAGCCAAAAAAGATGCAATCAAATGGAAACTCTAAAGCACTGTCAAAGAGAGAATTTGTTATGTACCAAAGGAATCAATCCAAAACTGAACAAGCGAGATGCAATGCACAAAAATATTACCCAAGAAAGAGACATTACAATTTAAAGACAGGGAAAGCAGAAAATGACAAGAACAAACAAGACAATCACATGCCTGGGAAATAATCTGTAGTGCACTGAGTTTCTTTCATCACAGAAATGTATTTACAAGGAACTTTGTCAGTTCCCCAGCTGAATAAGCTCACCCCACAATTAGCATGTTCAGAGTGAGTCTAACACACACAATACAACTATTTCATTTTAATCATTAACAGCAGTACTGATATGCATATCAGCTTAAATATTTCCTCTGCTATACATAGGTGAAATTAATAGTGAAATTGTGACCTTGGAATTTTCTTCCAAGGTACATGATCCCCAAATCTTCTAGAGAAAATTTTCTGAATCAAAAAGTCCTGTTACTTTGAACATGCCTTTGTCCTTAACAATCAGCTTAACTCAGCAGGATAATCAGCCAAAAGGTCAAGAAACTAGTCAGTGACAGAAATTCAGTCCCAGTATAAAAAGAACATGCCAAACAACTCCACTGGGACAAAAATTAATGGATGTGACATGCCTTAGACACCTGCATAAACACCATGTATGTTTCCACAGGCTTGTCCTGATTCAAACCCTTTTTGATTTAAAATCAACACAGAAGCTTTATGCATGTACAAGGAACCCACTGATTGGATTTCTGCATGTATTGCTGGATAGTACATCTACCATACAAGCTGCTGCCTCAGAAATGTTCAAGGACTTTCAAGGAAACAGTACATGACTAAAATGTAAACTTGTTCAAGGACAGGAAAGATCCCTCAAAGCAAAACCAATCAAAATCATTATGTGTTCTATGCTTTCTTCCTTCAATAACATCAGCATAGCTTTCCTGTGTGTATTTACCATTACTTATATTCCATACTAGCAAAAACATATGATGAAATACTTCAGCTGATTTTATTTTACCTGTGTCAGAAGCTTTTCTTTCTCTTCACTTTCCTCAGCATTCAGAGGCATAGACTCATCTATCTTCTTTTGTTCCTCCTTTTGTACCTGAGCTGCATTTGGAAGGTCAGGATTCCTGGGGACCTAAAATCAGGGGCATCAAAAAGCAGTAGTGCAGCAATGTTATTTCAAAGACTGCATTTTAAAAGCACTAATCTGTACAAAATGTGTTCTACCTAGATTCAGATCTTACTGCTTAAACCACTCCTCTAAAAAATAGGACTGGCTTTAAGTTCCAAGTTGGTTATGCCCTGAACCCACCACTCCTGCACACAATGACCTCAGGATACTGTGAGAGGCTGAGCTGTCACAGCTCACTGATTTCAGTGGTACTTTTCACCAGCAAAGGATCTGGCTTTCCTACATTCATTGGTTTACAATGTTGTATAACTACAGTGAAACACTAAGTTCTGCCAGGTTTACTGTAAAGCCATGCACACTGCCCAAGTAAGGACCAGACACAACATGATGTCAACAAGAACAAGCAACATTTTATCTGTCCCTCTCTACACTGATCAATTTAGTATTTGTGACCTTGGAACTGTACTCCAATTCCACTGCACACAACAGCAAACAAGTCAGAAACCAGTATCCAGTAAAGGTTTAGTAGACCTTACTTATTCCTGCAGCAAAAGGCAGTGGAAGATAAGAACTGTTAAGCTGGTTTTAATATATAAGAAATCTTCTTGACTTTACTGGTTTAAATTAAGACTGACACATAAAGCTTGGTCTCAGCCTATTGGTTACCTTCTGGTATTGTTTATGGCTGTTTTCAGTATTTATTATAAACTCTCTTCAGATTGGAAGTTTTACTTCCATTTCAAAGCTAAACAAATTTAATTACGTTTATCACTTTCCCCACCAGTAAACAGTCATACTAACCTTTTAAGGTAACAACTATTCATGTTCAAACTTTCCAGGCTGACAGGTTTCCATAACAGGTCTGAAACACCTCTTGTTACATGCATATTGTCAACATCAGCAATTCTCTCATCCTTCTTTGTTGGAGCATTAATTGAATAAATTCTTTCCCTAAACTAACTGCATACTCATCTTAATTCTATCCTGACATCCCCATGAAATTCTTTTAACTGCAAACAAGATTCTAAAAAAACCTTTGCTTTTTCTTAAAAAAATCATTTTGCTAATATTAATTCTACTCTCACCAATTTTCTATCTGTTGCTTTGTATGACAATTTTATGTCCTCTAACACATTTTTAGGTGATTTTTTTTTTTCTTGCTGCAACTTGTCACAAAACCTGAAGCTTTTTAAAGCAAGTCACAGACATGTCTGGCTGGAAGTAGAGAAGCCATTTGGTTTACTCAATCAATACTGCTCCAAGTAAGGATAACAGAATCTGTTCACTGCTTGTCCAGTAATGTCAGCAGGGAAAAAGGAGAAATTCAGCTAAGGCACAGTAGGAAGAAAAAATAAAAGGAAAATTGAGAAATCTGTAATCAGGTTTCCTTTTTGTAGTAATAATACATCCAGACTTCTCGACACCTTTAAACCTTTTATATTCCACCAGAATCCCAGGAAAACTGATGTCGTTTTAATTACCTTCATATCAACACAAAGATATATAAAAGTTTTTACCAAAAAAAATCATACTCTGGAAGGTGACTTTATATTAGCCAAATTATCCTCACCTTAGACCACATGTCACAACTTTGGTTTTGAGTATATGAAGCATCAGAACTGTCTTTCTTTTTTCTACTCTATTTTATTGTTAGGAATCCACCACAAAACACAAAGCTACACAGATACAGAATTTTTAGTGAAGGAAAGAACGACAGATTATTTTTTCTGGTATTCAGTGGAACAGAAACAGAATAATAGAGGCTTTAAGCAATTTCTCTCACAATAACTTGACAAGTCAAGGCTGCAACAAATTTACAAAAAGAAATACAAATACATTTCACTGATTTGAAAAGAAAAAAATTTGTTACCTTATATCCTATAGTTTTACGGTAATACAGAATTTCTTTTTCCAGAAGTTCAAATAACCGCGGTGGGAAAAACTGAAAATCCTGAATATTTGGTTGTTTTGGAGGTCGTGGAGCCTTCAAAAATACACAGATAAATCAACATTATAGAAGCTTAATTTTTCTGCAAGTAAACTACCATAATTCAGCAGCAATGGCAACCTATGACCTTGTAAATACACCGGGGTAGAGCCAGGGATGCAGGAAGGGAGAGGAGGAGCAAAAGAAGAACATGAAACCCTCCCACACTTGCCACCTCCTTACCTTTGGGACTTTTGGTTCACTGACACGTAGGGCCTCTCTGAAATAAGCATCCACAGCATAATTGGCTTTGCGTTCTCTTTTTGGAGGCTCAATCCATTCCATCATGCTCAGCTACACACAGAACAGAACAAAAAGCTACTTAAGTAACTGTTTGCTTCCCTAAAGTCACAAGAATAATGACTAATATGGCACTGCAAAACAGAAATGTATTTCTGCACAGCAAATCTAATGATTGTGCTCAGTAATTTAGATACTACAATAGAGCTCAAAAATCAGCTAGAAATTACCGTTGATTATAACAAATATTTAAGCACTTAAAAGATAATACACAAGTGAGGCAGTGCAGTGGCAAGAAGAGATTCTTTTAAAGTATTCAAAGTATTTCAGACACCTGAGTAGGGTTATGATTCCATCTACCAAAACACAATGGAAGGGCTGAGGGCTTGGGCTCTGAATTCTCTAATTTCTTGTGATATGAATAAATTGCTTCTCCTCTAAATATCACAATGAATAACCTCTATAAAGGCTACAACACAGACAAAAAAAATCCACTAACAATCAATTAATCTGAACTAAATCCTGTTATCGGATTTTGCCATGAAAAAAAGTGGGGCTGAAAGTAGTTTAACAAAAATTTGGAATATTAATGCTTGGGCAGAGCCAAGTGAATTTTTCAATAGTTCCTTACTTCTCTAGAATCTAGAAATCTTCACAGTCATAACAATTATAGTATGGCTTTTATGTTTGCACCTTTAAACTGAAGTCTTAAATGCTAGATAAAATTACCTTCTGTTTTTCCCTGTAATCTTCACCTTCAAAGTTGTATAAGCTCATCTCTGTGTCCATAGTGAAATTTCGTAGGGAGCTCTCTCCCATTTTCTGCAATCGTTCATTCATTTCAGCTGTCTAAAATGAGAGGAAGATATTTTTAGGCTCACTCAAGCCATTTAATCTTTTCTGAAAAAAAAAAAACAGCTTTCATCATTACTACAACATTCTCAATATCTTTTTCTGATTTTAACTTTTACTTACACTTTCTTCTAAAGAGAGATACCCATTGTCCTTTTCAATTTAGAGCAATTTGACTTCAAGACTCTCCATTAAACTAAATTTATTATGCTGGGATGTAGTCCTACCACTGTAGAATTTAACTTTAAAATTCAAATTAAATTTATGCCCATCTCCTTGGAGCTGAAATGGCAGTTCATTTTTTCATAGAGCTATCTATTACCTAATGAACTTCCATAAAGACTTTGTGTCTGTCAGAATTATTAGCATTAAATTTACATTTTTCTACAAGACCACAAAATAAGCAGTGCTTAAGACAGGATGCACACAGCATGAACCTTGAAAATAATTACAATCACTAATTCTACTTCTTCAAAACTTTCATAATGTTTAAAATCTGCACAAATAGTAAAGTAATAATAGATTTACGTAATCAGATCTCATTCCTTTTTGTGCATAGATATTTTGGATTCCATATTAAAAGGTTCTCTAACCTTCTTTTCACCTCTTTCTAAAATAGTGGTTATATCTTCTTCTGTCAGCTCACTATCTTTGGAAGCAAACACATGCGTGGCTCCGTGCCGGATCATCTGCAGCATTTCATCTTTTGCCAGTTTGTTGGACTGCTGGTCTATGAGCCTTCCTAAAATCAGAAGGAATATGCTGAAAGTTACAATGTGGGAGTTCTAGTAGGACTGTGCAAGCAGTGGATTTTTTTGACAGAACAAGAAAGGAAAAACAGAACAACCATATAGAAAAAAATACATTTTGCTTAAGATGAGAATAAACAGAAGTCAGGAACTTTGGGGAAAATTTAAAAAACAACTTTGTCTCAAGCCATAACACAAAACATTTCACATTCAGATAATCTGAATTTTACATGAAAGATCTTATTCTTACAAAGTTAGCTGAACTTTTAAGGTCACAATCTTATCTCAAGATGAAAAATTAAGAAGTATTCTATAACCACTAAGAAGTGCTTGACATTTTCAACATCACATCACTGATTTCAATCCAATCTTCTAATTATTCTTCCCAAAATTTAATTGCTGTCCCAAAATTTCTCTTATCCTATCTCTTCTCATGCTACCAAAATCTAGACCATCATTCTTTCAGTAGCCCACCCTTTAGTAAATACAAACAACTCTAAAAACTTAGCTTGAGTACCTTAGTTTTGACAAACTATTCCTCTAAGTGCTTCCAAAAAAAACACACAAAGGTATTTTATTTTTCAGTTAACTCTTCTGTGGTAAGAAGCATATGTATACCATTATTTCAACTGCCATGGAACGTACCTGATTTTCCTTTTTTCCTTTTAACATATCCCAAAACTAAGTAACATCTATTCAGCTGTAGTTTACTTTCCTCATTTAGACTCACTATAAGTCTTTATCTACATTAATCAGAAAACAGAATTCAAAAATAATTCAGCTGAACAAGTGAATACCTTGCACATTAGGTTGATTTAGTACACTGCTATTATACACAAGGCCTGCTTTCTCTAACACTGTACATTTGTACAGTTATTTAACCATACTTTAAGGGACTGAACAATTCTGTTGCAGACAAACATATATAGCAGTTGATACCTTGTTGTATAACTATAGAGTCCAGTCTCAGTTTTATTTCAGCTCTTTCTACAATCCTCTCTTCAACAGTATTATCAGTGATAAGTCGAAACACCCGTACTGGTTTCTTTTGACCAATACGATGCGCACGATCCTAACAAACATAAATCAATGAGTGTTCAGCAACAAGAACTCACAAGCAATAGACAGTTAGCTTGCAGAAACAGCAGCCTCAAACTAGCATTGTACTTCTTGGTCCCTTGCCTATTCAAAAGCACAGATGACTGTAAAACCAGTATTCTAATATTTACTTATACCTGGCTATTACATTTTTGAGCCATTCCACAGCAATAAATGCATCTCCCTCAGTGTAAATGAAGATAACTGAATGTCTGTCCAGACTGCAGCTGGGAAGTGGACATACAACAGTACATACATGCATACACTTGTGTTGCTTTCAAATGAATTCTCTCACTTGACACAGGTATTGATATTCTGCATCCCTGGCTTGAGCACATTAATTCCATGTGCAGAGTTCCTGTAGCCACAGCTCCAACACTGTGCTTGTCCCAAGCCAGCAAACGAGGTTTGTGACTGACACACTATACTCATTTGTAACAAAACTTGTGTTTATCCTCTCTGGAAAACATGTCCTTTTAAATGAAAAAAAGGTTCAACAGCTGTCCTTCAAGCTGTGGGTACCAGGATTTTTTCTTTAAACATGAGTTGTAAAATCTTTTTCTCTCCTGCATAATATTAATTTCTTCATGAAAACCCCACTGAAGTTCACAAAACACACTTACAGTCTCCAGGAAGTTGGTCAACTACTGGCAGTCAACATGCGTATATAAAGGATGAGCTATTGATATTAAATATTTGATGTGCTGAAGTGCATTAAAAGAAAATTAAAAATTACAAACCACTGAACAAATACCCACCCTTCTAATCATGCAAGAAGGATCACACGAGCTTTATTCCAAATGAAACAAAGTACAGACTCTATTTTTTTTACATTCAGAACTGAGAAAGAGAAGATTTGAGTAGGTTTAACCCAAAGGTAGCTTCCTCCACCCCCAGCATGACCAGCAAATGCCTTCATGCTTATGCAGAAACAAAAAAGCAAAACCTTAGACTTGCAAAATGAGAGAAATGTAAGGCTGCATGCTTTTAGTTATCTGCTTTTATTTTGAAAACAGTCCTTTATTATTCATTCTGTTCTCCTCTGAAAAGACAGAATTGAGAATAATTCTATACTTCTATTAACAATATTCATACTGTATTTTGATAGATGTAATCTCTCATTATGAAAATAATTAAGACAAATATTTACAGGCAAAAATCTACAATTTCCTCCACAAATTCTGTTCATGCCCTTTTATTCAATTCCTTTGTTTCTTGGTATGGTTTTGTGTAAACAAAAAGTAAAGAAAAACAAAAGTGCAAGTTCTGAAAACAGTTACACAAAATAGAACATTGACAGCTTAAACAAACAAATGTGTATTAGAGAGTTAACTCACCATGGCTTGCAGATCTACTTGAGGGTTCCAATCTGAATCATAGAGAATAACCACATCAGCAGTTGCCAAATTAATTCCAAGACCTCCAGCTCTGGTACTCAGCATGAAAATGAATTTACTGCTGTTAGGAGCATTAAATGTGTCAATTGCTTCCTGAAAGAAAAAAAAAAGTGTCACTGAAGTATCAGATCTTTCAAACAAGTTTCCAGTATGTTGGTGGCTTGCCAATTAAATTTCTTTTAAATTTACAAAATTTTCATATAAAAAAGAATTTTATCAAAGTAAGAAACTGAGCAGGTGGGAAAATCTGTACTGACTCCACAATATACTGTATTTTTCATTTAACTGAGGATCAAGCGAAACATACTGTGGACTTAGGTTAGAAGAAACATTCCCTTAGAAGCCTTTTAAAAACTGTAGCATTTCTGCTTTACTTTAAACAATGATGTGGCTACATACATACATGTAAATAATAACTTATTAACATAACCAAAGGCTTTTCTTGTTTGCATACAAATTGCCCACCTCTCTTTCCTCATGTGGTGTCTGCCCATCAAGTCTGCAGTACTCATAACCACGCCACATGCAATAGTCTTCCAAAATATCCAGCAAACGAGTCATCTGACTGAACAGCAGAACTCTGGAACCTGACAGAACACAGAAGGTTTTGACATTCATTTTATGTTTTCACATTGATCTTATCACAAAGCTACTACAGAGCATGACTGAGAATTTATGTGAAATATTCTCTACTATAACTAAATTGAATAACTTTTCCTTCTCAAGTTATTTTTCTGGTAGTGATTTGACCACTCAAGAATATTACTTGATAAATTATAGAGGAGAAATATATAACCAAAGAAGCAGAACTCCATTGTAAGGAAATCTGGTGCACATAGATGAAATAATCCTATCATCAGAAATTTTCTTACAGAAAGGAGAAGGGAGGCTCTACTCTTCCTTTCCTTCTGCTTCTCCATATTTTTAGCCTTAGTCATCATTCCCACAAGATTTTTTTCCTTCATGTGTTAAGATCTACAGAAAATTAATTTTCAACAAAAGCCTCAGAGAAAGTGCTGAATACATTCACTGCAGGAGAGGCTAAACCTGGGCTGGTTTTGAAAGATACTTTAACTTAGAAGGAGCATTCAGATCACAGCTGTCCATCAACAGTACTCACCCTGCTCTCTGAGTTTTGCCAGCAGCTTATCCAGAACTAACATTTTACCACTGTTGGTGATGAGGTGAGTGTCAGTGGTATAAGGCGGGCCAGGCTCAGCACCATCAAACAGGTAAGGATGGTTACAGCACTTCCGCAGCTGCATCAGAATATTCAGCAGGCGCATCTTATCCATTTTGCCAGCTGAGTTCAGGATATCAATGTCTTTCATCAGGATCCTGGTATACCTGAGGTTTTAAGGGCACTTTTGAACAACTTTACGGTTTTTATTTGAATGAATGAATGAAACCCTGCAACATCACCATTCTTATTTCTGGATGTGGGAGTTGGCCTTGTTTATATAGCAATGAGCTACATTACTATGAAACATCTGACTGATAATAAGGATTTCTAAATTCATACCAAAATACAAAAGGGAATCTGTCTGCTAGTGACAATGATCCGCCACTCACTGGATTATTTTACACTTCCATTTTAGTAGTACAAAGTGGATTAAAAATATCACTTATTTGACAGAAACTGCTACACTGACCTGGCTCCTTATCTCATGTCTCTTCTGGGTATGTAGCTCCTCACGGTTCTCTTCTAATTTCAGGTTAAGACTTTTTGGTGCATACATACTTGGATCAAAGGAGGAAGCTTAGGAGGCATTTGTTCTTTCACATAAACTTAAGGAAGGAAAAAAGTTTCTGCTTTCTTCCTCCCAGCTCTTTTCATTACCCTTCCTGAGCTCTTTGAAACTTGTGCAATTTTTACAAAAGCCCTAAGACAGCTATACATAAGTTTCTCTGACTGTCTCAACATGCAAATGTAAGGGAAAAAAGTATCAGTGTGAAGAGCTATAGTGCTTATCAGAAAAGAATTTAATTTGATGTAAATAACTCACCATTCTCTCTGCATTTTGCTGAGCCCAAGATAAATTTTTACCTCCTTCTTTGGAGGCAAACTCTTTTCTACTTCACCTTTTATGCGACGTAAGAGAAATGGCTTCAAAACCTACACAAATTAAGATGTTTTACGTAGATAAATGTATAAAATTGACTGCCACAAATACAAAACTAACAGATTCAATTATCTGATACTTATCCAGAACTAATCAGTATCTATTGCTGTCATGGTGACTCCATGAGAAAATTCTGTAAAATGAAGTTGTCCAGCAATGACTAAACTCACACATAAATATGTGTAATAAGGATTGCCAGAATCATCCCAGTTATCTTAAGAAGGGGCAGAACTCTAAAATTTATAAAATTTAATCCTTTTTAACATAAGCCCTGTTTCATTTCCACTAGAAGGGAAAAAACACACCAACATTTCAAGTATAAGAAATGCATGTTGTAGGTTCTCTGACGTCTTTTGCTACTGCAAAAAATGTCTTATCTCATGCACAGTAAAACAAAGGTAAAGGCAAGCCTTTATTCAGTTTAGCATGATGTGTAACAGTGTACTATTCACAATAATAAATGGTTTAAAAAGGTCTCAAAATTCTTCATTTTCACATCGTATGTTCAGATTTTGTCTGCTTCAAACAGTAACACACAAAAAGTAGTACCTATGACAGGAAGCTTAATTAATGAAAATTCTGATAGGCATTCCTGTAACTAAAGACGTTCATGTTCATTTTTTCAACTTTGCGATGAAAGGGAAACTAATCTGGTTTTCTTCTTTACAGTGTGCATGCTAATGATGACATGTGATTACAGCTTTAATTACTTACAGCATGAAGTCTTTCTACAAGTTTCTGATCACCGAGACAATTTTTAGTGTCAAACCACGAGTCAAAATCCTGTGATGAGAAACAACATGATTGGTAAGAACAGTTTATCATCTGCACTTTTAACAGACACATATTGACTCTCTTTCATTCCAGCTGAGAGTGGCATAAATCTTGAGACAAATTACTTCTGCGAAAGAAAAATCAGGCTGCAATTCTGTGCCGTCTCCCCTGTACGCTGTAACATTTGAGTCAAGTGCATCACTCTGCAGACAAAATACCATCACACTCTGCTTAATATACAACTTTCCATGCTCATCACTACAGTGTCCAGGTGCCTCCCTTCAGTGCTTATGTGGTGATGGGACAAAAAGTTAAAAAAACCCAACTTGAGTCCTTAAGAAAATTAGATGGACAGCAGAGCAAAAATAACACAACCAAGCAATACAAGCACAAAGAAACATTACAAGTAAAAGAGAAGAAAGATTACTCAAGTTCTAAATGTAAAAAAAAGGCTTATGCCTATTTGGATGCTTTATATTCATGTTATTTCATTGCTTTCTCAAATTTTGCATAACTCTTGATCTATTTAAGGTATTGCATTTGCTATTAATGGGTCTGAGGCCTCATCCACACCAGCAGAATGCACTGTTTTAACTAGGCAGAGTAAAAAAGTAGTCAACATTAAGCGAAAGAGCTTTCCCTGAACCTGGGTCATGCACAATGTCCATCTCCTACTAGGCTGGTCATTCTTCTCTTCTACTGACAGCAGCCTGAAAATCAAAATAACAACACTGTACTTGCAAACATCAACTTACATCTGCAGAATTGAAGACATCAGGTAAAAGGAAATTGAGTAATGCCCACAGCTCATGGAGGTTATTCTGTAAAGGAGTTCCTGTAAGCAGCAATCGATTTGTTGTCTTGAACTCACGCACAATCTCTGACAGCTGGAAACAAAACATAGTTATCTACACTAAAGCACAGTGAATCAGTTTTTGAAATCTAAAACAATGTCAATTAAACTTAGAGACAGTGAGACCTATGAAATCCACATTTACAACCCAACAGCTTATTGCTTTTATTTTAAAAAACCCCCACGGCTACCACTTGAAATCTGCTCAAATCAGATGTATCTTCTTGTATCAAACTAACTTCCAAGTATAAAACAATTTCAAATTTACCTTAGACTTCTCATTCTTTATTCTGTGGGCTTCATCAATTACCAGGTACCTCCAGTTAAATTTCTTGAAGACTGATTTCTCTTTAATTACCATTTCATATGATGTAACACAAACATCCCATTCACCAGGCATCATAACATCACGGATAAATGCAGCCTAGAGCAAAAGAACTGGATCAGTAAGCATTTATAAATATGAACAAATTTTATGGCATTCAGGGAAAGCTGTCTCCACCACCATCACTAAACTAGCACACAAAGTTCATCTGAAACATCTTCTCAGTAACTGACAGCTACTGTAACAAAAGCCTTCAATCCTTTGTACTTCAAGCAGAGAAAGCTGGAGTTAAGCAAAACACAAATTAGTTTCTACTCAAAATTAGCTATTTGCTCTTCAGCATCATTTCCCTGTAATTCAAATAGAGTACATAGAACCAAAAGGGGAAAAAACCTGAATGAACTTGTCCAAAGATACAATCCGCAAAAGTGTATCAAACCAACTTACATAGTCCACTCCCAACTATCTTCTCTCTTTCCCAAATAGCTCCCTCCTCTGTCCCATGTCTGTTTTGCAAGGCCCATATCAAAGCATATAAATCCTTTCACATGAAAGAACACCATCCCATAGGAAAGCCATGTGGTGCACCTCAGGCCATTTCCTTGTCCTACCACCTACAAAAATAAGTTCCCTCAGCAGCTCCTCCTAAGCTCTGTTCCCTTCTCTGAACACACTCCAGCACCTCAATGTCACCAGTGCCCAGTACAAGGGGACAGCCACCGCCCTGGTCCTGCTGGCCACACCATAGCTGGTACAAGCCAGGATGCCACTGGCCTTCCTGGCCACACTGCCAGCTCCTATTCCCTTTCTAGAACCTTTCCACCCTCAAGCAGTAACAGGCAGCCATGCAATCCCTATGAGCAGCTACAGAATTCACAGAAACACCCAGCTCGCTCATCCCCTTCAGTTAGAAAAACATTCCATATCTATTTTAAGGCCCTCACAATGAAAGATGAAAAGCTCTACAGCAGAATCCTAGTTACAAGGCCAGGCAGGCTTATAAAATACAAGAGTGGGAAAAGTCACCTGAAAAAAGGTGAAGGGAGAGGTAACAAAGTGAGTGCAATAAACAAAAATGAGTACACACTGTCACATTGCAAATATGGAAGAGAGATAAAAAATAGGTGCAAAAGTCAAAGAGAAAGACAATAGAAAAACAGACAACTCAAAGGGCTGTAACCAGATCCCAGTCTATTATTTCATCTACTCATTTTCAATTTTTCCTCAGAGTCACAAGCATAACATGTTGCATTTTCAACATTAATGCAGTTAAAGATTACTAAAATACACTGTAATTAAGGAAACAGCTTACGGAGAATTCCACATACCCAACTGATATTTTTTGCCAATTAATACATAAATTTCTGAAATGTGAAGCACTTACTCTGGCATCTTTATCTCCAATAAGGCAAACAGCACGTAAGGATGGAACCCAGCGCTTGAATTCATTCATCCAGTTATGCAAAGTTGATTTTGGAACCAGGACCATGTGTGGCCCAGGAATGTTCCTGTAATGCTTCAGATAGCCTAATAAAGCTATTGTCTGCAGAGTCTTTCCAAGCCCCTGCATTGACAAAGAGGGGGGAATGAAACTTGCTGAAGTGAAATACCATAGAGAAATACTTTCAAACCATTTTCTTACTAGGAAATTCTGCCATTTCTTGAAAGCCAACTACACAAAAAATGTTTGCAACAGAATTTCTTTCATTACAATTTCAGATTTGAAAAACCAGACTGCTGTAGAATGAAACATACTACTGCACGTACATGAAACCCCATAAGCACTTCAATGTTGTATTTTGCTCAACAATTACCACAAAAAAATCCAAAAGATTACTGCTTACCATTTCATCTGCCAGAATGCCATTAACTCCATTTTCATACAATGAGATCATCCAGTTCAAACCTCTAACCTGATAATCTCTTAGCGTCCCTCCTTTCACATCTGTAAATGTAAGATTGCTCTAAGTAGAAAAATACTAATTTGAAGTAGAAAATTTCAATTGCAATCTGCTCAGATCTCAATTACATTAAATCAATCAGAGAGCTGTCAGCAGCATGCTTACATGAAGGGGACTCCTCAAACCGAATGCACACATTGGAGCTTTTCCGACTCTCGGACAAGAGCTCCTCATCCTCCTCCTGCTCCGTGCGCCTGTGGCGGTACCTAAAGAAAGAGCCCAACACTGATGTGTGAACAAACCACTTCAAAACACTGCTACAAACTCCAAATTACAACAGAAGCAATCACTGACCCACAGTGTCAGTGTTCTGGTATCCTGACCAAGCCCTCATCCTGTTAACACAATTCCTCAGGAGTCATTCCAGCTTTAATTAGAAAGGCTGATATGAATCCCTCTCTTTCAGAGCCACAGCTATAATCTGACAATATCATGAGTTCTCTGAGGCACTTTTTAATGAGCAACACAAAAATACAAGACATCAGTGGTGGCCTTAGGCTCAGTTACTTGATAATAACAAAGTTCAGAAAAATCACATTCACATTTTTAAAAAATTTCAATTTCTAAAATAGAAGGTAATTTTGCAAACATGACATTCAAAAAAAACAGTTGCTTGTTATTTCAAGACCTCTCAGAGGCACTAATGGCAGGCTCTGCTGCAATACTAACACAGACAGACCAGTGGGGAGAGCCAGTTGGTGCTGAGGACCCAACATCTCCACTACATGGACATTGCCTTGTCACAACCTGGTCTAGCCCCACCCTGGTCCCACTGACAGGTGCACTGCCAGCTGGGCCACATCAGGTGGATTTCTGGAGTGCCCCTTCAGCATCATGCAAAAGAAATTCAATTCATGTGCTCCAAAGTCACCCCACAATACAGACCAAAGCATTTTACATGGCAAGAATCAGGCAACTTGCTTTAAAAGTGCATTTCTGATCCAAGGTCACACTTAAGTTGATGGAGCAGATGATGCTTTCAAACCAACCAGCTTTTAAAGAAATTGATACCCCACTAATAGGAAATTGTCTGGATTTACTGAAAATACAATTTCTATGTACAATCTCTAAACAAATTATGTTAAAAGTCTAAGTTGTTTGAACATGTAAGAAGCCAGAAATAAAAATAAAACATACTCCCCAGCTGAAATCAAACTCTGTTTTTCATCTTTCTTCATCCGTGGCCGTCCCAGCTTGACTTTCAGTGGAGACGTTGGTGATTTTTGTGCTGCGGGTTGAATAAAATGTGCAAAAAGCTCTGTCTGCTTCAGGAGGAATTCAAACCTTTTTGCTCGATCTGCTTTCTAGTTTTGAAAGTGGAGAAGAGAATAAAAAAAAAAAGAAAATAAATAACTTTTCTTTATAAAAATGTATTTTTGTTAAGAAACAGAATTTAGACACTCATGAGAACAACTTCTATGAGGAAAGACTGACAAGACCATCCGTTAGACAGCTCAGAGGGCTACAAGCATTGTGAAACAGAGCTGGAGCGGCTTCATGGCACACCAGCAGTGGTGAAGGGACACTTTAATCTTTGTCTACAAAAGATAAAGACAAAACTAAAGTTATGACTTGCAGTAAGGGATGAAATCCTAACCTTGCTCATCAGTGGCAGAACTTTCATCAGCATCAAGGCTATCAGGATTTGATCAAAGACAACAATGTAGTAGCTCTGCTTTTAGAACTATTTCTGAAGTAATGGTTGAACTGCTTTCACTCAGGTTTGTGAATTTTGCTGCCAGATTTCAAATTTTGAGCATTTCAGTTTTGCAATCTCAATGGGGCACGTGCACTTCACTATGTCACACAGCAAAACGTGGCCTTTCTTATACTTACAAGATAAGATGTTACATCATTTTAAAGAAAACTATGAAAAAATGCAAATTCTATCTGAGAGAATACAACTGTTATCAGTTTCTCTATGAGAAATTTAAGCACCGTGTAACACTGTGCCATGTAAGGCAATGTCCATGTGATCTCATTCACGTATCATGACATAAAGGACAGAAGTGAAACCGTAGTTCTGCATCGTGACCTTTCCAAGGAATACCCGACCCCAGAACGCCTTTCTGCAGGTCGCTTACAGCAAGCAAGGCTCCCCCAAGAGCAGGATCACCACCCAAAGGGCAACAGAACGATCCCGGCGTGCAATGCACGGCGGCGCCACACGAGGGCAGCGCGTTTCTTTAACAGCGCATCACCCACCGGCACAGGAACAGCTTTACCGAGATCTCCTGGGGAAAAAATTACTGCTTCCCTCCCCTGCACTATTATCGGACCATTTCTGCAAATAACTAGACAACCGAATACAACGTAAATAAAAAGTAAAACCTTTATGAAAAAGAAATTATAGAAGGGGGAAGTAGAGGCATTGATGCTTAGGATCATCAGTATGCAAACAAATCCATTCAGAGGATTTGTAGTTCACAAATAATACATGATCGTTTTGGCAAAATAATCATTGTTGGTAAGGACCTATATTGAATGAAACAATATCATTTTCTGTCTGCAATATCACAGGCTTAGTATAAACAGTACATCTTGATAAAACAGTAAAGGTCTAGCTCACAACTGCACAATTACTAAAAGGTAGATTTTTAGTATCTAATCCCCTTTGCCTGTTAGGACACCTGAACTAACACTGTAATTCAGGGAAACTGTAAAGTCATGTATTACTGTGAGACAAGTTTAGCTGTTTAGTCAATTCATTCTCAAAGAACAGATTCACTGTGGCTCTTCAGCTATCAATCAGGTGTTCATACATGTAGGTATCAATTTTTCTATGTCTTACAGCCATAGTCTTCCCTGACTTCTGTGATATCCAGTCCTTTCAGACTCTACTGTAATTGTCTGGCATCCATTTAACATTAAAGCCTTTAAAAACAATGCAAGACAGAGGTACCAGCTTAAACCAAGAACTTAATACAAATGTCATCCCAGGTGTCCTCCAGGTTTTTGCCTCTTTGTACCACAGAAGTTACCCTGTTACACCCCCTCTCCAGCACTACAAGATCCCAGCACTGGTGTCAAGGACAAATTCTCTTTTGCATTGTTATGGCACACATATTATGGGGCATTTAAATATTTAAAGCATTGTTTTTATATGAGAGAAAGTGGCAGCTTCAGTATTTCAATTAAGAAGTAGCTTAAGGATGCTTCTGACATGACCCAAGGAGTCATCAAATAAAACTGACAGAGACCAATTCAAAACAAAATCGGGAGAGCTGTAAATATAAAATGTCATTGAATAGTAAGTCCTTACCATAGATGGGTGTAGATAACTAAAAAAGAAACCACAAAACAAAAAATCTACTGACAACTACTGAGTATAAAAACCACAGGCTACAACTCCAAAAGCCATGTAGACAAAAATACTTGGAAGAATGGGACAGTATTTAACAGAACCACCACTACCTGACCTGTCAGTCACTGTGAGAGACACGGCATGGACATGTAAATCAATCTTGATTTGGTTTTTTTTTCTGACATATCCAGGCTGCAATAACTCCTTGTAACTCTGCTGATCCTGCTCCAACAACCAAGTGCCATAAAAAGCTGCAGTACATTTTCTCATGAAAGCACTTACCATCTTCTCTTCATATTCTGGGTCAACTTCTTTTTCAGGTCTAGCTGCCTTTGGAGGAAGTTTGAGTTGGAATGGGGGATCATTTTTCTGGAATTCAAAAGTTAAACATTTTATAAATACCAGTTTATTTACTTTTTTAGCAAAATGTATCAAAGTGAACAAACCTACAAACTGCAAGACAACCATGCTACTTTTAAAAAATAATTATTTCAAAATGAAATGAGTGCATTAATCATATCACTTCACCTAAAGCAAAACTTCTCATCCACAATGAAACTAAAGAGCCTCATATTTATCCCTACAAGCAGGATCCAAATTGAAAGAAATTACTGAAAGAGCACTAAGTTTAATCTTTCACAGAGATCTCACTGTAAATGCATAATTAAGTTTAGTATCTTGAAATAATATTTTAAAAAATTTAAAAGTTTTTAAAAAAAATATTTTTAAAAATTAAGTTTTTCTAAATATCAGATTCCTAATTGTAAGTTGCTGACACTTGCATTTTGGTTGGGTTTTGTCTGTTTCCACTTCTAGATGAATAGTCACAAGTTCAATTGGAAACACAGCTTAACTACACTAAACCACAAACCTAGGAAGACACACAGCCAACTAATTCAAATCCATGCAGCAACAACTCCATGAACACTCTCAGACAGCAGAAGAACCATTTTATTTACGATAGATGAAAGAAATCTATGAAATTGTAACTAAAATGTAACTTTTGTAGTTTATGAGATTCATTCCTCTCTTCAATTGTGAAGCTCAAAGCAGGTTTTCCACAACTATATTGGTAAAATGATGAAATGGTAGATTCCCCCCTCAATTAAGGAAAACTTTCCTAATTGGTCGTTGAAATATGCCAATTAAAAAAAAAAACTATTTTGAGATGCTTTAAATTCTAAAAATGTTTTTGGAAAGCTCTGAATAAACTGGAAGGAGCTGCAAGAGTGCATGTCTGCATAAAATATAACAGTGCAGAGCATAAATCTCCTTTAAGTATCAGACTACTATTAAATACATTAAAATAATAATTACTCTAAACTATTCAGGGTCCAGTAGCAAAACCAGGCCAAAATGGTACCAAATATTTTAAAATCTATCAAGCAACATTGCATTTAAATTTCAGAACTGTTACTGATAAATACACATGCCAGCTTCTTCTTTAAGCACAATCATGCAAATGGCAGGAATATTTTCTGAAGTCAGAGATTACTGTTTCAAGTTTGGCCCAAAGCCATCATTATCTGCACAGGTGAACAGTACTTAGTGTATAATGAAGCTGCTTGACAGCCTAATGATTTTATAAATGCTCCAGCTTACCTGTGCAAGGCCAAATGTTGCAAATAGCTAATTTAGAAATATTAGAAGTATTCTATTTACTTAAATGTTCTTCAATCACACAGATAATCAGCTCATCTCAGAAAGCAAAGTTACTCCAACACGCCAAAGAGAGGTGATACAGATGTGGATATTCACACCTCCATTACATTACTAAACAACACACGCTCCAAAAAAGAGAGACTGACATTGCTAACATCAGGCCCAGTCCTTCAACTGAAGTGTCAAATTATTCCTTAAATGAAAACAAATTGACAGTAGGCCATTTCAGGCATCTCCCTCACCTGTCCTAGAAATAAATTAGATAGCTATGTGTTACTGGAAAAAAGCTGCCTGTCTACCTCTGGTAAGCATGAAGTTTCTTCAAGCAGAACAACTTATTATTATGAGAATCCCCTAAAACTGAAAGTTTTCCAAGTAAATTGCAATGCAATATTATCTTTCTAAGCCCCAAGGCAGGCAGCTGCAATGCCACTTCTGTTCTTACTCAGATTATCCCAGAAGAATAAAACTTATGGTGGCATAAAAATCAAATTTATTCTGAAAGAAGTATTTCTAAATAACAGACTGAGTTAAAACAGTAAACCAGCTGACCTATTACTGCAGCCACAGCACAATAAAATCACAGTGTACACCTTACCCTTAAAGAGAAAACACTGTCCCTACCTCCCCCCCACTACTTATTGCAATGTTTCTGTTGAATATTGATGGACAGGCATCACCCAGACTTGCTTCTGCATAATGCTCAAAATCTACAGCTTGACAATTACCAAATTTTGGTATGAGTAAGAATACTTCCCCCTAAAAACTGGACCATGTAGCTTTATACAACACAGAAACATAAAATATTTCAAGAAGCCTGAGAGTTTTTCCCTAGAAACTTTACACAACAGATCTTCATCACGTAGAGGGCTGACATGTCAGGAACCAGGACAGCAGAAGTCTCAGTGCAATTCACCACCACAAAAGTAGTTTCATTTTTAGCTCAGGAAACCTGCCAGTAACAATGTGTCTCTACTCTAGAACCTATTTCCATTATAGACTAAACAGTCCCCTGAAAACCTTACAACACCCACACAGCACTTTCAAAAAATCTTGAGTATTCCAAGGATACAAAATACTCCCCTTAAAATCTCTAATATCAAACTACCCTAAGCAGAGTTCCTAAATTCAGGCTGAGAGATTTCTATCCAGAAAGTTTAACAGTCCCAAAGTCAGCAGGCCCCGTGAACACATAAATAAACAACTGGCAACAAGAACTGCTGCTGCTTTAGTTTACCCTTGCAACTTGTGCTACTGAAAACTCTGAACAGATGCACTAAGAATAATTAGGATTGCTTCTGCGTTCAACTCACATAGACAAGGCGGAAATACATTTCCAAATAGCAAGTAAGACAGTTTTGGTAGTACAACAAAGACTACTTCTGAAGTAAAACACTGACAGGGGAGCAGAGCACAACAGGTTGCATGACTGCCACTGTTATGCAGATGCTGTGACTGAACAGGTGACATGCATAAAATTTTGCAGAGTAAGTTGAATACAATAGAGAAATAGTCCTTAAACATTTTCTCTTGAGCAATCAAGTAAAGTGCCCCATAACTGTTTGTATACATAACAAAATAAAGCTTCAAACATTCTTTATATGCAAAATGGACTGTCAGTAACTGGGATAAAACACCTGAATGTACTGTTATCAGTAGTTCCACAATTTTCTCCAGTATCATAAATATACGATGTTCGGTACTCATCTCTACTAAGTTTTTTCTAAGATTCATGCTTCGGGTTAAACCTTGTTCTGTTTCCAAGGATACCTGAATACGTCACTTTCTACATGCCTTGTGTCTTTCTTCCAAAAAACTAAGGAGAGGCGGCTGGCAGCCATACGCGTTCTCTCGAGGGGTGTATTCTACACTAGGGCACAATTCGAGCTGGGCAGGGGCAGCGAGAGGCCCTGACCCCTGCCAACTCTCCGTGCCGCCCTCCCGACATTCCCTCCCCGAGCCCTCGGAGCTCCCGTCTCCAGGACAGCTTTCCCCGGGGCGCGGGAAAGGAAACTACAGGGCGGGGGGGCTGCGGCAGCCGGACCCCGCGGGAGCGCGCAGGCCGCGGGGCTGGAGGGGCTCCGCACGGGCTCCACAGCCCCAGCCCCGGGCTGCAGGGCCGGG
>JAYDZK010000233.1:11059382-11070825 GCA_034509185.1 Euphonia xanthogaster
CCTCGCGCCGCGCGGCCCCGCCCCTCCGGCCGGCCAGCGCCGCGCGGCTCTCGCGATAGCTGCGCGGCTCTCGCGATAGCTGCGGGGCCGGGGCTGGGGCTGGGGCCGGGGCCGCTGGTCCGGCCTGCCCGAGTGACCCCGTGGCTCCCGCAGAGCGGCACAGCGCCGCAGCCTGCTTTGGGATCCAATGGACCTTAAAGATCATCTTGTTCCACCCACCGGCCATGGGCAGGGACACTTCACACTGTCACAGGTCGCTCCAACCTCCATCCAGCCTGGCCTTCCCGGGATCCAGGGGCAGCAACAGCTTCTCTGGGAAACCTGTGCCAGTGCCTGACCACCCTCACTTTAAAGAATTTCTTACTAATAATTAATCCAAATCTCCTCTCGTTGTTTAAAACAGTTCCCCCTTGTCCTAGCTGCCCATGTGAAAAGTTGCTCTCCCCATGAGCCCCTTGCAGAACTGAAAGGCTTCAGTAAGATCTCCCCCGAGCCTCCCGTTCAGGCCGAGCAGCGCCATCTCAGCCTGTCCCCACAGGGAGCAGAGGTGCTCCGGCCTCCCGGCCTTCTCCTCTGGAATCGCTCCAACATGTCCTGCCATGCTGGGAACCCCAGAGCTGGGTGGGGGTGTCACCAGAGCCGGGCAGAGGCTGCCATCCTGTCCCTCGCCCTGCTGCCCTCCGTGCTCTGGGTTCAGCGCAGCAGCTCCAAACCCTGCTGCAAATGGCAAGTGTGCTTTCCTAAACTGCCCCAGAGAGAAAATCATCTGTTAACGTCTGCAGGTCTAAGAGGTACCAGTGGAGCTCACAAAGCAAAAATAGCTTACAGGATTTATTTTTTTTTTCCTGAGCGATTTTAAATTCAGCAGTGTTTGCGTATTTCTTTTGAAAATTGCAATGATGAAGCCACTCAGTTTAGTTACTGGCAATGCACATATTGCACTGTCCATGCAAGACATTCAGATTTTCAGCTGCTGAGCTGTAACTTTGCTCATACTGCTTAAGAATCCCAAAACAGTCCTTGAGCTGGTAGACTTAAAAAACAGCTCCAAATCAGCCATGTTCTCTAGTGATTACTTACAAAGGCAGTAGCATGAGTATTTTGTCCAGTGGCAGCAATGAAACCTTAGCCCAGTGGGCAGAATGAGCAAAAATTGCTACTTCAGTCCAGTAAAAAGCTCAGTAACTATCATCAAAATCTTTTTGCATAACTCAACAACTAAGCTGAGCAAATGGGTTATTGCAGATCTCATACGCTGCATTTAGAAAAACTTCTGAGACCTCTATTCCATCTATACATTGGTTCCAATGAAGTGCCAGTAACATATGTCTGAACTGTTTCCATGACTGCCTGATTACTCTGAAATTCAGTATCTACTTTATGGCCCATCATAGACGATCTAAGCTCCAAACGCCCCTTTTTCATGTTGTGAGACAGCTGCAAAGCAGTAACAGGGCTGTTCCAAATTATTTAGCATCTTCTGTGTATGCTACATCACCCACAAAAAAGCAAGGCCCACATCATCTGCAGTAGCCCATGCACATGATTTATTTTTAAAAGCTTTGGGAAGTACATTTTTCATAGAGCAATCAAGAAGAGTGCTGTGACTGGTTTTGAAAGAGTACTCCAAATAGCTTTTCCAAGCAGGGCTCTGCAGAAAATGAAGTTTACCGTTAGCTATGAGAAAGTCCCTAAGGTGGGAAAATTCCAGTCCCTGACGTGGTTGTTCTTAACCTTCAGAGCAAATAGTGCACTAACCACTTTTAATATCTGCCTTTCCTTCTCCACTTTCAAATGCTTGAAGCTTCTGTTTATGCAGAACACTCTCAAGTGTTTGTCACAGCTTGTTTTTTCCTTGGACTTCACAGGAACATTGCATGCTGTACAAAACAATCGAGCTGCTGCTTTTATGAAAGATCTCTTTGGGCTATTTTTTGCTTGTGTGCTTCACATTTACATTTGACACTTTGCAAAGATGTTCTTAGCTGCTTCTCTTAGACTATGCTGTGTACTCCTTGTGGATCTACAGCAGTGGCTGGAAAAAATCACTTAGTCACACAACAGTGTTATCATGTGGTAATCTAATTAATTGCTTTTAAAAAGTAGGAAGTGCTTTTTTTTGTACTTACTTTGTATACTAGATTTTGTAGTAATATTTGAAAAATTCTACCAAATATATCCTTTTTTTTTCATGTGTTGGGAAGGAAGGGGCTAGTTGTCCTGTTAACGTTGTAGATTAGCTGTTAGCTCCTTGTTTTCCCAGGTTTATTACTCTGTATTTTACAGTCTACTAGATATAATCACCAGAGCTGAATGTGTGGTCTCCTACACCCCAGTTTAGCAGGCCTCCTCTGCCCATCTCAGAAAGATGCACTTAACATACTGTATGATGAGAATTGTTTCCTTGTCAGATTTAAAAAGAGAAATTGCAGGCTCACTGTTACCCACTTGTACATTTTAAACACTGCTGAAATATGTGAAGATATGATAAGATACAGATCCAGTGACATTTTTTTCTGCTATCCGGGTAATTCCATAAGATTTTAAAAATTTGGACAGTGATTACTCAAACTTTTCCAAACTGTAGCAGTTTCATTTTTCTAGCACAGATATAACTGGGTTTGTGTGACTTCTTAAATAAATCTTAGTATTCTGTGGAATTACTTTCTAGGCCAAGTTGCTCTACAAGCCCCTTTGTGTGAGCTGACAAATGCTGGACCTGTAACCCAGCAGGCTGCTGAATTCACGAGAACAAATAAACTCAACACACCAAGAATCTGCCAAATCCCTGCAAGGCCACCAATAGCAACAGGTTTGTAACTCAGACCACAGCTGAAGAGCAGTGGCTATGGCTGCTGACTAGAAAGGGAGCGACAGGATTATGCAGGCAGCTGCTGAAAAAACAGGAGTGGTCCTCAAAGACCTTCTGAGCCCCTTGGTAAGCAGGTGGGGCTGTCACACTAACCAAGAAACCCAGTGTTGGTGAAATGGAGCCACGTGAATGCACCGTGGGGATGGGATCTGCTGTTAGCAGTAAAACCTTGATTCTGTAGAAAGCAACAGCTTAAATAATAAAATGTGCCTTAGATATCAGTTGTGATGTGTGTCTTTGCTGCCTTGACAGTCCGATCTCAAGCGGCAGTGCCGCTGTCACGTGCCACCAGGTGGCAACACCGACCTGTACTCAGCTGCGGCAGTCCTGACAAGGGCATCCGGCAGCCTGAGGACTGTTTGATGTGAATGCTGCTCGGCCTTGAAACTATTCTGATCAACAATAGGGGGGGAAAAAATTACTTTGTAAACCATGTTTTACTTGCTGTTGTTTAATTACCTCTAGAACTCTGTCACATACATATAGCACTTTCCCATAGAATGGCAAAAGGGTTTTGTGAAGAAGGACCTTGGGCAGGTTGTATGCTGCTACTCTGGCATCTCTTCACTCCCACATGCACGTTCGGGAGCTTCTCCATTGAATACCACAGTCCAAAATCCACTTCTAGGACACTGGTCGTTTCTGGCTTAATCATACCAGCAATTAACTTTAACCACAACTGTGCAATGCATGTTAACTGTAAGCAATAAACAGCTTTATAATTCAGCTTTATATATAAACAGCAGGACCTGGAAGTAACACAGCTATCTCTGGGGTATTTGCAAGTTGACTTGAATAGTTGCCACCTTTATCTCCATGCCTTTGTCAGCCTCCAGGTGTGATCAACCACAGTAACCACACATTACCCTGACTGCAGCAGTGTTACTGAGTTGCTTAAAATGCTTATATCAAGTGTTGCTACTTTAATATTGCTGTTAGTAACAGGTTATTTCTCTACAAGTAGCCCTGGCTATGTCCAGTAGCACAGTTCTATGCATTCTTGCACTTACCTGTTTCATTCAGTTCCTTATTTCACAGGTTCCCTTCCAAGTTTACCAACTTCAGGGTTCCAGATTATTTTCTTGTTCATAGAATGAAAAAGAAGCTTAGGACTCCTCCTCTAGAGCTTCCAATA
Organism: Euphonia xanthogaster; assembly: GCA_034509185.1. Lineage (NCBI taxonomy): Eukaryota > Metazoa > Chordata > Aves > Passeriformes > Fringillidae > Euphonia > Euphonia xanthogaster. The sequence continues at coordinate 11,063,390 of JAYDZK010000233.1, forward strand.
AGGCAGATGCTTCTCAAATGTGCTCTTGGTTTATGTGCCACTCATTTATGAGCCAGGTTTTGATGAAGATGCCATTTCCAGGGTGTCCATGGCTGCAGGGCTTTGCAGCAGCCCAGAGCTGAGAGCAGTGCAGTTCATGGCTACAAACAAATGCTCCCCGATTCTGCATCAGTAACAGGCAACAATGTGTCCTCACAGACTTGACATTGAGTATTCTTGTAGAAAAGGGTTTGCATGTTTTTGTTGTAGTTGCTTGGAGGTTTTGTGAGGGGGTTTGTTTTTGCTTTTTTTTTTGGGTTTTTTTTTTTCTTCTCTGTTTGTTGGTTTTTTGTTTTGGTTCTTTTGTTTTGGTTTGTTTTGGTTTTGTTTTTTGTTTTTTGGGGTTTTTTTTGTGGTGCAGGCTTCATATCAACATATCAATTGTCTGTATCAAGTTTTCATTTCACCCAACGGAGAGGCTCTGGCATTGCCAATAGGGTTTGCAAATGCAAGACCACATTCAGAATTGGGAGCTATAGCATGTCCTTTGTATCTGGTTCAAAGTGTTGATAGCTGTACAAATACTCCTTGTTTTTACAACTTTATCCTAATATTGCATTTTTAATCCAGGCTTTAGTAGCCAGAGCTTTATTGTGGTACTGGAAAGTCTTCTAAAGTCCCTGTATTTCCCAACTATGCAGTTTTTACGTAATTTTTTTTTTTTTTTTTTTTTTTTTTTTTTTTTTTTTTTTTTTTTTTTTTTTTTTGGCTGTGTGTTCATTGTCACACTGTGAGATCCAGGAGCTCTCACAGTTTGTGTTCAGTTTGTGTTCCTGACCCCTTGCACTGTTACTGGTGTTTCTGCAGGTGAGCAGTGGGTTAGTTCAAGATTCTAAAAAACAAAATTGATCCTAACAAAGAGAGTTACTATTTTTTCCTCAGATCAGCCCAGCAAAACAACTCAACTGCCCACGCACACAGGGGCCAGTGCCAATACAGCAGCAAAACAGATCTACAGCAAGATGAAGGGTGGGATTGCAGCCACACTAATTTGTATCAGCTTAAGCTACCATAATCAGGCTTTAATAAACAGCTTTACAACTGTGTATTCTGTCCTGAATGCCAGATTTTGCCCACCTACAAACAATGATGTCATCCAGATATAACGATTGGTGATTCCTTTGGAGAACATAAAATATTTCCTGCTGTAATAAGCTACTACTTTGCCAAAATCTGAGCACTGTCTCAAGAAGACAGTCCCTGACCAGAAGAGCACTTTAAAAGACATTTTTTATCAAACAAAAGCTGTCAAAAGTTTCCCCCAACTGCAATGAAGCTGAAGCATAATTCACTACTCCCTGCAATGGCATCTTTTTCTCCCTAATCTATGCAGTCATTTTGCAATATTGAAAACCTATAAAAACAAACTGCTCTTAACAAAGACAGAACATTATAAAATTTGGAATATTTGTGAGAATCCAGTGAGCAGGCTGATGCAGTACAGCCTTTAACTCTCTTAAATGTTGGTTGAGATCCTTTCTTCACAAAGAATTCTCTTACTTCTTTGCCCAAAACAAATTATCTCTCTCTTAACCAAAAGCCTGTGGGTTTGATTTCACACAGATTATTTGTAAACATAACGGTTCTTGTTTAAAGGTTTTAGCGTGCACCAGGATTTCCTATGAATACAGGAAATGCACAAAAGGATGCTGCAAAGTTCTGCCTGCCTAAGCCTTGCAAACATGGCTGATCCATTCCATAAGCCAAAAGCCATCCCTTCCGTTACCATAGGCTTCACCCTGCTGTGAAAATACTTGTAATCTTGTCCTTTATTTCTATTTTTAGTGTAAGCATCTACACACTGTGAAAAACTAGACTGAAGCTATTATATTTTCCAGAGCACTATCCATTTCTGCTGAGGGGTCTGTTAGACAAATGTATTTTATCCTAGTCCACATAGGATATGTGTCTGCTTTTCCCCTTGCTGTCTTTTTTTTTTTTTTTTTTTTTTTTTTCTGCTGCTATTTTGCTTCCCTGACTGCCTGGGCCTTCTTTCTTCCTCATCCTGTACTGATTCTTCCTTTTTTGTAACAGTCTCAAACACACAGCTGCCATCAAAACAATCCCTCCTTTCCTGCATTTGCATTCTTCACACAGAGCAACCTTTTACACATAGAGTTCAGCAAGCTGGTCTGTTTGCTGTATTTTGGTGTACTGCTTTCTGCTCTATTTGCTCTATTTTGCTCTATTCAATCATAATTAAACATAGTTAATTGCCTAGAGAGGGAAGGTCTCTCACCCATAGTTCTGCCATCAGCATGAAAATTTCTCCCAAGTGTGTAACAGGTAGGGTTCCTGTTTATTCTCAGGCGTTTTGGGGCAATCTAGAGAGCAGAGGCAGGCAGTGTCCTCTGTTAATTCTCCTGGGTTCGTTTTCTCATCACTCCAGGATGTTCTCTGGTCTCTGCAGGACAATTTGGGGGAAGCTGAGACCCATCCTCCAGCTCATGGCGAGTCTTCCACATTTATGAGTCTGAAAATAGCTAGACAGATATTTTTTTCATCTAAACATAAAACTACAGACTTCTTTTTCCCTCTGTTTCTTCAGGCCTACCTGAGACCCTTCTTTAAGCTTCCCGTCCAAACTTCAGGCTGCTCCAGATAGTTTGGAGTAAACCAGTCTCAGAAAATCCTCGCTTACAGGGTGTTAAAATTCAAATAATGATTTGCTATGTCTGATCTGGAAGAGGCATATCATAATCTTGATGTCAAGTAGAATATTTTGGATTCCTTTAATAAAGAAGGTAAACTCCTTGAAATTGCCATATAAAGTAGACCTCAGGTGTGGGCTGAGTACTGATCATTGTTGTGTATGAAAAATAAACTAGATTTTTCTTAACTCATAAAATTTATTAGGACAATTATAATAGAAATTTTGGATCTCTAAAAAAGCCTTTTTATCTCCTCCCTCAACTGCAAGAATTACTTGCTGACCTTGAGGGGCCAGTAATATCATTACCCCATGAGGAAATCCTCACAAAATGTTTGCTACTGATTCACATGTGGAAAGGAACAGCCATGACTTACTTCATCACCTGGGTAGGCATCATAAAACTGTTTACTAGTCTGCAAAGAGAAGCTGAAAATTAGCAAATCCACAATTTTTAGTGACTGCTTTTGTGGATGACAGAGAAGAGAGAAACCTCTCATCTGGCAAAATAGCCAGGGCAGAGGTTTGAACCAAAGTGAACCTGTTTGTTACCACTCCCACTTCAGAAAAAGACAGTTTAACATTTGTAAATAAATTCACTATTCAGCAGAACTCCAGTCTTCCACCAGTCACTTTCCTAAACAGGAGACTTTGCTATGAGATGCTGGATGTCTGCTGCTGTTTCACAGGGGAGGTTAGTTCCAGAGGGCGTTGGTCTGTTTTCTGAAAGGGACTGACAGAGTTCTCCCTATGTGTCATGAGAGCTTTTGGTAAAATTAGATTCTGCCCTGTCCACAACAATAAAGGCCGTCCCCACACACAGCTTACACAGTTCAGAGCTTCCTGGAGCAAAACCACAGCAACGTTCGTCCGTTGTCTTTTTTTCTTTTCACAATGGCTCCTGCTCCGAAATCAGGTGTCTGCCCTGGGGTGTCACTGCCACCAAGGTCCTGGGGGTCACAGAGCACAAACCAGGCAGAATGTATTCATCAATCAAACAGCACAGTGCAGAGGGGTCAGCATCACCCTGGGCCTGTGGTCAGGCTCCAGTTTTGCTACCTAATTGTTTAAACAATAGCAATAAATCGTGACTCTGAGGATCTGAGTGCATTCCTCCTTTAGACCTGATTTGTATGGTGAGGACAGGCTGTTGAAAGCAAGAGCAGGGGCTGAATTATGCCGTGACTCTGCTAAATTTGTCCTTGTGAATGGAGAGAGAGAGAGTGGAATACTTGTCTGCAGGGGGGAGCAGAGTGGTAACTGTCAGGAGCAGCTGGAACATATATACTGTGTCATGTCTTTTTGTGGCACTGGGCTTCTCTGCTTGCTGAGGGAATGCTGCAGAGGCATGTTAGCATTCTGCTGAGTAAGTGTGGTGCGAGTTCCATATGTAAACAGGGATCAGTTGCTAGCTGAGGGAAAAAGGCTGTTCTCCCAGGGCTATGGCTGTCTCTTGCATGCATCTCAACCTTCTCAATGCCTGCATGGTGTTGAAAATTAAATGGGAGGCTAGATTCTCAGAAAACTATCTGCTTGTGGAAATGTCAGTTGAGACTCTGACATCTCTTTCTCCTTTTATACCTATAAATTTGTGAATTAAATAAATCCTTCTGATTTTTTCCATCCTCTCCATCCCGATTATCCATTTGTGCACAAGGAAATAAGAGCTTTCACTACTCTCAAAATTAATGATAACAGCACCAGTTGCTGTGCAACATAGAAATGGAGAAGCTTAAATAGCAGACTTAACTTCTATCAGTGGTCTGTCAAGTCATGGAGTTTCCCATCAATGCAAGTAGCCATTTTGTTCTTTTCTGCTTTTTTAGTGTTGTTTTCCTCTGAAACATCAGTAGCCTAAGTTAAGGAATGAAAGGAGTACACCAGTACTGCCATGACAAGCAGAGAATTCTCTCAGGGATCTGGCTGATGTGAATTGCACACACATCCAGGGTCGAACTGCCCGTGGTTGCTCTGATCTTTGCTAGTGGCAGGTACGAGGTTAGTCTGGGGAGGGCGGTGTTGGTTCGTGTGGCAAGGTTCTGACAGCAGAGGGGCTGCAGGGGTGGCATCTGTGAGAAGCTGGCAGGTGCTTCCTCCATGTCCAACAGAGGCAAGACCAGCTGGCTCCAAGACACACATGCCACTGGCCAAGGCCAAGCTGATCCATGACAGTGGTAGCACCTCTGGATAATGTCCTTAGGAACGGGGAAACAACCTGTTCAGCAGTAGAAGAGAGGGTTGACAACTTTCTATTATATTTCCAACATCAGTTCACCCCCTACGTATGTCTTCAACGGTAACATTTTTAAAACAAAGACCCCGTCAGTTGACTTCATGATGATGGATTTAAGAAAATAATTCAATTATTTAGATGTGGCTGAAAAATTTGTGCATGGATCAGGACAAAAGTGAAATCCCACTTCTTTCATCAGGATGAGAAACCATTAATTTTTAAGCCTGTTATTGTCAAACACGTGTGAGTGATACATTATCAGCACAATGAAAGTTGTCAGTGTAAGAAAATAACTTTATTTGCTCTTTTAATTTTGGAGCTCAAATACCAAGAAGGCAACAGCAGCTTTCATAACAAACACATAACCCCCACATGCTCTGCTTAATTATGGCTTCCTGTATTTCTCCTCAGGCTACTGGCATCATAAGTGAGCTGGCACAGATTTTATTATTCTGAATGTGCTGAGTGCAAGTGGCCAGGCAGGTGCTTCAGAGGCAGCTGAGCCATTCCAGCAGTTCAGAGGACAGGAGCCTGTGACAGAGGAGTGACACATCAAGCAGGGAACAGAATCACTGCACCCCTCCCTGTCACCATGGCTACCACTCAGCAGGCGGGTTTTGGGCAGAAGTGCCAATTTAAGCAACTGCTGATTTCTTCTTATTGCCCCTGCATCACCCCCTCCCTTGATAAGGTACATGCTATTGCAGGCCACAGCATTTGTCAGATCAGGAAACTAGTCCTGATACAGCTGGAAAATAATCTCTCTCCTTTTTTTGACTCGTTCTTTTCCAAACAGTCGGGTTTGTGATTCAGTTCCTCATGTAGACACAGAAATACACCCTGTCTGTGCAGTGGAGCTGATGGCAGAAGTGCAGGGACAAGGACTGCTGGTGATCAAGCAGCACAGCAAAGACAGAGCCAGAGCTCTCCTTAAGGCTGTGGTCTGCTATTCAATGTTTAAATTCATTTGGTAGCCCAGGCTCCTTTTCCTCCTGTCCTGTCCCCTCCCCATTCCTTCTGCTGCCTTTCTGCAAGTGGTTATGCAGCTGCACAAGGGAAGCCATCTGTCTGAAGCATGATCCAGTAAAAAATGGATATTGTTAGGACAGGGCAGGGATAACACATGAAGTGTATCCCAACTCATTTTACTTTGACATTTGGACATTTTAAGCCTTTGGTTCTAGGCTACTGTATCTGTCAGGGTGACACAGACAAGTCACACATGGAAGGAAAGTGTGACTTTCTTTCCCTAAATAAGTTCCATGGCTGGATATATCTCTTCAAGAAGAAATGTTGCAAAGCCTTGTTCACAAACCTGATATTAAACATGTGAAGTTGCTAAAACATCACTGTGGATAATGGATAAATGGAGCTGAGTGCAGGTGGTAGTAGAATAGAAGGTTGGGAATCAAATAATACTGCAAGACTGGATGAAAGCCATTCTCAAATAAAAACATATCTAGAAAAGTCAGAGCACATTTGAAATATGTTTGTAGTTTATTCATGACAGTTTCATTTACCATAGGATTCTTTTGAGACCAGTGATAATGTAAAGCACTAGCAACAGGAATCCAAGAGTTTGTGCAGATTTATTTATATTTTATGTGAATTTACACAGGGCCGTAATTATACAGTTATGTCATTTATGGTACATATTATATTAAATATAATAAATACATATTGCAATCACCTTTTTGCTTAAAAACTTGAAAAACACATTTCTAGTTCGTGAGATTTGAGGAGTGACACTGCAAGCTGTCAGCCTGCCCTGCCAAAGAGCCCCAGCAGAGACCTAAAAAATTCTGTGAAAAGATTAAACTCTGCCCTGGGCGTGCTGGTGCTGATCACACCTTGCAGTCAGGCTGCACTGTGAGTGCTGTGCCTGGCCAGGGGCACGAGAGACTCCTCTAAGTAACAGACTCGTGAAGTCGGTGAAGAACCACTGCGTCCTCTTTAAATAAGTCAGAGTTTATAAAGTCTTCTGAAAAATGAACACAGATTGCCCTGTCCTTGAAAAGGCAAGAGTTTGCCACCCTGGAAAGAGGCACAGACTACAAGGATATCAGCAATATTATGCACCCTGTGGGCGTATTTTTTAGTTGTGACAGTGGAGTGGCAGTCTCCTTGAAGTCACTTTCTGAAAAAGTATGTTTCTAATAAATCCGTGATAATGAGAGCAGAAAAATCAAGTTTATTCCTATTAAATTCGTACAGGGGGCTAAATGCTACTGGAAAAAGCACTAAATCCAGAGACTAACGAAGCTTGTTAGATGTCGGAAGCTGTAGTGGAGGTTTCAGTGGGGACTGGCCCCACCGGCCCTGGTTTTGCCTCCCGCTGCGTCCAGAGCCCTTCTCGTGCCGGGTCCCCACGGGGACCTCCGCGGTCACCGCTGCCTCCGGCGCTCCCACGGCTCAGCCGCGGGGCTTGCCCACCGCGTCCCGCCGGGCAAGGAGCGCCGGCATCCGCGGGGCTCCGGGCAGGGAGCGCCGGCATCCGCGGGGCTCCGGGCAGGG